>JAWWEE010000041.1:1944762-1990732 GCA_035221455.1 Xenops minutus
CCTTCCACTAGCCCAGGTTGCTCCACGCCTTGTCCAACCTGGCCTTGGACACTTCCAGGGATGGGGCAGCCCCAGCTTCTCTGTCCAACCTGTGCCAGGCCCTCACCACCCTCACAGAGGAGAATTCCTTCCCAATATCCCACCCAGCCCTCCTCCCTGGCAGTTTGAAGGCATTCCCCTTGCCCTGCTCCTGCCCAAAGAGCAGTGGTGTCGCTCAGAGCTCCCACCCTTGGAAAGTTTTCCTCCCTTACTCTGTGGACACTGTCCCAGTGACTCCAGCTGGTGCTGGTGTGAGCACACCAAGACACTTGCTTGGGTTTTGTAGGTCTGAACTTGTAACTTCACCCAGTGTGTTTTCCCTGCTCATCTCCTGGCTCACCCCATCATTCCCAACCAGCTGAGAGGCTGATCACTTGCAGAAAGGGATTTGTTTTCAGAGCAGGAACTCAATCTGGGGTGTGTGTGTGAAAATCTCTTCCAGTGTTGCCTCATCTGTGAGCAGAAAGTGTGTAATTCTGTGAGTAAAAACTACTGGGGCTGCTCTCCCCACCTACCCCTCAGCAAGGCTGAGTTATTTACCACTTCCCTTGCCTGCTACCCTAGAAAAACTCACTTGCCTGTCATGCCTGCAGCTTTGGAAGCACTTCCATCCTCTCTGCAGGGGGAGTAGATTATGATGTTGTAGGTAAATAAAAAGGGAACCCAAACCAGTTGCAAAAATAATGACTGCAAATCGAAACAAAAACCCAAACCTCCAAAAATCCAGAGCTTTTCTCTTGGCAACTTTTGTAATAACAGACTACTGCTCCTAACATTGCATAACATGAGAGAGCATTACTCACTGCAAAGTGATGTAATGTGACATCTGGTATTTAGAAACTCCAGCTATACACTCTCTATATGTTGCCTTGACTTGTTACGGTACTTACACGACACTCTGAGTGGAAAGTGTGTGTGGCAACACAGCCCATGCAGGGCTCTCCTGGGGCCTGCATTCCTCCTGCTGGCACGGGCTTTGCTTGCCTTTTCTTGCCCAATTTCATCCAATTTCCAGCCCCAGTCCTTCTGCAGTTGCCTCTCTGCCAAGAGCCACAGCAGTGGGAACTGGAGAAGGTGAACAGTAGCACATCAGGTCAGTGCTGTTTGGGTGCCTCTTATGTGACCCCTTTTCACGTATGGGAATTGCAGCATGTAGAAATAATTCATATATTCTTCATCTGCATTATCAGTTTTATGGATTGATGCGCTATTTTAAGGCATATTTTAAAGACCTGAGAAATGCTTTGCATGGTATCTTTGCAGGGACTTTGGCCACAGAGCTTTCCTTGATGCTCATCCTAAGAACAAGGACAGTGCTTATACTATGCCTTATAATTAAATTTCTTTTTAATTTAAATATAATTTAAGCGGTACTTTGTGGTCCAGATACACTCGGTCTCCTTTCTGCAAAGTCCAATATCCAGTCCCCAGGCTGCTGATGAGACAGACTTGTGTACAGGAGCTGGAGTCAAAGAGAAGACGTGATGGAAACACAGCTGGGACTTTCCAAAGTGTTCCCACTGGGCTAAGCATTCCCAGTGTGAGAGCACTGGGATAGCGGGGAAACCTGAGCTGGCTTTGCACAAGTGACATTTGTGTCCTTGCAGCTCCTGCCCCTCCATCCCTTGGGCTGATTTCCCCAATGAAACATGAGCCAAGGATCTCCCACCTTCTATTTTCATTCCAGGCTTGGATGACTCCGAGTTTCCAGAAGGCTTTACCTTCTAGGCTGTGTTACAAATACCTTTCACGCTCTCTCCTCACCTTTTCCCCTCTCACCCAAATGGTTTTTATCATCTCCCTTGCTCACAGAGAGCGATCCTGTTTCTGTGTTGACCCCACGTGCACGTGGCTGTCCCAGCCCCTCCAGTGCTGCAATAGCCCAGAATTGCTGAGGGTCCATCTGTGACCACTGGGACCTCTGACCTCCCCTGGTGTTTGCTGCTTTGTCTCTGGGGCACTGCTGGTAGGACAACACCCAGCTAACACCTTCACCAAAACTCTGCCTGCAACATTTGCCTGTGCCTCACCTAAAGAAGGGGAGGAAGAGGAAAAGGAAAGGCAGGAAAACAAAGTCCTGTTCAAATGTTTGGTTTTATTTTTTCCTAATACTTCCATAGTTTTAGAGAGCAGTAGGCAGTTCTAGAAAGGTAATTTGTAAACATCACAAAAACGCCATGTACATTTGTATATTGTTTAATATAAACCCAGAAACTGATCACTTCAGGTTGCAGGAGGCTTTCCTTTTCTTCTCAGAAATTAATTACCTGAAAATAAGAAACATCTAATTGGTATCTGTATTAAGAAGCATCTTATTAATATCTGCGTTGAGTGACATGTCAACAAACGAGCTCCTTCTCCTGTCACTGATTATGGCACCATTTAACGTGCTCTTCAATAGATGTTAATTACCATGGATGCCTTCTGTTCTCATTAGCTATAAATAGCCCGAGTGGGTGGTGGGCCACTGCTTCTGCCTCGCCACACAACTTTGGTGTGTGCACAGTAAGCCTTTCGTGGGTGATTCAGAGGAAGAGCCACAGAAGGCTTGGAAAGGGAGAGAAACACAAAGCAGCTACTCAGAGTTGTAAAATGCCACCAGGTCACCTGCTCCCTTTCCCTCCCTCTGATACTGCCTGCTGGAAATTAATGCCTAATAAACTTGTTTGAAAAGGAATATTCCCAGGGATAGAACTAAGTGTATCCCAATATTTGCTGCAGAGGTGAATCAGTCAGTCCAGGGGACAGTTCCTAGCACTGCACCCGAGGAGACTGCACAGAGCAGTGAGAGCTGAGCTGCACCACTTTGCCAAGTCTCTCCTCTTGTTTATTTTCTTTGGGGGTTTTTATTAGTTTGTTTTGTCTTTAATTTAATTATTTGGAATTGTTCTTTTTAATTATGAGCTTTCCCTGAACATGTACTGATATAATCCACCACCTTGGGACTTTGGGATCAGTTTACAATTGGTGATGACAGTGACATCCAGTTCAGGGTATTTCCTGGAGTAAATTCATAGGATTTAAACTGGAATTCATTCCATGCTCTCAGGGTGGTTTTTTCTGTCTCTTCCATCCAGATCAATGTCAATACATAATTCATTCTTGATTTCTGACTCACCTGTAAAGGAAAAGAGAATGACATCAACATTCTTGCAGAACAGAGGGGCTGAATTTTCTTTATTCAATTTGTACTACTGAATAGACAGAAGATTCAAATTTTTTACTATTCCTCTATTATTTCCAGGTGAGAATGAAGAGATTACTTTACATGCAGAATAGAAATTTATAATAATAAAAAAAAGAAATAATTATAGCAGACACCTCATTGTGCCCTCTAGATATGACCACTGTAATTAATGGGAAATATTTTGTTACTGAAGGCATTTTGAAGAAAAAACAATGATTTTGAAACTCTGTTCTAGAACATTTTCCCAGTTCTCACAGTGGAGTTTTGAGAAGGATGACTTAATGCTGTTGAAATTAATCAGAGGGTGAAGAGATGGCAGGTTAGAGAGAAGGGAAACTCTCACTGGCAGCCTTTGAACCTAAAACTATTCTTTAAATCACTGAGGGCAGAGCAGGGTGAGGTTTAGCACTTTCCCTAAAGGAATCTAAGAAAAATGTCCTCAAGAAGCCCCTTTGAATTGCTGGATGAGCTCCCCAGAGGGTTTGTGTGCTTTGAGGAGCTCCATGAGAGCTGGGCACCCACCGGGGAGGTCACAGAGAGGGGTGCAGGGAATGGAGCACGGGCTGGGAGGTACAAGAAAGGAGCTTGGAAACAAAGAGGGGAAGCAGAAATCCAGAGCCCTGACAGTCCCTTGGACTGAGCCTGGGAAGTCATCCATAACCCTCTCGAAGACTGGCCTTCCAGAGGAGCCATTGTTTGAGTCCTGGCATGATTTGTGCTTACTGTGGAAGAGTTTCTCTAATCCCTCAAGGTCATGGGGCTGGGACTCGATTGCCGTGAACTCTGCTGCCAAAGAGTGTTGAGGTGCCAAGGGGGAGAAGGTGGCACAGCTGGCAGCACGTGGTCTTTAACCTCCCTGTGTCTATCCAGACCTGCGTTCTTGCAAAGGATTTGGGAAGACTTTTCTTCCTCAAAGCACAGGTTAGTATTGAGGCAAGTCCCTGAAAGTGGAAACCGAACCAGCTCCTTGGGAAAGCATTTTTAAGGAATGCTGCCAACTAGTATCTACTGGCCCTTGCTTAGTAGGTGATTTTTTGACATGCACTGAGAGGGTGTTTTAATTAACATTTCAAGAAGAGCAGAGGAAAGAATGATTTCTCAACTTTTGAAAGGTCAAAAGGTGCTCAGACATCATAGAATTGGATATTGAGCGAGAGCCTAAAGAGACAGAGAGACATGTCAAAACACTCAGACACCATATCCCCTTAGAGTAGCTATTTCTCTCTGCTATCATGTGAAATGGAGGTATCAGAGAAATTAATCTCCTGCTCAGACTTGCTCCAGAGATAAGGCAGAGGTGGTGGCAGGTACTTCTCTCCCAGAGTGCCTCTGCTACCTTTGGCCAGAGTATGGAGGGTGCTTAAAATAAATAGTTGTGTGATTATCCTGTGCCATGTGACCCCACTGCAATCACCCTCCCAATGGATGTCATCACTTTTTGTGAAGACATGGCATTCCCAAGTGGGAAAGGATAACGAGGCTGTTCTTGGCCAGGCACAGCTCAGGGCATCTCACATCTTCTGTCAGGGAAGTGATAAAAGGGTAGAACTCACAGCAGGAAAACCTTTAAACTCCAGTTCTTGTACTTCTCCATAGCAGAGACCATCAGTCATACTGAGAGCTCCCCAATGCACTTCACTTGAACTTTTAAACTGCTCTAGTCAGCTTTTGTTCAAGCTGGCACCCCCAGATCAAACTGGTTTCATATGAAAGAGGTTGGTTTGCTACAGGGAATCTCATCCATTTTACTGAACTTCCCTCAGAGCCTGCACATTCAGAAATAACCACTTTTGCTGTGCACCAGAAGTGTGAACGTGTCTGCACACAGGAGCCCCACCACGTGTGCTCCCATTAGTGGGGTGGGTGGGCCCTGCCTGGCCAAACAGCTCCTCAACCCAAAAAATGAACAAAAATAGGTAAAAATTAAATTGATGTAAAAAGTAAGAACTCCCTGTATCCTGTTTCAGCGATCAGAAAGCCACAATGAAGCTTTCTCGAATATGAAAATTAAAATTAATTTATTATATTCAAGCTTACATTGGATGCAAGATGGAAATAGCAATAAAGGAACATTATTAAGTGTGAATTTTTGAGGAGTCGTTGTGGGAGATGCTGTGAGCTGAATGATGAGCCCACTGGAAGTCAAAATTGAGCCCAGCTCCCAGAACCTGCACACCTACAGGAAAGAATTTTTATGAAGCTGAATATGCGACAAGAGACTTGCTACAGCTCCAACGCTCTTCTGAGGGCAGAAAATAGATCATTCTCTGACTCTGTCTGCCCACCCAGGGCAGTCCAGCTGTGAGGGTATGAAGGGCTCCCAAATAAAATAGGAAGTGTGCAGGTGTCTGTGGCTGAAGGTGATTGAAAGGTTGGAAGTCAGGAATAGACAGAGATTAGCTGAGCCCTAATCCCACAGGTGCCACTCTGGCTTCACCTACGGAACAACTTACATTTCTTCAGGGAAACGTTTTAAACCTGCCCTCCCAATCCTAATTGATCCCCTTCTATCGCCTTTTCTACCTCATATCAGCATCAGTAACCATTTTAGTTGTGCCAGTTAAGCTGCCCTAAACAGAGCTGAGAAGGGATGGAGGAGGAGGAGAGGGAGCCTGAGGTGTGGCTGTGGAGCTCACAGGGCATACTCACACCCAGCTGAATTCCAATGACTGCACCAGGGCTACATCTGAAGAAGTGCCAACAAAAAGGGCTGAAAACCTCCCAAAATGTCATCAGAATAGTAATAGACCACGGTTGGCCCAGCGGAATATAAATGATTCCCACTTCTGGAGTGCCTTGTGGGTTTATACTTCAATATTCCCCTGGCACAAGCAGTCAGAGCCCGGGGAGGGCGAGGAGCTGTACCAGTAGAACACATGAGTACATTGCAGAGGGGGAGCATGCTGTCAGTGCCAGGTCCAAATCCAAACCAAGTGGGCAGCCAGAGCAGCACTGCTCTGTGACCTGGAAAACCCAGAGCCACGGGACTCAGCTCCACATCTGAACAGCTCGGCAGGGTGGAGGCTGCTGGGAGCAGGCATAAATCTTTCACCCCTCTGCTCCAATCTCACGCTGATAGCAGCGAGGTTTCTTATCAGCCGCTGATGGTAAGAAACAAGGATCCAGATAAAGTTGTTTATTCCAGTCAGGTATTGGCATGATGTGAGAAAACACACGGAGAGACCAGATGTTCAGGAGTTGGCCACTGCAGGCAATTGCTCAGGAGCAGGAAAAGCAGTTTTTCCTCCTTTTCCCTGGCCTTGCTTTGCCTGTTGTTGTTGTTTCCTATGAGCACCTCGACTTTTTCCTCCATCAGAGCAGAGCTCGGGTTCTCCTCTCCTGCACCGCCTGTTGCCAGGGCAGTTTTTGAAGACTACCAACACAAAAATGAGAAATCCTCCCCAGGATGCAGAGAAATGTTCAGCTGAGGATAAGGAAGGGAATTCAAGTATGTCCTCAGCAATCCCCATGGCCACAGTGTCATGCAGGACTAGTCTCAGCTCTCAGGGAACTTGTATCTCCTGTGCATCAGGGACATCACCCTGATTTACAATCCCCTGGCCACCAGTTCAGTGGGAATGGGCAATTAAGTTTCTTTAAGTCCATATGGGTGGTTTGAGCAGCGTGGGGTGGTGAAACTTGCTGGTCTCAGATGCACCAAATTCATCTTTTCACAGGGAGATTCATAAAACAGGATAGATTTTGTGGATGAATTTGTTCTGGTGGGATTTGTTTGAGGAAGGTTTTTTCCCCGAATTATAATATTTCAGTAGAAGCTGGACAGGGGAGCAAAAACACAACGTGAAATGTTCTTTGATCTTGATCAGATGTTTACTCTATTAATTAAAAAAACCTGAGCAGAGCTGCGTAGCCTCATCTGTCTGCAGAGCATTTGTAGACTCCAAACATAACAGGAGATAATCAAATATCTACATAATCTTCTCTTTTAACCTTCTGATAAGGCATTTTTTGCAGCCTGACTGTACCTGCAGCAATTAATACCAGCAGAGAGGATCCTTCCGAGGGCAGCCCATTGTGCACGGCACAAAAACCATTGGAAAGCACTTCATTAACCAATCTGAAATGAAAGCATTCAATCTTAATCCTGTCATCAGGGTTACCTAATTAAAGCAATGGGCAGATTTATGAAGCTGCTATTTTTAGGCAGGCCCGGCACACTCAGTGCCTTGGCCCCTCGCTGCAGTGGAAGTGATGTCAGTGGTGGCCCGAGCGAACATGAATTATGTTTACAATATCCCAGGAGAACTTTTGTATTTCTCGACTCCCACAGAAAACCATCGTCTTCAGCTTCAAATGGAAAAGCCCAGGCAGGGCTCCAAGTGGTTTACACGAGCTGAAGCTGCAGCTTTGTTTTAATTTCGTGTTTCACCTTACAATATCTTTTCCTGATTCCTTTTATTGCCGTAAAATCCCGGCCTTTGGCAAGTCTGGCTGAAGGCAGCAGGACACGTTTTCTTGGAATAAGTTTGAGAGGTTCCTATAAAGCCATCAGACATAGCCCATGTTTGCAGTGGGGCCAGTGCTGATGGAATTCGGTCAAATGGGGTTAGGAACTGGAGAGTGTGTGTGCTGGGACACCTGTAAACGTGTAAAAAGTGGATTTAGATCCCAACAGATGGGGAATTTGTAGGAGGGAGCAGTCCTTTCTTGGCCCCTTGGCACTGTTGGCACCAGCTCTGCATCTGCCCTGGCACTTTTTTTAAGAACCTCCTCGTAAACAACATGTTGGTACAATGAACAGTCTCAAGGAGAATCAGTGAAACAGCCTCAGCCCCTTCCTTCCCCCATGTGTGAATTGCTGTCTTTAGTGCTGCTGTTGGGGAGGACGAGGGAAAAGCTCCAAGTTCCAAAATGCTGCTGTCATTCAGCAAGTGACGGAGATAGGCTAGATTTCCAAAGGCAAAAATCCCCCCTCCACCCCCCCCAAATCAGACAAACCCAAAACCAAAAGAAAGAAACCATTAATACAGTTTACAGAGAACAAAAATTCAAGCTGCAAGTGCTTTCAGTATTTTGTTCTTACCATGTATTGATGAAAACCTTTTAGCTTTATCCCTATATTTAGCATTGCAATAAATGTTCTGCATCCCCACGCTGCCATCACTGCTCAGTTAAAAGCCTAATAGCTTAATTTATGACAGGTTTTCTTTCTAATGCCACTGTTTTCATTCTCATGAATTATAGATCCAGCTCTATAGAGAGTGTTGGTGTCAGAGAAATACTAATCACTTCTCTTTATGAAGAGAAAGAAGAAGATAAAAAATGGCACTGCAACAAAGAACAAATTTATTGATTAGGGGGGGAAAAGGGATCCTTTGTGGATCTTGGCTTGCTCCAGGTCTCAAACCCTCTGTCATATCCTGCCTTATGCAGACTGGGGGAAGGAACTATTGGCTTGAGCAGGAATTTGATTTCTAACAGCAAGCCAGAGAGCAGGATAAATTAACAACTATCTCAGTCCTTAGTGGGCCAAATCCCTCTTCTTTTGTCTGTCAGGGTTGACCCCTCACTTCACTGTAATTTATCAAGACCTCTCCCAAACTAAGTATTTCGGTGTGAATTGTGAGCTGGACACCATCCACAGCCAGAGTTCAGCATGTTTGACTGTACTGACCCTCCTTTCCCTGCTCTATCTCCGCTCCTCCTTTCAGGGGTCCCCATTAGCAAGGAATAACATTCCCTGCCTTGAATTCCTTCCCTCCTGCAACTGCTCGTGTTGGTAGGAGTGGGCAGATTTTGGCACACTGTAAACCAATGCTACCTGAGTCTTGCACCATATCGAGGAGGAATAAAACACTGAAGTAATTTTTGCTCCTAAGTCTGGAGAACAAAAATGCTGCCAGTTTTTTGGAGGTCTTTACTCGTCTCATCTTTGCACTTCCACGAGACATTTGACTCTCTTCAAAATGAGATTTGTAAATGGCACAGGGGTTTTGTTGTACCATATGTATTTGTCCTTCCTTATTTTCTCCTCTCACAGCAGGAATCTTGCCAAATGATCCCTTTTCTCTATCTCCTCCTTTCCACGTTAGTTGATAGTTATATCCATACTCTGGCAATTTCTTCTGCAAACTCCTCATTCCAGGAGGAAGGAATGCAAAGGCCAGATAGTCAAACATAGCTCTGCAAATACTTAAGGCTTCTTTTCCTCTTGTCAAACCATCCTAAAATAAATGTATTCTGCACCTATAGGCTGAAAAATGTTTACAAGGCAATGCTTTTGTGAAAAAGAATAAATCCCAGTGGAGATAAGAATGCAAACCAATAAAGTTGTATATACAGCTGGAGTGCAGAGGTATGAAGGCCTGGCAGATGTGACCAAGATACTATTTTCTAGTTGTTTCCTCACACAGAAACCATCCTCTTCTTCAAAGCCTCAGCAACTTACAGGGATACAGTTTATCCCAGTGCCTGCTTCTGATATAAGTAACTTTGCCAGACTGACCTTCTGCCTAAATCCACTCCACAGGGACTGGAAAGTTTTACATTCTTTTCTTGCTATTTAATTCCGTTCTGCCACTATCAGGGCACCAGAATTATCCCCAGTGAATGACCAAAAAATGTAATGAAGGGCAGGGGGAAATACGGAAAAAGCAGTTTGAAAAAAAAAATAATGCCAGCTATTGCTGAAGAAGGAAATTTTGTGCTGAAACTCATAAAATCCAGGAGGGCAGAGGTTGACTTTTGTCCAGGAGCTGTCACGATGCACAGACACACACAGAGCCACAGAGTGAGCTGCTGGAGGGAAGGTGGGTGGAAGAAGCCTTTTGGGGTAACCATGCAGGTCCCTACAAGCAGAGGGGAACCCAGCAATGCCATCACTGCTCCCACCCTCTGGCTTGCTCTGGAGGGCACCTGTTGGTGGTCCCAGAACAAACAAACAAGCAAATCTCACCAAATTCTCCATGAGGCACTGTCAGATATTAGTTTGCACCAGCCTACACTGTGCCCGTGGAAATAGCAAATTAATGAGGAGTGGGGTGAATCTGGAAATAGAAATTGATGAGGAATGGGGTGACTTTGATTCTGGATATCCCTTTTTTTGTTAATACTCTCTACAGCTGTACAGCATCCAAGCAGCAACACCACTTCGAGCACAGTCCCTCAAATTGCTTTCCCTGGATCAATGTGGTGATTTCTTTCTTTCTCAGCAGTAAATACGGTGAGGCTGTTCCTGTTTCAGGGGTAAACTGCATGTGTCAAGTGCACATTATCTGCTGCAGAGAGCTGGGGGATTGATCTTTGCAAGGAATGTGCTGGAACCTGTGTAGGCATTCCAGGGAGTGCCAGGTGAGCCACCTGCCAGGAGGTGATGGAGAGCTCTGGAGCTGCTGCAGTTCCTTTCTCCCCAACACACACCCGTGACACTGATGTGCTGCCACAGACTTCGTGGGACACTGGGCAGTGGCAAATATTGACCAATTCCTGATGCTTCAGATGGAATTTTTCGGAGGTGGAAGAAAAAAGCCTCAAAACTGTGTTTCTGGATGAGGCAGGAGCATTGGGTGGAGCAAAGCCTTGCAGAGCCTGGTTCATGTAAGACCAGAGCTGTGCTGGAGCGACAGCCCCTTCCCAGCTAGCTGGGAAAACACCTCCAGGAGCTCAGTGCTCAGCCCTCGCTGCCCCAGGGAGCTCAGCTGGGCCCAGGGCACCTTCTCAGCTTGGACACAGCCACGTCCACCCTGCAGCTCTGTCCGAGGAGCTGCTGGTCCCCAGTTTGGCATAAGTGCCTCCAGGAGACAATGGATGGCTTGGGAACAAATGAGCCGACAACGTCACGGAGATTATTGGATGAGGGGCTGATATTTGAGATGAGCTAAATTTAATTATGATTGTTTAAAATTCCTTCTATGTCTTTGCTATATTTTCTCCTCTGGTTCTCCACCACCACCCGTGTTCCTCAAGCTTTCAAATCGCCGCACTGGGATGAGCTTGGCAGCAGAGGCTGCCTGGGAATCGTCAGTGCTGGAAGCCCTCAGTTCCTCAGAAGCCCATCATGAATCCAGGCATGGTTCCATTGGAAACCAGCCTTTGATTCACCAAAAGCTCCACACAGCCAAGAGACATCAGATGAAACAATTTTGGGTTCTGCGGAAAAATAATGACTTCCAAAAATATTCAAACCAGCTCTAACCACTGCATCTTCAACAGTGATGAGCTGCTACCTCTTAATCAACCCCAAGAATAGCTAGATTAGATGTTTTGCTGCATTTTGAACAAATTATGGTAGCCTGAAACAAATACTTGTGGGTGGCTAAATTAGTCTTTACAAATGTAAGAACTAATTTGGGTTAATTGTCAGTTAATCAGCTCAGAAAATGAAGCTTAGGCATTTCCAAGATGTACATCAACAACAGCAGAACAACGAGACACTGCTGGTGTCTTTGAGGTAAAAGAATAACAAAATTTAGTAGGCTGCTTAAGAACTTTTAGACTCCTTTGCACATCATCAAAAGAAGGGCAAGAGGAAAGAAAGACAGTGTTCCAGATTTCTCGTGGGAAGCAAAATCTTAATTCCTTGCTGTCCTTAGAGCTGGACCTCTCAGAGATATCAGCTAATGATGTTACTGGTATCTGCAATGTGACTGACGAAATGGAGGGAGCAAAAAACAGAGTGAAGGAGATTTTCAGGATTATTTTTAGAGAAGAAAATTGATATCCAGCTCCCAGTTTGACAGGCACTTGCATGGGGTTGCAGATGACTGTCTTGGATTGTCTCCTCTCTTATGAAGCAATAACATGTTACACTGCTCATGAAACAGCACGTCATTAACGACCCCATGGCATGGTCCACAAGACTCCACTCAGCACTGCTGGTGCCCTGAGCAAGCCTCATTACCTTCTGCCTCCCGAAATTTCTGTTTCCATCAGAGAGGGTGATTTCCTCCTTGTCAGATGTGACTGCTGGTTGTGTTTAATAGATTCAACCTTCCCCGCTAGAAGCCGGCTGCGTTTCAGTGTGACGGGGTAGCTGAAATTCTGTGGTTTTGTAGCATAATTGGATGCTTTTCAGGAGGGCAGGGTATCAATGTCAATCAGTTTTACCACCTTCCTCAGGCTGCTTTGTGCTTGGTACAGGAGCCAAGCATTTGTGCTGGGTGGAAATCCATGGGTGGTGATACAAGCAGGGACCTCATTAGCAGGAACTGAGGACAGAGATCTGAGCTGGTTGCAGTGGGGTTGTGTTGTATCTGTGTGAATTATCCGTGAAAGACTCAAATCACTCCCAGAGTGTGTTTGGAGACATCTCCCCAGGAGACAGAAGCAGCAATGTCTTTGTAAATGGTAAGGTTAGGAGGGTTAGAATGGTCCCTGTTATCCATGTACAGGGACAATAAATCCAAAGTGGAACAGAGAAGATGTACTGTTAACAGCAGGATTGCTTCGATGAGGTGAAGTTAAATAATTTCAATAATTATCCTTGAAAGGGTGGCTCTGAAGAGATAAGGAAGTAAAGTGTTTAAGTTGAAGGAAGTGTTAGGTCCTGTAAAGCCACAATTAGATCACACCAAAACCTTCTCTTCTCCAGGCTGAACAATCCCAGCTCTCCCAGCAGAGCTGCTCCATCCCTCTGACCATCCTGGTGCCTCCTCTGGACTCGCTCCAACATCTCCATGTCCTTCCTGTGCTGGGACCCAGAGCTGGAGGCAGCTCTGCAGGTGGCTCTCAGCAGAGCAGAGCAGTGGAACACATGACCTGTTTCAACCCATTTTTGTGGCCATGCTCACCAAATAACCCAGATTAACTTCCTAAGTGCATTACCACAGCACTCCTGCCCTCTTGCTATGCCTCCCTGTGCTTAGTGCTTGACCCTGAGCTTTGGTGTGGCACGTGTGGTATGCTTTGTACAGGGTGGTACCTCTAATCCTGGTCCTTTGGAATCACACTCAGGGCTGCTTTGTGTAATGCACTACTGATGTGGAAAAGAATGAAGGCACATCTTACACAAAAGCAAAGGAAGACTCCTGTGGCAGGAATGTGCTGGCAGGAATCCACCAGACACAGATTTAACTTACAGCCTCAAGAATGGATGTAAACTGGGAATGGCTGTTCCCCTGGAAGAGCCCAGGAATGCCTCCAGCACCCCAGACAATGCCTATCACATATCTCTGTGTTACATGTGTGGATCCACACAAAGCACAGGTCTCTTCATTCCTGTGACACACAGGTTTTCACCTTTCCCCCCTGCAGAAGCCTCTCAAACCCCACAGTTTTTCTGATATGAGTTATTGCCTGGGGTGAAAAGGTTGTGATGACATGACATCTTCTCTCTTCTTGTCTTTTCAAGGGGTCCTCCCCCACTTTTGATGTGTCCCAAGAATACCAGGCAGGGCTGACATCCCCAGCTCAGTTCTGTTGTCCACTACAGTGACACTCCTGATGTTTTATGAACCTTAAAAACCCGCACTAAAGTCACCTATTTTCAAGCTAGTGGAAATGATGAAGGCAGAGCTAATGCTGGGTCCAGCTGAGGGAAGATGCAATACCAAGTCATAAGATAAAACTACGTGTCTCTGTCCTCTGTGTCACACAGCCTGGAGAGTCCAACTTTCAGCAGTTTTTCCTTTGGTTTCTCCAGAACCCACTGGAGATTTTTTTAATTTGTTTTCTTAAAATATTCAAAACAATTAGCCCCTCTTCAGATGCAGGAAGGGTAATGTTTCAGCTCCTGCTAGAATCCAGCCAGCAGAGCCGTGGTGAGAGCAGTTATTCTCCATATTCCGGTCTATGGGAAGGCTCTTTTTTGGGATCCACAGAGGCTAAATTTGATGTTGCTTTGTGTTTTTATTGTGGGAACACACAGGCCATGAATCAATGGAGCTGCAGTCTGACTTTACGAGCTCCTGGGGAGCCTGAAATGCTTTTGTCTCTGTGATCAAACCCCTCTTCTTTGTCAGCAGAGCAGTTTAATTGCTGGAGACTGTATCATGTTCAAACAGTGCTGCACAGGATGCAAGAGGAGGAGCAGTGGGAATATAATCCCACCTGCAAACAGCTCATCCTGGGCTACGTGTCAGTTAAGTCATCCAAAAACAAGTGTTTTTTACAAGAAAGGAAGATGTAAATATTAACTGATTAGTATTATAATGTGCTGGGGTTTGTTTAGGTTTGGGTTTGTGTAGACTTAAGAGCTCAAATCAAACAATATTGACCATATGGCAAATTGTTGCTGTTTCTGGGGTGCTTAAATAGTGTCATTGGTTCAGAGAAATGTCACAGCACACCCTTCTGAGCAACTACCTGTGCTGGTGCAGCTGGAGCAAAAACACATGACCAAACAAGTACAGAAACTGGGGAAAATAAGTTCCTGGCTTCATCCATCCCTGTGAAGTGCTTGGGCAAGTTGTCTGGGCCTTTATTTCCTCTGCTCTAAAAGCAGGGCTATGCCCTTCACCTCACACAGCATGAACTAATTAATCCCTGCTGATAAAGTGTTCTGCAGTGCTGTGTTGATGGTGATGATGGTGCTGCCCTGGCTCCCCTGCTTTGCCACTTCTTGTCACTATAGGCCAAGAACCAGAGATGAAAAGGAATATTAACTCAGAATCAGGGAATCATTGCTATTGGCAGCCAGGAGCCTGATGACTCTTTCATGGGCCATTCACTTAAGAGCTGGACTGGATCATCCTTGTGGGTCCCTTCCAGCTCAGAATGTTCTGGGATTATTTTACTGGTGTTGGTTAATGTTTCAGATAATTTTTATTCACTCAAATCATCATGATTGAAGAACTCAAACAGCATTTATATGGTTCTCTCTGGCTTTTTATAGTGTGAATCTCCTTTCTGGTGGGGAAACCATTCCAATGATTTCAGTCTGACCAGTGCCAGTCGTAAACCCTTCCAGGACCACGAGGATGTGCCAATGGTCTCCTCTGTGTGTCCCACTCCAGGCTCTGCCCTGGCTGGGCACAAGGGCCAGCTCTGTGTTGTTATCTCTTGTTCTTCCCCAGCTGTTGGAGGGAACTCACGAGCGCCGTGAGTGACTCAGGAAATACACTGCAAATCTGTTCCATTCTGGCCATGTTCCAGGGTGAGCCACGGCTGTCCTGGCCAGCAGGAGCGGGTGGAAATCCACACAGGGACATTCCTCACATTCCGGGGCACGTGCTGCTTGCTGGCAAAAAAAACCCCCAAAACTTTCCACTGCAAACAGGCACTGAAAGACTTTCCCTCTCTGACTGTCCCAGTGCCACCAGAACTACTGGGAATATGGTGGTACCCACACTCAGGAAGAAGTTGGTTTTCTCTCACCTGGCTTAATATGTTGAATAGTCATAAAAAGCAGACAGGTTGTGCTCACACCCCTAACCTGGTCCCTGCACAGTCAGACAAGGGCTCTCCCAGTCCAGTGCCCTGTCCCAGGGTCAGTGTGAGAGCGTGGGACAGGTCAAGGTGTTCACTGAGATCTGTTCTCCAGCCCCCAGCAATTGTCAGATCAGGTGCTTGCCAGAGCCACTGCCAATATTGTTTTATTTTAAAATATTAATAAAGGCAGAGCTTCTTCTCCACTGCTGCTGAACAGGAGCAGGTGGATTGTAACAGGTGACTTCATAGTGACTTGCTGGGCTGGCCAGGAAAAGCTTTGTGCTTTAATTGCTGAAGAGAGCTTTAATTGCTGAAGAGAGCTTGAATTGCCCTCTTCAACCACTGCATGGGGGTGACAGAGCCAGCCCCACAGCCAGGGGCAGGTTGCAGCGGGGAAACTCTGCTTAGATCCAGGGGACAAAACTGCACCTGGAGGACGTGAAAACCCCACCACACAGATATTCAATTAGCTGAGGCCCTGAGCATGGTCTGACTTTCAAGTTCACTCTGCTTTGAGCAGGGGGTTCCTTCCATCCAGAGTTGTGCTTTGACCTTAGGAATCCATACACACACCTGTGACTTTCCAAAGCTATAATCTTGCTATATTCCCTAACTTTCCCTGACTTCAGAGGGACTTTCCCATGTGCCATCTGCAGCTTCCAAAGGAGCAGTTTCTTTTGCATCAGTCTGAATGAACGTACTGCCCACTCTATTATTGATGTCCTCTGGGATTTTAATCCCTGCTGCCCTGATTTAATGGAATCATTTTGTTGTTACCTGTCACCAGAACGTGACACCAATCCTGCCCTGGAATTCTCACTGCATTTGTATTCATAGAGTCCCATGGCTGTGCCTCCCTGTGTTAAGTGCATGACATTTATTATATTCCAGTTTGGTTCAGGCTCAGTGTGTACCTGCAGGTGCAGAATGGCTTGTCAAAACACTTTTTTTTCAATCAATGAAAACACAGAAACAAGGTCACATTCCCTCATGTGACTACAAATTCATTCACTGTTTTTTAGGGGATGGAAAGAGATTGTCACAGGAAAAACCTTTTTAATCAGCGATTTCTGTTGCAAAAAGTTCCATATAGTGATATTATCTGCTCTCTCTTGTCCTAAATAGCTAAGTAAATAGATTTCTGTGTGAGTTTCATCAGCTCCTCTGAGTCCCCTCTATCCCACTGCAGCAGCTGATGCCAAACTGCCAATGTATGTTGAAGGACTGGTTGATGTTGCAAGGGAAATTTTTGGCTTCTATACTTTTGTCTTCTATATTTTTGGCTTTGGGTTATATATGGAAGTGGGGAAGTGATCAGGATGAGCCTCTGAGCAGTGTGTGTTGGTTTGGCAGGCACAGAATCTGTGCAGGGAAGCCCCATGTAAATGCAATTAGCAGGGAGTGCAGACCTTGCCTGAGCCCACAGAGGCTCCCAGGGGTCCTTCCCAGCCTCTGCCATCTCCCACCGTGTCCTTTGGTTCAAACCAGGGCCAGAGGGACCCAACATTTGAAATGATTAGTTTGAAAACTGGGCTGCTGGGGGAAGCAATAAACAAGGGCACACGACTCCCAGGACTCAGGCCACCAGTCTGTGAACCCAACCCCAAAGATGTGTTGGTGGCAGAGGGACTGTCCCCCCAGATCCCCCTCTCACGGGTTGTTGGCAGCAGTGGCCTCACCTGGCTGATGAGGAGCAGTGCCATTTCTCATACCTTCACCCCCCACTGGCATAAAAGCCAAAATCGAATCATTTTAACTTCATCCCCATCTGACATCCCATTCCCAGCCTTGGTAGCACTTCCAGAGTCCCTGTGTGTGAGGGGAGGGTTACGGTTTCTGCTCCACAGATGAAGAATAGAGACATGAAGGGATGGATTTCCAAAAATTCTCAGCATGCTCTGAAGGGACAACTCTTAGATGGACAGCCAGCTTTCTTCTTCTTCTTCCTCTTCTTCCTTTTTTCTTCTTCTTTTTAATGCTGAGCACTCAGCAGTTCTCAGCAGTCGCATCTTTTAGATGCCTAAGTGGGCCTTGGACTTTTATTTTAAGAAAAATAAAAGTGGCTGTTAAATGACTTGCCCGAGCTCACACAGGGTGTCTGTGGCAGAGCCAGCAGTCGAGCCCAGATCTCCCAAGTCTCAGGCCAGCCTTAACCACAAGACCATTCTTCCTCTCACAAAGATGATCCCCATCCCATAGGAAAAATATTCTAATGGGATAAAAAAAAAAAATAAAAAAATCCTATAAAAATACTTAAACCTGAACAAATATGTAATAATTGCTATTCAGAATCCATGCAGGGTCTAATTAACTCCATATTCCGTAACCTTAATTTAAAACAATCCCAATATTATTTTTAGGTTTTGGATGGGGATTTATTGCTTCTATCAGCAGCATGTTTGGCACCCAATGTCATACAAAACTCTGTGTGTTTCATCAAAGCTCTGGCAAGAGCCTCTGATTTCTGGACAGCTGCTCCTGGTGAAGGAGAACCAGCAGCTTCATTTCCCTTACACAGAGCTTGGGATTAAAAATCAGCTCTGTTGCTCCTGCTCCTGTTCCTGTACCTTTAGGAAACAGGGTGCTTGTGTTACTGATCATGTAAGCAAGTCCCTTCTGATTTGGACTCCGAGCCCCAGTTTGGGATTAAGCTTTAATTCCGGAGATAGGAGTTATGTAATAAAGCAGAATATGAGTGCCCAGGCAGTGCAGTGACCTTCCAGGCCAGCCAGTGCAGGGGCTGCAGGGCTGTGCTCAGAAACACAAGTCTTTCCTCTCCCCAGGTACAATTCCATTTTGCCTCTTGATTTCTGCTTCGAGGTGTGTGATGTTGAGTCAAGCTGTAGGTGTTGTTTTCACATGTGAGACAGCAAATGATGTTCTTCTCTTCAGAGCAATTGAAAATAAAGACACGTGGCAACATGTACCTTCTGATTGTTTTTTCCCCTTTTTTCTTTGTTTCATGCTTCTGTAATTCCAGGATCTGTTAGGGGAACTAACCACAATAATAGCGTTTTTTACAAGATTTCTAACTTCATTTTGCTCAGGGACAAGAAACTCAAATATTTCTGGTAAACTAGAACAATGCCTCTGTGAGCTGAACTTGAAGGCTGAGCCCTGGAGAATTGCAAAGCATCCATTTGTCCTTGTTTCCTAAAACCTTTCCTGTTTCTTTATAGAAAAGGGTTAAAAGCAACAGCAGGAAAGAGTGAAGACATCAAAATAGCTCAGGCCAGCTGTAAAGCCAGGACATTTCTCACGTTCTTAGCCCAGTACCTGCCAGCCCAATGTCTCTTTTTTCATTACCCCACGAATAACAAACACTCCAGTGCAGCCCTCAATCTGTGCTGGCCCTGAGCCTTGAGAGCAGATGTGGGCAGGGCTGCAAACACAGGGAACAAACAGGGCCAGGCTGGGCAGGAGGGGAAGAGGACCCTGGGTTAGTCCTGCAACTGTCAGACAACCCTGATAATGCAACTTTTGGGTTGATTCTGTGTCCTTCAGATGTGGGACTGTGAATGCAAACCCTCGGAATTTGCTGTGTTGTTGTTAAATGACAATGGTCAGTGCTTAACTTGCCATGTCCCCCCTCTTAGAAAACTCTTTTGCCTCTGAGCATTGAAACTTCCTATTCTTGCAGGCTCAAGAAGCCAGACTGGGACAGAAAACGCTTTTGCTTCTGGATTAATGTAATATATAAAGACATGTCTTGCCTTTTTGTAGGCGTTTTCCTGCTGGGTCAGTGGTGTTCTGTGCCCCTGAGAGAGAGACCCCAATGGTAAAAAATCTCTGATAAAACCCCTCTGACTTGATATCACTCGTGTTCAGGTCAGCATTGCTCACCCCCAGCCCACTCACTGCCCATTGGGAGCAGTCCCTGACCCCAAACCCCCTCTTAGGCAGAGGATCAAAGTTCCACACGTGCTTTCAGGGTGCTCTAAAAACAAATTGACACCTGAAATTGGGCACGAAGTGAGGCTTGTGCTCTGCCCCTTGAGAGTTTGCCATCCGAAGAAAAAGCAAGCCCTGTGAAAACAGAAGCTGCTGCCTGTCACTACCTCTTTATCTTGTTATGATATATATGTCCAGCCATGCCTCCCTCTGCAAACCACTGGGGCTGGAAGAATCTGTCATCCTATCAGTTCAGTTGGATTAATTATGCTCAATCAAAATGTTTCAAAACAGGACAGAAATGTCTGCAGCAGTTAATCCCGACCATTGGGATTGTCAGGACATTGGCATTTTACACTTCAGTTCAATTACAAGACAAATCTGCTAATGGGACATAATCTTTCAGAGTAAACAAGGAAGCAAAGCACTAATATTCTGGCAATTGATTTATGCAGGGTAAATGGTGCAGAGTAAAAGCTTCAGAAAGCCACATGAGTGAGAACAGCCCTGAGCTTGTCTGGTGCTGCTTCTCCTTCTCTTCTTCCACAGGAAAAAAAAATCATTATGTGAAGTCTGGTTTTAACTGATCTGCATCCAGGAGTCAGCCTTGGCCAAAAGGACACTCTGCACCTGCTGGGGGCATCTCCTCTCCCTTCTCTCCTTCTCCCTTCTCCTCACCATGGGGACTAGAAAGGGAACAAGGGACTCATAAAAGCCTTTGCTCTGAAGGGTGAGATTCAAGAGGTTTATGTCCTTGCCCTGCAGATGGGGAGGCTGCAGAGACGTAGGGCTGCTCACTGGTGCATGGCAGTGAGCAAACAGAGCTGGGGGGGCTGAGGAGAGACCCCCACAGGGCTGAGGGGGCTGAGGACAGATGCCCATAGGACAAGGGGTGCTGACAAGGGTCCCCCATGAGACTGAGAATGCTAATGAGAAACCCCCATGGGACTGGGAATGCTGACAAGAGACCCCAAAAGGGCTGTGAGTGCTGATGTGAGACCCCTATGGGGCTGGGGGTGCTGATGTGAGACCCCTATGGGGCTGGGGGTGCTGATGTGGGACCCCCATGGGGCTGGGGATGCTGATGTGGGACCCCCATGGGGCTGGGGATGCTGATGTGGGACCCCCATGGGGCTGGGGGTGCTGATGTGGGACCCCCCCTCCAGTCCCGTCCCCCCATCTCAGCTCTCTGCAAAAGGCACCAGTGGAGGCCCCAGAAGTGAGTGCTCAGCAGGGGGGATGAGTTGTGAGCTGGGAGCATTTCTTTGACTAAGCAAACCTTTAAAGGTTTAATTAAAGCGATTTCAAGTGATGTCATTGCCTTCCCACACGAGCTCCCTTTCCCAGCGGGCTGGTGGGACCCTGGCTGGGGAACTCTGTGCACACTCACCAGTCCACGCACACACACGTCACACTCCTGCTATCCCTGGCTCATTTTTAGAACAGATGCAAGAGAAATAAATGTGAATCCTCTGCAGCTTCTGCCCATGAGGAGGTTACTTACAGCACTGCAGTGCTGTGAGCCTGCCTGGTCAGTGATACCCTCCAACAGCCATTTGGACATCATGTTTTCATTAAGCATTTACAGCAAACCAACTGCAATTAAAGATTTATAAATCCTATTGCATTACAGCACAAGCCAGAGCAAGAATTGACCCTCGGGTCAACTTTCCTTCTTCTTTTTTTCTGTTTTCTAAGGACAATAACATACTGGAATCAGTTATCAGTGGAAAGTGCCCACGCTGCTTCTCTGTGTGTTTGTCCAAGGGATTTTGGGGTTGATGGAAGCATTTTGTTTGGGACATTGTATTTATTGAAGGGGAAAGGGCCTGAAAATTGGACTGTACCATAAACTGCAAGTCAGCTTGAAGAGACCTCCCAAACTCATTTTCAGCACCTTATTCACCACGTGGCAGATATAAATGTGCTCCAGGTAACTCAGCTGAGCTCCCAGAGGAAGGCTGTGCAAAGAACTGAGCCCTGGTTTCCCCAGACCTCCTGCCCCAAAAACTGCCCCCATCCAGACAGCTGTGTGGCACAGCTGGATGCCAGAGGTGCTTCTGGATGGTCTCAAACATCCACCTTCAGTCATTTCAGTGGTTGTTTTCTTCTGGAGGAACATCACACCTCAACCCAGCATCATTGAACTCCTTCACCCACCTCCATCTCTGATGAGCAAGTTTCACTGGAAAGGGTGTGGAAAGCAGGGAGTGAGTTATGGGCACCTGAAATTCTCCAGTGAGACGGTGACATTGTGAGCATCCAAAAGGACATTGTTATGGTCGGGCACATCCAGGCTGTTACAGAGCATTTGGAATTGAAATCATGCAGAAAAACTCTTTCTCAGAGTACCCCTGGGACTGGTTTTTTCCCAAGGACTTCAGGCCTTGGGAGCTGCTCTAAGGAAAGCAGCATTTGCCCTTTCTGCTCCAAGCTGGCCCGTGCCAGGCGGCCTCAGGCCAGCCTGACCTCTGCTCCTCTGGAATGAGGAGGGAAGGGTTTTTCTGTTTGTTTACTGAGACTTTACCAGCTGTGACACTGTGAATTCTTAGAATTACACCTCAAAACTCCTATTTAGTCATCGAGGAAGTGGACAGGCTTCAGGACAGCTCAGCCCTTCACTGCCCTCAGAGAAGTCAGTGTTCCAGTGTCACCACGTCCTGGCACAGAGAGAAGTCCCAATCCATTCACAAATGTGTTTTTTCCCAATTTTTAAGTTTTGGAGGTTTTTTTCACCTTTCTGGAAGACATATGCATGAAAAAGCTGTGCAGGCAACCCACAGGTGCTCCTGCTTTTAGAGGGTGGTTAATTATTTCTGGGATGGTGACAGAAACGTGTGGGTCACAGCCTGGGGTTTCCTATGTGTTTGATGAACTTCTGCCCAGCTGGCACAAAGTTCTGGCTCAAGGGGGTTGTGGAGGGTGGGCTTTGCTGGAGCAGGAGGGGCAGTGGGAGCTGGGACACGGCTCTTGGGTTCCTCAGAAAGCTCCTGTGCATCTCATGCAAAGCAGCTGCCTCCTCGCCACGAATATTAAATTCTCTGTAGGAAAAAAAACTCTTCTCCCCCAGACTTGGGTTTTCAAGCATTTCAGATACCAGCCCAAGGCTGAAGGGGGGTGATTTGCTCAGACCCAGCTTAATAACACACTCTCCAGATGGCAACAGCCACACTTTGCCTGTCAAAACTCAGCACTGAGTATTTCACTCCTGATTGTACCTTGGCTGGATCTCCCCGGGGACCAGCGATAACATTTTGACTTGTGACAGATGCTTCCTTCAGAAGGATATTTTCCAGGCTGACTTTTCCCCAGCTACCTCATAAAAATAGTCTCTTTTCATTTGAAAGGAGTTATTTTAACTATTGGGGGCTGGTGGTGGTGGTTGTGGCATCCTTTAAAATATGTCTTTTGATTACAAATGAAAAATGGAATTCTAAAGTAATTAACATGTGTGTTATTGGATGTACACTGATGATTACATTATAGAACTGGTTATCAAAGGATTACAGTTAAGAGGTTTAATATTCTCCAGCTGATCCTGTAGCAAATTAATCTGCTCTGACCTTTACTGTTCTTTGTTATGTCACCATAGTATCATTTCAGCTACATCATCCCTTACCCTCTTTCAGTGAAGTTAAAGAAGGGGAGGAATTTCAGAAACATGTATTTTAGGGGAGAGTTTATCAAAGCAAATCTTTGCTTGTTCATCAGAACTGATCAGTTGGGAGAAATAGGTCTGAATTGCAAACTTTGAAATCTCTGCAAACCTTATATTCTTGTTATAACAGTAAAAAGATGTGAAGAAATGCACCCCCCCTCCCATAAGGATTAGGTTCAGCACTGGATAAAATGGGAGCTGCTTGGGCCACACATTGTAGGAAGTGTTTTGTGCCTAGAAATAAAGCCCAGTGTGAGGCCAATCACCTGCATTCCACTGTGTCCCATTCGAATCCCTTGTGTTTAATCCCCCAGTGCCCACATGAAATCAACCCAGTTTAGGGTCTCTGTGTGCCAGTGCAACCTCCCAGCCACGAGGTCGTTCCCAGCAGAGTGCACCAAACCCATGCTCCCTCAACAGAACAGATTCAGCCTTCAGAGATAAGAAAAGCAGCATAATGACAGATTTCTGAGCTTTTCCTCTGACTCAGCAGGGAACAAAACACTGAGCCAATTAAACAACTGACAGCTGCTTTTACACACTTCTGCTCCTCTCCATGTAAAGCAATCTCGGTGTCTCTCTGTGGCTGCTGCCAGAGGAGCACATTTGTCACTGCTCAGGTCTGTGGGGATGGATTCTCCCCCTGGAAGTGTTAGGAGGCACCAGTGCTCGCAGGCAGACGTAGGATCAGACACACCATTCCAAGAACAGCCACTCCAGGGCTCTGGAAAAGCAGGAGAACATCCAGGAGGCTCTCATGGAAACGGGGCCTGAGCCAGCTCTGGGAAATGCAGATGCCTCGGGGATAAGTCCCAGGTGCACAGACCCCATCCAGCTCAGGAGATGCATGTCCAGGGGGTATTGCATTGCCCTCTACCCCTTCCTGGGCAATCCATCTCCTGCTTAGGAATCTGGGTGTGGAATGGCTGATTTTTCCTGACATTGCACCTTCAGTCACTTAATGCCAGAGCAGGGCTCTTCCACCCCTCCCTGGAGAAGGGAGATCTTTAAAGAGAAGTCTTTATCCATCTGACACCAATTCCACATTCCCATCCAGCAGTTCCACCAGACCAGCTCCCACTTCTCCTTGTACCCAATTCCAGTGCTCCTCTTCTCCAGTTTCCCTTCTTGGTCTGAGTTTAGACAGCAAATCTGACAGCAAGGACACAGCCCTGCCACCTCAGAGCAAATTGGCAGCCTGAATTTCTCCCTCCTAAGGAAGAAAATATTCACGTTTCCTAGGAAACTTCAAGCGTTGTTCAGCACAAACATCACCTTGGCACATCTGGAATTAAGATTTTGTTCCATCAGAGAAAAATCAGAGTGACATTTATTAAACCTCTTCCCTGAAGCCTCTTCCTGGAAAGGGAATTAGGCCATCCTTGTTTCCCAGCTCACTCCAGATGAGCCTGGAAAACCACCTTAGACACAACACCCAGCTCTTCTGTGCTTATTATGTCACCCAGGTGCCTACATAAATGTCCTTGAAAGGAGGCCACTTTTGGGCCTCAACTCTCACAGACATATATTTATAGCCCAGAAATTATATTATTTCCCCTTTTTATCCTTTGCTTTTCTTTCTCCTGGCTCTGTTTTGTTTACATGGGAATTGCCATTGCCACTGAATTGAAGTATTTACATTGCAAAATGGACAATTCCCAGCACCTATTTCAACATGGCACAGAAACATGAAGTCTGGTGTGGAACCCTCTGCAGGGTAAGACTGTCCTGTACATGGATCACAGCATTTGGAAGGACACACCTGTTGGAAGATCCTCCAGCTGCACCATGGTTTTTAAGAAATCTGGCATTTCTTCAGATTCTACTCCTAATTTGCCAGAAGGAGTTGACTGCCCAAGTCCATCAGGACTCGCTCCTATTCCTCTTTGTGGGTGGTGCTTTCCAGGCTCTGCTGAGGATTCAGGAATTCACGTGCAGAAGAAAGCAGGATCTTTGCTGGCAGGCCTAAGGAGCATTTCCCTGGGTAACTAAATCCTGGGAACTCCTAACTGTGAGCCATAGCAGAGTCTCCCACAAAGCAAAATCCTTTTCTGAACCAACTTCCAATTCAGTTCATTGGTCAATGGGTCTTTCCCCAAAATGTGGCAATTTCTGGAAGTATGGATGCTTGACATCCACCTTACTCCTTGTGGAAACTCAGAGATGCTCAGGTCTGAGCAACATAATAATCCTATTTAGCTGTTTTAATAGATTTTACTTTAAAAAAGGGATAGTGAAAATTGGCCTGTTCTGGCATTTCTCTGCTGACAGCTGAGGAGCAGAGCCAGGCTGTCCCCAGGAGCTGCTGCTCACTGTCCCCAGGGCCACACTCCTTCACACCAGCCAAGGATTTAGTCTTTGGTGATTTGAGTGCTACCTACACTCAGAAAAGTTAATTAAGAATAACAGAGTCTCCCCTGCAAACAATGGTGGCTCTGTTGCTTTAGATCTTTTGATAAATACTTTATTTCTGAAACCAGAGCTCCTAAACTGATTTGTGTTACAAGAGCAACTTTCCCTTATAATTAATTGATTGATTACTTAGTTAATTACTTAGTGATGTGATCACACAGGTGTATTATGGTATTGGTGGGGCTGATAATGATCTCTGACTAAGTGTATGCTTTGTGGCTGCTGCTCTCTCTGCTCCAGACATGGGGAGTGCCTTCCTTTGGATGGGAGGGAGACCAGGGGCAGGGGAAGGGATTTCCCTCACTTCAATCTGGTTCTTTTTGTCGTGGCAAATTTTGCATTTTGAAGTTTTTTGCTAAGTTTTATTCACAATTCTAAAAAGGCAAATACTGTGTGAAGTTTGTGGGGTTTGAGGACAGGTTTTGCAGCATCTCTCTTCCCTCTGGCTCCATCAGGATGGGAACTCACAGCACAAACTCAGTGGGCTGGGAGCTGCCAAAAACCTTGCTCAGGAAACAATTGCAACTGACTCACATGCCCTGTGTGTCTTCTCCTCCTCCCCACACTCCTGGATTGTCATTTGCTGCACATTTCCTTGGCTTTATTGTGTTTCTGGGACACAATTCTGAGGAGCAGGACACCTGTGAGAGGCTCTGACCCTGCGAGGTGCTTGCTCTACTCAAGGTGCTGCTCAATGACCGTGATTCATTTTCTGTTCCTTTTGTGATTCAGTTTCTGCTGCTTTTGTCCAACCAGGAGCTGCTCGTGGCCCTCTGAGATCACACAGCCCTGTTGCATCATCTGCTCCAGCTCAGAAACCTTTGTCTTTCTGGTCCTATCACCCAGGGTTTAAAAAAAAAGAGAGGCAAGAAAAGGAGTTCAGTTTAAAAGGAATTCTCCCAGTTGGCTGAAAATGTGGGAATTAATGCTTGAAATTTGTCATGAATAACTGTGTTCCATCCACATGTTAGTTTATACTGTCTATATATAAAAAAATCAGTCCATAACAGCATCTAATTAATTCAAGTTCTAGTCAAATTTTTTAGAAAAATTATAGGTATTATGGGCTTTCTTATAAAATGATTTGGGGTTTTGTTGCTTCTCAATAGCATTTGCAAAAATTATAGTTTGAATTGAGTGTTTAATCTTAACAAAATAAAAGTTTCTGTAGTGAACATCAACTGCAGCATTCCTAAAAATGGATTCATATACACACATTTAAATGTCTACCCTTAAAAATGATATGTTTAAAATTTCCTTTAACAGCTGGAATGCACTCAGCTCTATTTCACTGAATAAACCCCATCCTATAAGATGTCTTTTCCTCAGAGCTCCATCTTTTGCCCTGTGCTCTGAGCTTCAATTAAGTGTCATCTTTGTTTTTCCATGCCTGGCTCGTGATTAAAACTACTACTAATAAAATCCTGCTGTAACATATCCCATCAAAGGCTTGTTTTACAGTGAATTCTGAATTAACTCTAAAACCCCCAGGCACCTTCAGGAGTTTGAAGCCAGTGTCAGGCTCTTCAGGGCAGGCTTTCCTCTAGTTTTTAATACAGCATTTTCCTTTCACCTTTAACTAATCTCAACCCAGGATCATAATGCAGAAGGACATGGAAAAAGGAGCTGCTGAAAAAGGTAGGAAGTGGTGCTTGAGCACCAAACAGGTTTGTTTCATGCTTGACCAGCTCTCATTTTCATCTATAAACTGTAACACAAGCTCTTGTATCTCCTTTCTCTCCAGCTGTGAGTGCCCTGCATTAACCTGGCTACTCAATACTCTTGGTTTTATCTTTCCAACACAAAAGACCCAGAAGTCCTTTTTTTCCCTGCCTTTTTTCTTTCTTCTCCTCCTATTCAACTTCAGCACCATTTGGGAGGACGGAAAAACTAATTGATTTTCCCTAATGATGTCTCAGTGAGCAGATCAGGTGAACTGTGGAGAGCAGCTGCAGCTTAATTTGGGAGTATGCACTTGAAAATGAGACCCTGCTTGGATTACTGCACCTGCCCAGGAGCCTGGCACCCTGCCTGAGGTGCCTTCAAAATTCACACTCCGAAAAGTCTAGGCAAGTTCTAATATCTCTGTGGATGTAGAGAAGGAAAGGAGAGTGGAGGTCCATCCTTATTTGTTTGGAAAATAACATCAGAGTTAGTACTTTCCTTGAGTAAGTCCAGAAGAGTTCAATTGAGAGCTACTTAAATATAATTTTTGCACTTGGTGGTGTTAAACCCAACCTTACTGTTCTGGAATTGTCTCAAGAACCAGAAAGTGAAACAGAAACACTGAGCAAAAAGCATAATTTTTAAATTACTGCATAGTGGTTAATAATCCAAAGTGCCAGAGAAGATTCAAAGTGCTGTGATTGTGAGCATTTGGAACCACATCTTTAATTTCAAAAGGACAATTTCAACCTGGATCTGTATTTTCACCTTCAAACTGACAGTGTGTGTGTGTGAATATTGTTGAGGTTTGGTTTGGTTTGGTTTCTTCTAATACTTCACATATTTAAACTTGAGTCATTTCACTTCCAGAATATGCTTAGTTTCTCTCAGAAAACAACAAAAACCATATTTTAGATATTCCTAAAATAGAAACCCAGTGTTTGGCCCGTTAGATTTTTCCATTTGAAATCATTAATATTTTGCAATCTGGAGCAAGCTGTGGATATTTGTACTCTGAAATGTCAGCCAGCATCTTACAATTTCACATACTTGTCATCATTTTACAGGCTTCAGGTTCATATTACAAGTTGGCAGGGATGCTTTTTAGGTTACCTAAGTATTCTTTTTTTTTCTCGCTCTTACCCAAATTCTTAAATTTCAAAACAGATCCAGAGGCAGACTGTAGTTTGAGGCAAAAGTCTCCCCTTGGTGCTGCAAGGGCAGCTGTTCAGCCCACCCAAGGGCCCTTAAAGCAGGTACAGCTGGAAAATACTGAGGGCAGAGGGAAACTGAATGACAACCAAAGCACCTACAAGCCATAAAATGGTCATGGAACCCTGGAATGGTTTGGCTTGGAAGGGACCTTAAAGCCCATCTCATTCCACTCCCTTCCAAGGGCAGGAGCACCTTCCACCAGCCCGGGTGGCTCCAACCTTGGGCACTTCCAGGGCTGGGGCAGCCACAGCTGCCCTGGGAAATCCACCCCAGGCCCTCCCCACCCTCAAGGATCATGCCTGGATGAAAGGACCCAGAGTTAATTGTGGTCTGAGTTCTGGAGGGAGGAGCAGCCAGTGCCTCAGTTCAGAAAAGGTGGGAGAAAAACCTGTCCTTAGGGATTATGACCTAATGTGTCCAAAGAAAATCTCCTCTGCAGGAGCTGGAAGTGCCTCTAAAGTCAGTGTTTCCTCTGTATTTTGTAAATCCTTTGCTTTCAATGCAAGTGTATTTTCTGGGTGTCAGGGGGAATCCTGTGCTTTGGCACAGCACCAGCAACCCTCAGTGCAAGACAAGCTTTCACCTGGGCTCCCCTGACAAGTGTGTGAGACCCAAATGCTCAGAGCACAAGAGAACTCAGACCCTCCAAAGGTTTCAAAAGGTTTTCTCTTCTAGCAAACCTGGCCATCTGTCAGGTTCCTACACTGAAAGCACCTCAGTCAAGCAATGCCACAAACCAGAGCCCTACAAACCACTCCTGTCTTTCATTCTTCTCTTGCTGGAGTCCATCTGGGAGGGCTGGAGGGAGGAAAAGGGAGACAATTCACCGTCTCCTAAGTCCCCACAACAGGAGAGAGGGAAGGCTAATGCAGGTCACCCATTCCATCCTCTGGCACAGTAAGTTCATTCTCCTTTACATATTTATTACCCAAGCCAATATAAAAAGCTTTCTCTGCCCAAATACCAAACCTTTTGTTGCTTTGAGCTCCGAAAGTGAGAGGATTTATCACTTGTGATCTTGTGTTGTCCTGGATTAGCGGGAAGAGCTGCCCCCCCCGAGCCACTGTTGACATTCCTGGCATGTATGGATAGCACAGGCAGTTTACATTTACAAGCCAGAAACATAAAGAAGAACCTTTTGTAAGCATTTGCTTCTATTGTGACATCTCAGCTGTGCAGCTGTGCAGGGCTGGCTGTGCCAAGGAGATGAAATCATCAACTCGTTGGAATTCTTGCTTTTATCAGAGCAGAGCTGCCTCAGAATGGGAGGATAACTCCTTGCCAGGTTAATTGCTTTGAATTTGTCCTTTGGAGGGATCCTTGGGCTCGACTCTCAGCTGGCATTTCTGCAGTGCTGCTCCTTCCCCAGCACTGCACCAGGATCAGCTCTTTTGGACAGCTCTCCTGCAGACCCTGCACTGCTGGGCTTCCCTCTGCCCTGTGCCAGGGGCTCGGTGGCCTGACCTTTCAGGTCTGGGAGTCACACCTGAAAGCTGAGCCAGATGTGGCTCCTCCCAGGTGGACACAGGGAGCAGATATCCCGGGAAGGGTTAGGAAAAGGAGGAGTGATCTGCACTCACCCCTGAAAGCTGATTCCTCAGCACTGTGCACTTCAGTCCCCACTCAACCTGACCCGGCCATCAGGGATAGTGTTTCTTTAAAGCAAGGAAAAGGACTTCATGGAATGGATACTTTGGAGGGGATGCTGAGATTCGGATATTCCAAATTAAACATCGTTTTTCTGCATTAACCAGAAGGTTCATCCAGTGCCAGACACAACTCCAAGAGATACAGGAACATAAAGATTGGCTTTCACTTGAGAGGGACAAACACAATGTTGGGGTTCGACTAAGCCTAGTTAGACAATGATTTCTTTGTGAGGATTTGTGTTGTTGAGTACCCAAGTCACTTCTCAGTTTGAGATGCTGGCAGGTTTAGTAGCATCTCTTGCATTCCCATTTATAGGATGAGGTCTAACACTCTCTGCCTTCCCTGTTTGTGTCCTGTTCATCTCAAGTAACTCATCAGTGGAGTCCTCAAGAACTACAAGACTTAAGCAGGATGGAAAAAATTGGCCACAAAAATGAATTAAAACCATTTGGCCCCTTCCCATCAGTGCAGCCAAGCAGGCTACTGGTACTGCTGGGGCTCAGAATTTACCTTTCTGCCCAGTGGATTTGCATCCACCAAAGAGGGAGGATTAAGTGCCTTCATACCCATGAAAATGGGAGCAGGGAGGTCCAGCCTGGGCTGTCTATGGTCAGAGTTTGTCTCTTACTGCTCTTTCTGGGTTGCAAGAGAACCAGTTGCCATGTCCTGTACATGATGAATTGCTGTTGTCAGGTCAGCTTAGATACTCATAACAATATAAAACAAGCTGTAAACCAGGGAGGTTTTATCCTCCACTCTTTTCCAGGTGCCAGGCTGATGTGAGGGGAAATGTAATTCTTCAGCAAATTGTGTCACCAAGGCAGTCAGTGCAATCCCAGGGGCATCCAGGTGTGTTTTTATCTTCCCTCCAAGGCTGCTGATCTTCCTTGTAACAAGGAAAAGACAAATATTCCCAGAGAGGGAGAGGTGTGTGGCTCAGTGTGGCAGAACAAACACTTTGCTGAGGGCCAGAAGGCACTAAGGGAAGGGCTGTGTGTAGGGACAGAGCTCAGAGAAGATGTTGGGGGGAAAACCATTCACAAAACTTAGGGAAATCTGTGAAAAACATGGATTTGGCCTCTGGGGATTATGAACAAAATTGATTGTTCCTTTTCATCCTTCCACTACAAATATTCCTCTCTTTCTAAAAATTAATGAATGAAGGGGTTACGATTGCACTGAAATGGATAAACTCTTTGGGACTGTGCAATTATTGCAGGAAAATTGGTGAGTGCCCCAGGAATGGATGTCCTGGACATGGAGCTTCCCTGTGTTCCCCCTTTGAGACCAGTGGAAAAGGCGTGTCCATGCTTTCCTCCACTGTCACTGGAGCTTAGAAGGGCCCCTTTGCACCAGTGCCTTGGTTTTGGAGAGCTCTGCCATGCACTTTCCAAACCCTCACTTTCTGCAGTGTAATTCCTGCAAACTCCCTTCCAGCTTGGCTGTGTTCAGCCTGAGGAGACTGGGACAATTTCAGAAGGCTTTGCAGACACAGAGTTTGATAAATAAATGACTGCCAGGTTCTATGTGGAAGAGCAATAAAATGCAAAGTCCATAACTCAGCTCACATACATGCTCTGGCTCCTCGCCCTTTTGCCTCCGAATTGCTTTTTGAATCCCTGCCCTGCCAGATACAAGTGAAATTATTCTAATTATACAGTTTAAAGCAGTCCCTGGTGACCTGCTGGATGCTGATCGTTTCCTAGTTCACTGCAAAACAATTTCACGTGTAATACAGATCACACAAAGGGTCATGAGCTCATAGAAACTCTGAAACTGTCTTGAAAGCTTTGTATTCTCCTGGGTCTGGGTCACATTTGGGTAGGGATAAAAGAAAAATGATGGCACTCCTGTTATTTTTAAAGTCAGCTTCTAGATATTTTATTCTTCTTCATCCCAGACTTGTATCCTCTGAGCAAATAGAAATACATCTGCTTTATTCTTTATTTTCTTTTCAGATGATGATGATGAATTGACCAGGTTGTGCTTGTCAGCTCTGTTTATTGAGATGGACCAAACCCAAGCCCCAGAACCCAAACAACGTTGCTAACCAAAGGCAGCTCAGAGCTGGAGCCAGACCTTTTACCTGTTTTCCCTGTAGAATGACCCAAATCCAAATTTTAGAGACATCTTCATCAGGTTTTGGTTTATTTTTAAATCCTAAGAGGACCTGCAGAAGAATCACAGTCTGTAGCTCAAGATAAAATACAGATATAAAGTTCTGGCTGTTCTTCAACCATCTTTTTTCCAAAATTGTGCAACAGAACTGTTTTTATGACCACTGTGGCATAAATTAACCATCTGACCAGGCGCAGGAAGATGGTTATAGTCCCCTCAGTCCCCATTTTCTGTCTCTGCAGGTGCCCCATCCCTGAACAGGTGCCTGTAACCCCAAGTCAGTACAACTGAGGTCATCGAGTTACAGAGCCAGTGATAGAAAATGATTGCTCTGAGTCAGAGTGATCTCTCCTGGGAGGAAATGGGGACAAAACACATCGAGCCAAACGCAGATGATGTGCTGGGCTGTTGGAATGGAAATGGTTCCCATGGTATTTCCCCCCAGTACCTATTCCCAGAGGAACAGCCATTAGGGGTGGCAGAAGGGAAACATGGAAAAAGTTGCCTTTGGTGCTGAACGCCTGCAACCTTTTCTAGAAATTATTATTTTTTTCCCCACCAATAGAACCTCATCCCTCCCATTTTCTGCTTCAGAAGAGTGCAGAGTGTCCATCCAGGCTGGGTGGGCCCTCCTCCTGATAACAATTTTCCAAAATAAAGTGCAGGGGTGCCTGGGGGGGAGCCCTGTGGGAGGACCTGGAATAGGTGAGATGAGCTCAGTTCCTGCCAGAGCTCCACCACAGACCTTCTCCTCCTCCTCACACCGAGATGGTCCAACACACAGTGCCCAGCTGCCCTTTTGGGATGGCACTGTTGGCCCTTTCCCATCCTAGAAAATCCCCCCCTACTCCCTGCCTTTCCAGCAGCATCACAAACAGTTTGGAGGGAGTGGTGGTTTTGCCACCTATTGCAGAGCTCTGAAAAAAAAAGAGGTCCCACCCTCCAGGTGAGTCTTTGGGTCTTTTGGAGAAGAATTCAACTCAAAAATAACCTTGGAGAGCAGCATTCCCAGTCACAGCACTGACACAGACAGCTCCAGTCCCTCCCAGTTCTTTGAATCCAACCTGCTCCAGTTTACAACTGTGAGCAAAGCTGAGCAGGGGACGGGGAGTTTTTTATTCTAAATTAAACTTGAACTGGATGTTTTGGTGAACTTGTCTGTTTTATAATAAATATTTTCCCCCTAAAATTATGGAATTGTCTGTTTCATTTCAAACTCTTTCTTCACCCCAGGATTCAGAAAGAGCAATGGTTTTTTAATGTGGAAATTTCTTGCACAGGTTCATTTGTCCCTTGAGCCAAATCCCATTTTATGTTTCTTAAAGATTTATTTACTGATACTTTTTTGGCCCACCTGATGAGTTACACAACCACATATCACAGAGGGGATGTAACCACCAGTTTAAAAACCTTTTGAGAAGTGACTCCAAGCAGCCAAAGGAGCTTTATCAGCATCACACTGATTTATTTAGCACAGACAATGATTTACTGCAGCACTTGGGTTATGCTTGAAGAATTTTTCAATTCTTTTTTTCAGCTTTTTTTTTTGGTCTCCTCTGAAAAGTTGACACACACAGCCACTATTGTTTTCTACTCTAATATTTTCAAATTTTATGGTTTAAATAATCTCTAATAAATAAAAACTTTCAGTCCAAATGTGGCAAGGAAACTTTTTTCTTTCCAACTACTCCCGACCATGTGGCATGTTAAAGGTTTGGGTTTTTTCCTGGATTCTGCATCTGTTTGTTTAGTAATTAGGAAACTACGTGAATCAGAGAATATATATATGTATATATCCAATTTTAGATCCTTTATTTCTTATAAATCCAAACAACTTTGACATTTCTGACAAATCCCATTATTTTCTTTCCCTATTGCACTTTTAATTTCCAGTTCTCAGCTCAAGCTGGAAGTGCTGAAATGGCAGAACTCGTCAGGATTTTAACCCTCGTGAGATTTCCAGTGAATTTTTGGCAGCCTGGAAGGCTCAGCTCAGGATTTTCTGGGAAGGTATCTAAATTAATCCTTTCATACCTGTGTCACTCATGAGTGGAGATGGACTGGCTGTGAAGCTTCATCACTCAACCAGGCATTGCCCAGAGCATTTTTGGGGTTGGAGCATTCCTTTGTTATTGGGGACTGACCCCAGCAGCTGCTGCAGAGACACTGAATGAGCAGATGCTCCTTTGCCTGGAAGAATTTCAATTTTAACAACATTCTTTATTTTAGATCCTCTGATTGTCACAAATCCTGCCCTAAGTGAGGGAAGTGGCAACTGGGATCATGATTTGCTCGAAGCTTGGTCTTGATCTTGGAGTTCTTTTCCAGCCTTGATGATTCTGTGGTTCCCTGATTGTGTAAATTTGGGTCAGTCCTGATTGAAAGGTGGCAAATCCAAGGCCAGGAGTGTAAATGATTTGTTACACACAGTGGCAGAGTCGAAGTGCAGACACAGAGCTCTCCACTTCTCCTCCAGTGCCAAACCCACCATGGTCCTGTGAGGGGAAAGCTGCTGCTTCTCCTCTCCTGGGGCAGCTTTTCCAAGGCAGTGACTATTGGGATTTTTAAACACACTCACTCCTGGGGGAGGGTGGCACCTCCACAAGCTTTTCCAGACAAGCCCTTCTCATCATGAAACCCTTTCTCCTGCTGTGGAGGTTTTAGAGCCCTCCCAGACACCAAATTCACTGCCATGCCTTCAGTGCCAGGCATGGACTGAGCAGTTTGCAGGGAAAGGCTGTTCCAGACTCCAGTGAATTTTCCAATTGATAAATACACTGTGGATAACTCCCATTCCTTCCATTTCCAAATACATAAACAAGCCACAGACCATTCTGTGTTTGAATCCCAACCAGAGTAGCAAAGTCCTGATATCCAACACATTAACTCATATTAAATACACTCCTGTTCTATATGATTAATCTGCTTTCTGCTTAATTGAAGTGTGACACACAAAGCAAAAGATGTTAATTGAATTTTATAGCTCCTGAGGGTTGCCAGGTTCCTGGGAGATAATTTTGCTGAGGGATAACTTATCTTTTCAAGCTTTATTTCTTCTTGGGGCTGAAAGCATTGAAGGAGAGCTCACTTGGAGAGACAACACATTTATTTATTGGCTGTGGTTTCTTGCAGCTAATGGCTATTTTATTTTTTAGAAAACATGTCTAGCTCAGCTCTTAGCTACAGTTACAGTAAAAATCTCATAAAAGAGAAAAAAACCCTGTTCACCAAACCTCTGAACTTGAGCCTTATCTCAGATTTAATCTCAGTTTGAAATGAGAGCTGACTCCTGACCTCTCCCAGCTGAACCTCCCATCACCTGCCAGTCTCCTCTGCTGAAGTACAGCTTTTCTGTCTCCTTGTAACTGAAACTGCATTTAATTTACAGTAATCCCGTCTAGGAATGATTGCTCTGAATTCGTGCTGTGCTGCACATGATCAATTAAGACAGGAAAAGAGCTGATTAGAAAGACTCTGGTAGTGGGGACTATTATAAACCATTCTGCATTGATTTGAGTTGTTTAGAAGGGGTTTTTTTACACACTGGGTATTGATCAGCGTGTAAAAATAAGACTTTTGAAAGGTAATTGCTTCTTCTGCAAGTCCATGCAATATGTTTAAAATGTGGGACGTGATCCTCAGTAAACACATTACACTGACACAGAGACACAAATTCTGCTCCAGAGAGACTTGAACTCCCCAGCACATCAAAGACACTTTTTTGTCCAAAGCTGTGCCAGTGCTGCCTGGCAGAGCAGAGCTCACAGCTCACTTCCCAGTGGCTGTGTCATGAGCTTGAACCTCAGAGAAGCAGTAAATAGAAATGAAGGGAATTTGATGCTTTGAATACAGGCAGCTCTATTTCTTTCCTTCGTGGTGCTGGGGTAGGTAATTCATGCCCCAGCCTGGTCTGTGCACTGGGGAGGTAAGTTGGGGAAAATAAATATACATATATATATATATATATATGTATGTGTGTTATCTCTAACAATCTCAATAATTGCTTGCAAGCTCTCGAGAAACAGCACTTCTTGATTTTTGGTAGATTCATTGATTTTGAGTGCACCACTGAGACAAAAAACAAACAAACATGGCACTGATAATTCGGTTCATCACTTCTTATGTAGTGAATACCTGTTTCCATGTGCAGGAAAGGCCAGAAGGCTCATTGGCAGCTTTATTAGAGGAGCTAATTGCATTTTTATTAATGACCTGCTCATTTTTTTTTATGAGTGGAGTTGCCAGGCCTGCAGCAACCCAGGACCTATTTTGCTTCTTGTCATGCTTTCAGCCTTAGTGCTCATCACAGGCACAAGGTCCATTTAATTAAATAAAGACCATAATCAATTTTGAACCAATTGTTTAATCCAGAAGAGAAAAGAGAAAATTAAGAAGAGCTAAAAAGGCAACAAGATATTTCCAGCTGTTCTGTGGGATTTCTCCTGTTTCCCCACATTCCCCCCCAGTCTGTTGTGGAGGTAAATCCTGGACCACTCTGCAAAACCACCCCCTGAGATCACAGAATCCCAGAATGGGTTGTGTTGGAAGGGACCTTAAAGTTCCTCTCATTCCAACACCTTCCACCAGCCCAGGGTGCTCCAATCTGGCTTTGGACACTTCCAGGGATGATGGGGCAGCCACAGCTTCTCTGCCCAACCTGTGCCAGGTCCTGCCACCCTCCCAGGGAAGGATTCCTCCCCCAAATATTTGCCCACAGAGCAGTAATCCCATCTCCTAGCACCACTGCTTCCAGAAACACTTCGTGAACCCCTCAGAAAGCATCTGGTGCAGCCCCAGCCCTTCTTGTGTTTGCCTTCCTGAGCTCCCTGGTGATAAAGCCCCCAGCTGGCAGATGACAGAGTGTCAAAGCACAGCCAAGTACAGTCTGGGGTTTTAAACTGCACCGTCCTCATCCCCATTATGGAGAAATAAAGCTCCTTACAATCCCCTCACACTCCTGCCTAATTGTGACCAATCTGCTGGGGCCTCCAGAGAGAAACCCTGTGAGCTGAGCCTGCTCCTGACAAGTGTTTGCATTAAAGCCCAAGGCTGGTCCCTCTGTTTTATGCAGAAATCACACTAATCAGCTTAAACAAGAAATCTGCTCATTTTCTACACAGAACATTTTTTATTGATGATTTTGCCCCTCGTTTGTTGATGCTACAATTGTTCCACAGGAGAAGGAAGGAGAAGCAAAGGAGCAAGAGCACAGACAGAGGGGAGAACTCCTAATGCTGACTGGGAATGGGAGCTGAGCAAGCAGAAAACAAAACCTTATGCAGAAGGACAACTTACAGCACAGACCTGCACAGTTCCAAATCATTTATCGTCCAAACTCTGCATGATTTCTTAAAAAAAGGTTTGATAAGAAGTCCTGTGTATGGAACACAAGTTTCAGAGCACTAACACAGGGGTCTCATACACAATTCCTGTTTCTGAATGAATGAATAATGTGGATGATGGATAACCTGCCTCCACCAGCAATTTTCTGCTGTACCATGCAAGTACAGAATGTACAATACAAATTATCTGCTTTGCCCAGCTACTTAAAATGTTTTACACATGCCAGCAAATGTAAATACACAATTAGGGCATGTTTAGTTAAAAGGCAAAGCAAGATAAAGTACAACTATTATTAGCCAGAACAAAAATCTTCATGATCTTCATCCATATTGAGGTCTAATTAAGTTTGTAAAATGTGCAAATCAGCTCAGCTGATTATTTAAGGTTTGGAAATCAGTCCTAGGTTGGAAAGTACAACAGTGAGCATGTTGATGGCATGAGGGACTGTGGGTTTATGGCTGTTGTTCCTGGGAGCTGCTTCTGCACACACATAAGCCAAGGATGACAGTAATTAGCATTAGGAAGTTGTGTTACCAGGAATTAGAAAAGTAGTCACAGGAGATCCTCATTAGAGAGGAACCATACTAAACATCAGTTGTGTCAGATGGTTTCTCTTGCTTTATGTCTTTCTACTTAAATGCAGGAAGTAAATAAAATTCAGTTCATTGTCAGCTTGGTTTAATGACAGAAACAAGTTTGAGGGAAAAAGGGGAAAAGGATTTTCTCTCTCTCTCTTGTGGAGCATCTGCCCATTCCATATCTAGTAATACTGCATTTCTGAGTGCTCAAGATTGTCTGGGACTAGAAAATGCTTAAAGAGTTCGTGCCAGGGAAGATAAAAAGAAACTTTCTTCCAGAGAATTTGAGGCATTCCTTGCTGTGGTGAAGGTTTTATTTCCAGGTTGGAGGTGATTCCCCTTGCTCTGAAACACAAGGGTGTTGCCTCTGACACCATGGCAACTTCTGTGCTGTCAAACATACACAGGGAATTAATTAACAGAGAGGTGCTTAAGCTCCCCTGCAGAGGGTTTCAGCTCATACCTGAGGGCTGACTGATAACCATTGCTTCAGCTCCCAGTTACTCCCATTGCTCCCAGGACTGGAATGTGCATCCCAGCCTTTGCCCAGGACACACTGGGGACATCTGGCAGGGTTGGTGAGGTTGGCAGTGATTCCCAAACATCCACCAGAGCTCTTGTGTAAGACCTGCCTGGGCTCCAGCTGATTCTCCACTGGGCAGCTCCGTGTCCTTTTGGATCTGCCATCCCTGCAGGGGCACCAACACTGGGCTTCCTGAGGAAGTAACAGGGATGTTAATATATAAATAAATAAGGTTGACATATGGAGACAAATCAGGAACCACCACAATCCCTCAGCAGAAGTACTGCTGATTATCTTAAAGCAAATTCAATACTTAATAATATTATTAAAACTATATTTTAGTTAAGTAAAATGCAGCTTTATTAGTATTTCATCTCTTCCTCCCCTTCTTCACTTCCTCTTCTGAATATTAATTGTGGTTTCTTTCCCACATTCCTCCAAATCCGAGGAGGTTTCAGCACAGAAAAGCAGAGAGGAGCAATTGGGGGCTAATGAGTGGTGCAGTCTGATCTCAGGCCCAGATAGGCAGGGTTTGCACTTGTTAAACGTGTCTGCGAGCCTAGGAAGCTAATTAAAGCTAAGCACATTCCTCTCATCTTACAGGTACTCTGTGTCTGTGGGATATAAGATACCAAATCCAGACTTCTGTTTCCCTGGTCCTTTAACTGTGTGTCAAGGCAAGGAGCCCTAAATGAGGCTTCATCTTTCCCGAGGTGTTGCTAGGTGCTAATTAGCCTTGGGACCTTATAAAAAGGGGGGGGAAAGCACAGGAAAAGATTTCTATGGAGATTGGTTTCTTGCCCACTCCGTAGAACTAAGCCCTCCACAAGTGTGTCATTAGGGGCTGCTGTGACAGTCATTCCCTTTCTGTGGCTCTTCCAGGGATGGACTCTGCACTTATTAACATCTCTTGCTGCTTCAGTGGATATTTTAGCAGCCTGACTTTCCTCACTGTCTGCCCAGGGCTGTCTGTAACATCCCCAAAGCAGAGGGGAAGACAGAGCAATATTTACACTCCCCAGGTCCTTGTTAGTTCAGCTCAGCTAAGGAAACCTTCTCTCCTGGACCAGGGTTTTTTTCTGATAACTGGTTTATTATATCACCATAAAACAACAATAAAGCAGAGCAAATAACTCAGTCTCAGGGGAAAGTGGGCAGAGCTGAATCAAGCCACAGGTCCTGATGTCCCAGCCTCGATTAAATTCCCAGTGTGGTAATGGGTGGAGGAGTGGGAAGTGTCCTTGATTCCCTGATAGCCTCAGCTCTACGTGCTCCAGCACTCAGGCACTTTCTAATAAAGGGCTTTGGGAAACTGGCTGTGGATTTGGCCTACCCAGATACCCACTTTTCGTTTATTTTTCAGATTTCACTGTTCCATTTACTGCGAAGGAAGGAAGTGGTGAGAAAGGCGAGTTCCGTGCCCAGCCACAGAGGCTCAGCAGTTTGCAGCATTCCCAGAGTCCCAGCATGGGCATGCTCTTGGCAGGCTGATGTGAGCACCTCAAAGTGCCTATGGCTGCTGTCAAACCCTTCCCACCATGGCAAAGGACAGCTCGTTTGTGGATATCCTACCCCTCTTTTATTCAATTCCCGACTGTGAGATCACCCCGTGTGCTCTTGTAGCGACGTAATCACAGTCAATCCCTTCCTGGTTTGGGGGGACTGAGTCCAAAGCTTTTGGGCTTTTTTGGGTCATGTGTGCCAGACCTCAAAGTGACCTTAACTAACAATCCCTTGTTTCTCTTCCTCTTTCTTGTACTTACTTTCCAGGATCAATCTCTTTCCAAAAATAATATTAATTTTGGCACCATGTCCTGCTGTGTTTCGCTCTGGTGTACGTCTGGAGCACTGAGGATAAGAACAAAGCTCTCTGTCTTGAAAACACTTCTCTCTCAGCCGCAGTTGGGTCCTTTTCTTTACATTTTTCCATTTCTAAGAGGGCAAATGGAGTGATTTAAGCAAGAGAACTCCATGCCCAGCTCCAGTGACTGGTGCAGGATCCATCAGGGCTTTGCTGGGCTTGTTCCCATCACCTTTGGATACTCTTCCAGTGAAGAACCAGGGGCACTAATGCACCATCACTTTGTTTCAACCTGCATTTACCTAACACATTCTGCATTAAAAAAAGAAATCACAAACTACGTAAAGTGAAGACTAAAGCACAGATAGTGGAGGCCAGTGGGACAGAAATGGCAGGAGAGGCTGATCCTGGAATGCCGTGCTCTGTTTTGATGGCTGCAGGAAGAACCAGTAGCTGGAAGCCACTGATTATAAAATTATAGCGAGAAATTAGATGAACACGTTTAACAGCACAGTGACATTAGTGTCAGAGAGAAATTACTGCAGGAGTCAGTGGACCTTTTTATCACTTCAGAGCAAGGCTGGGTGCCTTTCCAGGAGATAGTCCAGGCTAAGAGCCTGGGCTCAGTGAGCTGTGAATTGAGGGAAGTGACTGAACTGAGTGACACTTCATCTCTCACCTTAGCCTTTTATGAATCAGATGAAGAGACATTCCTTTGACAGGCTTGAAGCCATGACAGAGTTTTGTAAACCTGGCTGGACTGCAGGGTGAGTGTGAAGGGATCACAGTGTTTGCTCTCAGTGGAAAAGGATGGCAGAACTCACTGAGCTCTGCTGATAGTCCTGCAAGGGAGGAGGTGCTGCTTTGTATTGCATTCAGCAGCTCTTGAGAAGTCATGTCTTGTTCCCAGTCCCCCTGCAACAAAAAGGGAAAGGATGTGGGCTCTAATCACCACTGGGGGATAAGATTCCCTGGCCATCAGCCCCTTTGCCCCATCACCAAACCCTTCACAGCTTCCCAGGCTCTGGACACGATCCCTGCTCCCCAGGGAGGTCGGGTCACCCTGGAACCACCAGCAGTCCAGGCTGGAGAACCCTGCTGTCACTTGTCACTTGCACCATTTTGGTTGATTAACAACAGGAACCGATCCGTGCTGTGTTCTGATTCCAGAGATAAGGGTGGGATGGGATGGGATGGGATGGGATGGGATGGGATGGGATGGGATGGGATGGGATGGGCAGCAGCAAAGGGATGCAGAGGCTGTTCCATCTGCACAGGGCAGGGCAGGAAGGGTGAGAAGTGTTAATGCTCCATTAGCTTATCTGGGGGGTGGAATTCTGGGCTTGAGGGTTGGCTTTTTCTTTTCATGTTTCCTATTGACAAATATTGCTTTTCTTGCTCTTCCTCTCCTGGGGCAGAGCTAATTGCCTTCCCTCCTTCCCTCCCTCTCCACCCAAACGCTGGACAATGCAGATGTTCCAGCTGTTGGTGCCTGGCTGAGCTGAGAGCACCTGCCCCAGCACTGCCCAGGCTTCTCCAGGACACACCATCCCAGCTCTGCATCCTAACTTTTGGGGAGAAATCGTGCTGTTTGCCTATTTGCAGGCTGGGAGTGATGGTATTTCTCCCCATTACCTCAGCAGGGCTGACCTATTTCCCCTCCCGTGGTTCTCTGCTTTCTGGGAGCTCTGATGCTGGTGCACAGTAAAGGGCCTTATCTGAGCCAAGTACCATTTATTTATAAGAGTGATTTTTATTTAGAGAAATAAAACTTTTAAAAGCAAACAGATTTTAAAGGCAGTAAATCACTCTGTATCTCTCTCTCTAGATCTTACTTATCTCCTGATGTTAAATAGACGCATTTGAGGTTTTTTTAGACTTTTCTAGTGACTGCCTCTTCCTGGACAGCCCCAGGCTGCTGATGCCCTCCCCATCCAAGAGGACCTGTCCTGTAATGCCTAAGACCCAGCTGTGGCTCAGCAGCTGTTTCAGTTTGGCTGGACCTTGATATTGGTCTGTACCCTTGTAATTGAGTTGTCAGCATTTGCTGAGAGATCATTTATTGTGTTGTCCTGCTCGTTCCCTTCCCATTCAGACAGGAAAGTCTTATACAATAACTTCACCTCGTGAAAAGGGTCATGTACAGAGTTCACAAAACACTGTCTCTGTATTCCTTTGTTTATTGGTTAGTACCCCTATGCCCATGCCATAAGCCACAAAATGGGAAGATATTTAAAAATACTCTCTGTTTTGGCACATTCTCCATAATTTGGCAGTATTTGGATTGAGGCTTTTGGTTTACATTTATGGGAGTTTCAGAAAAATCAGGACAAAGCTCAGCTGGAGTGTCACAGAGAACCTCCATGAATTACCACAGGTTTTATAGGTCTCCATCCAGCCCATAAATCAGTTGAGGTCGACTTGAAACCCAGCCTGGGGATGCCAAGACAGCCCAGCAGCCCTGGGCTGATCCAGACAGCTGCTCAGACCTTGTGCAGAGCTCATCTGTGCCCCCTTCCTGCTCTGACACTGACGATCTCATGTGCCATCCTTTTGTCTTCAGTGCTCCATTGCCACCACACCTGCCCATTTCCCTGTGTGCCATCAGCCCACAGGAGGTGACACCACCATCCCCACATCAGCAGTGTCCCGTGGCACAACAGGCAGAGCTGTTATCACTCACAGCAAATGGTCTTTCCTCTCCACATATTTTGATTTTTGAGTGGCAGATGTGGAAAACCGAACAGGATGATCACTCAGCATGCACCTTGTCTCTGCTGCCTGCTGGGAAGTCACAGCAAAAGGAAAAAATGAGAGAGGGAGGGATTTAGAAAACACTGAATGGCTCAAAAGGTAACGGGGCAAATTAGGTCCAACTCCACTGTGGTTTTGCTGGTCTTGATAGAGTTGCACCAAGAGATGAATACTCAGATGTTCCACTGGTTTGTCAGCAGACAATTGGTATCAATCTTTTAGCACTTCTGCTTAAAGAGTGATCATTTTTTCTTCCCACAGAACTGCTGTGGGTACAAGGCGTTCCCCAAAGAGCCCTAATGATCTCATCCCAGCTGACCCTACAGAGAACCCTTTAGCCTGAGCACTGCTCAGCAAGTGCTCACTTATCACAATTGCTGCTCGATGCTCCCTTTGCTCTTGCATCAGTTTACCCACACGGGTTTCCATGGAAATGAATACACAGGCTCATACCTGCTATGTCATGCCCCATCTGCCTTTTTTCCACCCTAACCACACGCCAGCCCCATAAATCCTTGAAAAGCCTTGGATGTGTAGGGTAGTAATTACCCAGTGTGCATGGAGCAAATCCAAGCATAGCCTGGGTCTGAGGAGCTGCAATTACCCCACAGCCCGTGACTCAGTGCCCAGTCACAAGGTGTAATGCAACCCTTGCAGCCATGGGCTGTTTTCCTACATGAAAAGCCTTTGCAGGGAGTTGAAGGGTTGGATATAATAAGCTGCTGTAAACCTAGACACAGATTTTAGGCCAGGTTTGTTGGGGGCAGCTTTCCCTCCCTGAGAGATGGACCTTTGGTGACACGGTAAGGACCATCCCCAGAGCAGCCTGCACGTGGGGTCAGGCAATGGCCACATGTCTGGGTCATGTCACAGATGTTTTGCTCCATGACCTGAACCTCCTTCTCCTGCTGTGTGACCCTCTCCATGAGACACAGGAGTGTCTCATGTGGATTAGGGATTCGGATGCCATCTAAAACCAGCTTCATGGAGGGGAGAAGGCAGCCAGGAGAGGCAGCAGCCCAGCTCCTGATGAGGGAGGTCTCTGCTCATTTTTTCCCTGTGTTCTGCTTGAAACAGGTTCCCAGCAATACCTGACAGCCACCAGCATCTCTCAGAGGGGATCCACCTCATGGAGTGATCCCAGATCCCAGTTCTGCAGGAACGCTGTGTGAGCAGAAGCATTCTTAGCAAAGCTATGAGACCACTGGGATAATTTTCTTTATTACAAATTCAGCCATGATCACAATTTTTACCAGATTTGGAGGGGCCACAAGACATAAAGGGAAATACTTAGATTTCAAAATGGCTGGGAGAAAGTAGGATATGGAAGTGTGAGAGAAAAAGGCTGACATTAAAAGGAAAATCCAGGCTTCAAGGGCAGGATACAGATGGCCCAACAGCAGGATAAAAGGAACCACATTGTCACAGCCAATGCAATACTTCAATTTTCACCTCACCTCCTTAAAATTGACTGATTTCAGCCACCACACCTTCAGAAACACTCTGGGATCAACTATATTGTGTTGGGGTATTTTCAATAGTAGAAACACTTTCCTCTGAAAAGAAGTTCACCAAGAACGGCTTTGGAGAGGAGTCTGATCCCATTCAAGGGAAGACACATGATTTATTCCTCTGTCCACTCCTATCAGTCAGATCTGCAGGTCCTGCCTGTATACCAATTAATTATGTCTTTCAGTGTTTACCCACGTTTATGCTGCAGGGACTGGAAGGTTATAAAATGCCTGCTTGGGGCAACATAATTTCATGTCCTTCTGAAACCTCAGAAGGTACAGCAAGATCCCTGGAGCACAGAGTGCTCTGTGAAGTACTTCTGAGAAGAATGATAATTCATTTGCTTTGCCCAGTAGTTTTAGTTTGCATTCCAAGCATGATTTTATGCAGGACTCTGGAATTTCTCATTAACTGCGGTACAATCATTTGTACAAGTTTCTGAGGCATTTTACAAATGTTTGCAGCTGGACCACGTGGCAAAAAGGGGTGGAAGGTAGACATAATTGAAACTGAGGTGGCTCAGCAACACTGAATCATCAAAGGGTAATTGTGCTAGTCTGAACTTCAGCCATAAGACATGTCCATACCACAAATGGAGGCAGTGAGCAGTGACTGGTGACCTGACAGCTCTTAAAAACATCTGCAGCCACAGGCAAGACTTTTCCATGAGACCTTAAGCAGGTAGATGGAGTCAGGTGCATCTGGACATCTCCACACAACCATTTGCACACCCATATGCAATGGATGGAAGCCTTGTGGGGTGTATCACCAAGGCAAAGCAAGGCAATGGGGAGCTACACCAGCAAGATGATTAAATTCCATAATATCTCTCTTTTTTCCTAGAATCACCTCCTGCAAACTGCCCATGTTCTTATTCTCTTGTTCCCTCTTAAATGTAGGAGTTTGAGAGGCTCAACCCCAAACCTGCAAGTGGCCCACACGGTGTTGCACATCACTTTGTGGAAAGTTGTGTCCAGATTATGACTATATATGTTTACATGGAGACCTCATAGCAGACTTCCAGTGTCTGAAGGGGCCTGCAGTGAAGTTGGAGAAGGACCCCTCATTAGGAACTGGAGTAACAGGACAGGAACAGATGGCTTCAAACTGAAAGAGGAGGTTTAATAAGGATGTTAGAAAGAAATTCTTCCCTGTGAGGGTGGGCAGGCCCTGGCACAGGTTGCCCAGAGCAGCTGTGGTTGTCCCATCCCTGGAAGTTTCCAAGGCCAGGTTGGACAGGGCTTGGAGCAACCTGGGCTGGTGGAAGGTGTCCCTGCCCATGGCAGGGGGTGGGATG
>JAWWEE010000041.1:1990832-2035252 GCA_035221455.1 Xenops minutus
CCAAGGCCAGGTTGGATGGGGCTTGGAGCAACCTGGGCTAGTGGAAGGTGTCCCTGCCCATGGCAGGGGGTGGGATGAGATGATCTTTGAGGTCTCTCCCAACCCAAAACATCATATGATTCTATATATATACACACAAACACTTATATTTGAAACAGCTGTTCTTCACCTCCTGCTCTTCAGCTTCTGAGAAAACACATTCACAGAAAACACATTTCCATCCTTTAATTTTAAGGAATTTTTAGTTTTTAAGAGTATTGCAGCTTCCAGAAGGACTGTAATGGGGAGCAAAGCTGTTTTCTCCTTGCGAGATTGATAAGATGAAACTTATATCTTGCAGCTGCCTTAGTCATTCTCTTGAAGGCATGTTCACCTCGCTCCTCCAGCAGCACAGACCCAGCACTGCCCTCCTGGCACTGCTTGTGCTGCCCTTGAGCTGAGCTCAGTGGGGATGAGACGCTCCTGTTGGGAAGGGGGTTGATGCCTCAGCTGCAAAGAAAAGAAGCTGAATCACAATGGAGCTTGCTGGAGAGAGGATTTTTGAAAACAATTTCTGTTTCTAATTCTGGTAAGGAAATAGACAATTACTGTCTTAAAAAATTAAATGTCATGAAATTTCAAACTCTCTTTGTTTCTCATAAACATCTTGCAACTTGTGACAGAGGTTGCTGGAAATCTCCCCTAAGAGCAGTGCCATGTTGGCCAAGAAAGGTTTGATCTGTGCTCTAGCCTTTTCTTCGTGTGGGTTGGACTGGTCTATAATCAGATAATAAAATCATCTGGTCAATTTAGTTTTAAAAAATTAATTTGAGCAAGTCAGTCTTCACTTTATAGCAGCTCTACCCAGTCTATGCAGAGAAGTAGTTAAAACTAGAATCTGGCCAGCACTAAAACACTGTTTGCCAACTGACTTCAGCTTCACAGAGGCAATCTGAGCTCTTGATCTATGTGTCTTCAAGCTTTGGCTGAGGTCCAGCTCTACCTGCTGCCTCAGAAGGCAGGTGGGTTGGTGTGTGCTCTGGTGGGTGTGAACCACGAGGCAGCCGGGCTGTGTTGACACACGTTGGTGTCTGAGTCACCTCCACACTTCACCAGGTCCTAATTCCTGATCTAACACATGTTCAGGAGGTTGGATTTAAATGGCCATGCAGATATCTGGGCACAACCTGTCTAGATTTTGTCTTAGAAGGTTTAGTTCACCTCTAATTCAGTCCTACATGGATGTTCTGCCATACAATGTGACCTGCAGTTATAGTACCCTGTGGAGTTGGGGGAATACCCTGGCACCCATTGAGCATCACACCCAGAGGCCATATTTTGAGTTAAAGAGCCTAACAAGGCCACCAGTCCTTTCCAAAAGAGCTTTTAGGTTTAAATCCCAATCATCTGACTGAACTCGCTTGTTTCAAAGCCAAGCAGAAATTCCACCACTTTCACCTGCCTTGTTGACCCAAACTCTTACAAACAATCCCTTCCTTAGAAGCTGATGGAAATCTCACTGAAGAAATTCTTCAGTGACTGTCCTGAAAGTCTGGGAATAGTTTTTCTATGGAGTTCAAGCTTGGGGAACGCCATGAGATGCTTTATTCCTAGAAATCTGCAAGGCTTGAAGACTGGGAAAGAAAAAGTGACTAGGTGTCTCCCGCTGTGCCATGCTGCTGTGGAGTGGAGTTTCCTTAGCTGTGAATGCTCATTGGGAAACACCACCAGGCATTGCTTTTACAATGCCTTGGTTGTATCAGAGACCACAGAAGCAGCGGAAGAGTCACCAGCCATGGTGGGATGAGACACCCAGCTGGACACAACACTTGCATTAGTGATGGAGCCCAGCTCATCTCTCACTGCCCTACAGCCCACCCCAGGCAGTGGGAATTAATTACAGAGCTTGAGAAGAAAAGTCAATAGCACGACTGAAATATTCCCACAGGTTTCTCTTGAATTAGATCTCCCAAATAACGTCTGCTGGTCGTAAAATGTGATGCCAGGTGAGATAAGATCACTAATTAGAAGGACACGTTGCCCAGTCTTCAGCCAACACTTGCAAAGCTCCATGAGGTCATGCATGAATAGGCTCCAAGGAAAAAAAGGCAAAGTGTCAATAGGGATGACTTTCTTTGGTAGATTCACCTGTGATAAGCACGTTCCAGTGACTCAGTGCAGGATAAGTAGGGGCTGGAGTTTTCACATCCGTGAAAAAATAATGTAGGAGAGAAAAATCCAGTAAATGCTTATTTTTTTTTTTTCCCCACTGATTGTATTTAAAATTAAAGATAAGCATAGGAAGTCTGAAAACAAAGCTCTAGTGTCTGTGGATATTTACTGTCACCCCAGGATGCTCAGCTCATGAGGTAATACTCCGTAGTACGGCAGGGAAAAGAAAACATCCACAAAATTGCTTCCAGTCGGTTCTGAGGCAGGTCCTGAGTGACCAAAATCCCCGTCCTTTGAAACCATTCCAGATCACATCAGAGCTGTGCTCTGATTCAGCATGGAATTTGTTTTTCCCATCATGTGAGGGAGCAAACATCCAGCCCAAGAAGGGCGATGTCAGCTCGGACGCAAACGCGCCCTTGGACCGAAGCGGTGCCGCACTCAAAGCAGAGAAGTGGGCTCAGCAACAGCATCATTTCTGCACTGCCTTGTGGACAAAACCATCTTTGAAGGATTAATAACAAACTGAAAGCTCACTGGAAACATCTCCCTTGTTTGTTTTGGCTTCCAGAGCATTTCTAAGTGTAATTACAAGCAGTTGAGAAATGGAGAGGGCGAAAAAATCTTGTGGTTAGTGCAGAGGGCGGCGGCTCAGGAGACCTGGGTTGATTTCTAACCTCTGTCACGGTCCAGTATCACACAAAAAAAGAGACTTTCATTGCTCTGCAGCTCGTTCTCTATGAACAGGGAGGAAGCTGCCCTTGCCTGCCCAGTGCCTGGCTCCAGCATCTCCTTGCACGAAGGTACCATGAGCTCTTGGTGTCCTGATGCTAAAGCACTTCAGACGGTGACAATGATATATCCTGAGCTTATATATCTCTATAAAAGCCTCTCTTAACAGCCCCATGCTGCTTCAGAGGGGGGAAAGGCAACACTCCTGCATACAGCTGCTCATCCTTTTAAGCCAGAGGATACAAATGGATTTGTGCTCTGCAAGAACGAATGTCTTCATTAAGAGCCATGTTTGCTGGGCAGTGACAAATCTTTCCTTCAGAACACGGTGATTAAGGTTTAATTTTATTCCGGATTACAGGCGGCTCCGTTTGCAAACCAGCCCTCATCCAAGTTCAGGCACATATTGCCTGGAAATGAACGTTCCTCTCCAACTGCTTAAGCAGCTTTGGATAAGAAATGATGGTTTCAGGAAGATTAGGAGCATAAGAAAGATCTCTGGGCTAAGAGGACGTTAAGAGAAAGTGCCATCACGGGTTCAGGGAGGAATGCTGCCACCTGTGAGGGGCTGAGTCTGCCAAATTGCTTGGGAGAGTTGGAGAAAGTCGGTGGGGAAAGGTTGGACTGGTGACAGTGGGGAATTTACAGATGGTGAGCATGAAGACAGCCATATAGGTATGTGTATATATCCATATGTGTATATAAACCACCAGCAGGGAAATTTATAGGCTGCAGTCTGCTTAGAGAACCAAATCAGTGGGTCTGTAGGTTTTATTATGTGGCAGCAGCCAGGAGCATCACATGAAATGAAGTTACAGGTGACATCTTAAACACAGGAGAGTCTTTTCCCGCTCAAGGGCTGAGGATGGGAGATGAACAAAGGGCTGGAGGAGAAGCAGAGCAGAGGGAAAGGAAGTGGTGCCTCCCAGGGCAGCCCAGCAGAACTGGCATGCAAAGCTTTGCCACATTATCCAGCCCCCTGCCCATGCAGATCTACCTCCGGCGGCTTTCCTTATAGGTACAGGCTTTCTCTGCCAGAGAATGGTATTTAAATGCAATATGATGTTATAAGACATGTTCTTCACCCCTCTGAGAGCAGTGGGAGGAGGACAGTGTGGATATCTGACAAGTATTTCACCCTCACTGTAGTGACAGCTTTGATTTGTGAAACAACTTGGAATAAAAGGCTGGTAATTTTTCATGGGAAAACTAGTGGACATAACTTTTGTGTGAGAGAGAACTGAAAGGCCTGGGCACACAATTATCTGAGTGCCAAGATCCTGGATGGATATGAAACTTAGCATTTTCAACTCAAGAGAAGTAACATTTGAATCATATCTAATTAAGCAGATTCTGCTTGTTTATTATTTTCAAGTATCTGCAGCTCTGCTCATCAATTTTTCACATTATTCCTTGGCTGTTTTCTCATGTTCAGTCTCTCTGCTGGTTTGATGTTTTGCTCTCTGGAGATTTTTTTCATAAATTTTTATTCTTTCCTTGGAGAAATCTCTTTTTATAATTCCAAATGAGCATTGTCACTGTGATATGGTGTAGGGAGGGGAGAAAGCCAGGCAGTGGAAACTCCTTTAACTTAATGCCATGGAAAAACCCCTCTGGCTTCCTGTCAGTCAAAGAAGGTCAAATGCAGTCAGAACTACAACTCTGTCAATGGATCCTAAATCCAATATTTAATATCGATCTCCAGCTTCATAAACACCATCTGGATAATGGTGACAGTGGTCCTGACATCAGGGTGATGAAATACAACCAGGAGACTAAAATGACTTCATACAGCCAGACCTGCTCACTGCAGCCACCGGATCAGAACTGCAGAGAACCTCCTGTACATTTAATTAGTTATCTTAGTCATAAGGTTTTGTTAGAGGAGCCCTGTGCAGGCATGAGGTGGGACTGAGGAGCAAAGCTGGCCTGCCTCAGTGCTTGGGGATATTTGACATCAGTGGGGCAAGTATTTAAAGCAGGGGTTGGGCTCACCTTGGCTCCCTGGCTCCGGGGAGCAGGTTGGCTGGGCATGTCCTGCACCAGACCATCACTCAGGTGTTGGACCAAAGCTGATCTTCAGCTCTGGAGGAGGGGTTTTTTTAAGATTCCTCTTCAGCTTTGCAGGGGATTTTTGGAGACTCATCTGCCTGGGATCTGTTTTAGCCCAGCTCTCAGCACAGGGGACAGGAAGGTTCCCAAAGAGCAGTGCTGGTACCTCGTGCTGCACACACATGGAAAGCCAGACTTGGACATCCCCAAGGCACTGGGAACATCCCCCTGCAGAGTGATGGAGCTGGAGCCTGCTGCCAGCACTGCCTGGGGATGTGCTTCCTGAATTGAATTGAAATCTAGGAGCAGCACCATGAAATCAGACAAAGACCAACTGGGACATCTTGGAGAAGAGGGTGTTCTAGGTGACCATGGTGGTACTTAGGGAAATGGTTCGGAGCTGACCACAATTCACATGGGAACTCTTTTTTAATAAAATGAAGGGAGCAGGAATAGAACTATTCAGATTTTCCCTTGAAAATTTTACCAAATTACTTTTCACATACCTCAATTATCTCCACCTTCATTTCATATATGAAAATCTATGCCTACAGAATGAGTCAATAGAAGCCAATAAAATGAGAACAGTATGAGACAGATCTTTGGATTGTATAAATAAAGCACGGCTGAGGTGACATCATTGGGGCAACAGTGATTTATACCAGCTGAGGATCTGGCCCATAAACTGGGAATAACTCTTTCTACTCTGTGATTTATGTTCTCCAGTTATTGACTGCTTAGAAATAAGCCCTCTGTTATAAACAATCTGGGAAGCAAAGAAGGCAATTGTGTCTTAATGAGACCATGGTTCAAAGCACTGCCCTGGTACATTGACCCTTCTATAGATCACAAAGTCTCCTTGATTTAATTACCTTACAGAACCCCAGACTAGACAGCTCCAAAACTCATTTATGCCCTGATCCTTCTATTTTTTTTTATATTTTGGTGCATTTATAGTGATTTATAATTCAGCCAAGGGACTCTTCAGGCAGCTGATGAGAATTGTTTAGAGGGGTTTGCAGTTTGTATGCAATTATATTTTTTCTTAAGGAAAAAAAAATAAAAGAAGCATGTTTTGAAACTTTAAAGGTCTTGTCTCATTTCCCAAGCACAAATAATAAGCAGTTCTGCCTTTTAAGTGTAAAGGACTCGAAACTTCAGCGATAGAATTAGGGGGATTTAAATCAGAGGCAAGACACTGCACACATTGGAAATGCTCCTGTTTGAAAGTTCACAATTCAGTCTTGCACACAGCTTTCAGCAGCTATTACCGGATTGTTCCACTAGGATTATCTCATCTACATGGATATTTATTTTCCCTTTCCAATCTGTGGTATAAAGCAGTGGAAATAATACGATGTTCCCTTCCATTCACAAACGACGAGTCTCTTCTGTGTCAGGATGTCTCACAGCCTCTAATTAGATCTAAGTCTCAAAACATCTCCAAAAATTAATCAAACAACCAATATTACATCTTAATTTCTTCTGGAGCAACACTACACTGCAACCAAACAAGCAGCAAACAGCCCTGACTCCTCCCTGGTGCTTCCTCAGTGTGACAGCCCATGGAATTTCATCTTTCCCCTGGCAGGAAGGGATGCTCAGAGTCATGAAAACATAGAACCATGGAATGGTTTGGGTTGGAAAGGAAAGATCATCTTGTTCCACCCCCTGCCATGGGCAGGGACACCTTCTACTTCTTTCATGTTGCTCCAAGCACCATCCAACCTGGGCTTGAATCACCAAATTGAGTGTGACCCAAGCCAGGGACCACGGACACCGACTGTGGGATCACTCCCTGTGCCCAGAGGTTGCCAATGCCCCCTGAACCAGCAGGGCACTTGTCTTTTTGTGGTCAAAATCTTGATAAATATTCAATAAACACCTCCCTCCCTCATGAGTCTTTGAAAAAAACCCTCCCAAAATTTTCCCCTCATCTCTGTGTGTTCAAAGACTGTTGTGTGGTGGTTGCCAAAGCCCCTGCAGGATTTAAAAGCTGGAATCCCAGTGCATGTTCATCACTTAGAGGTGGTTTCCAGAGACTTTAACTGAAAGACACAATTCCCACTCACCTTTCTTCAACACTCCTTTCCAGGCATCACCTACCCCAGCTCAGGATCATTTCTCTCCCAGTACCCACCCCTTGGCATTTTCCATCCCTTTTTCTGTCTCTGGCTACACACAGTTGGGAGTTTCAGCCTTTAATGCCATGGACTGTCCTTGGCACAACTCCCAGAGTCTGTCTGGGTCTCGGGGGCCTCCAAGGCAGGAGCCTGCTACAGAAATGGGTCAGGTCCCTTTGCCCTGGCCAGGAGCACAATTACCTGAGCTCAGCAACGTGCTGTGCCAAGTGTCTTATTTATATACTGCTGTTAATTAGCTCATGCCATTAATTAGCACTAATGCGCAAAATGTAACAGAATTTTGAGCAGAAAGCATCCCTGTTTTGGCATATTTATACCCTGGGAATATATTTTTTCTTGAATTTCAAGTCCCTTTAGCAGCAACATCTACTCGCTCAGGAGTGGAGTCTCCTGGGCAGAGTTACAGTATATAATAAGGAAAGAACTTTAACCCCTGCTGTAGATTATATATTAATACTTAATAAGCCTCTGCCTTCTTTCAAAGCAAATAAAATATTATTGCTCTCTGAGCTGAAATATGTTTAAATGGAGCAAAGATTTATATTTTTCCAAAACAAACAATCTTCAAGTGAAGTTCTTTTGCATTTATTTTAGAGATACTTTTGTGGATTGGATGGGGGCCTAAAAATAATGTAGATTGTAAGATCTGACAATGGCAATAATTATACTTCTGTAATTATCTTAAGCACCCCATTTTCCTCTGGGTATCAGGAGTCCCTTTTTCTCCTTGATGTCTAAGGTATTTTAATGTGTTCTAGTTGAACATTTAAGCCTCAATCACAAGCTCCTCTGGAAAATACAGCCTTGTATTTTTAGGACTGGGAAAGGACACAGGGAACTTGTTTCTCCCTATTAAAGTGATAATAAGTGTCTCTAGTAATAAAGAGAGGGGGGGAAAAAAAGAAAGGGAATAATGTGACTGTTGTAATGATCCTCCTCTGTCATCAAACAAGTATGCTAATCGTGAAACACAATCACCTGGCCATGGAGCTGCTCTGACATCTGGACAGCGCTGGAGGGGACTGGTGTGGGTGCTGCTCTGCCCTGGGCAGGGGGAGCACAGCCCCAGTGCCAGCCAGCCCACAGTGCTCCTCCAGCTTGGCACAGGCAATCCTGGTCCCTTTTTTAGGGGTGCTGCTGGATCAGCCCTTAGCAAGATCCGTGACCAACCTCGATGCTCTCAATGCCCAGAGAAGCTGTGGCTGCCCCATCCCTGGAAGTGTCCAAGGCAAGCTGGACAGGGCTTGGAGCAACCTGGGCTGGTGGGAAATGTCCCTGCCCCTGTCCACCTGCTGCTGAGCTTGGGTGCCACTGGCATGTCTATAAAAGCCAATCCAATCTGCTTTTTTAGACCACAAATGTGACAAGAGGAACAAAACCCGTGGTGATGGACGTTATTGATGATACGTCCAGGCCTTTGATTAATTGCAAATCAACCCAGCACGGCGGAGATTCAGAAAGTGAGGTTGGTTTCGGTGTTACTTCAATAACCTGGTGCTCCTTTAAACATTAACCAAGCCCTGCTGCACCAGCCAGAGGTGTTGAGGGGACAGAGCACTGCTTGCAGGGCATCCCTTCCCCTCAATTTTTCACTCAATATTTTTAAGTGCTCAGTTCTCAGTGCTCCCAAGTGCTGGGGACTCCTCTCCAGGCAGCAGCTGAGCGGGCCTGTTTATTTATAAGAATCAAGCAGAGCCACACAAAAGGTTATGGCTACAGGCCAAATGTCTTTGACATCATAGCCTGTCATTAATGGCATAAATCCTCTGTGATTTCATTTCCCAGTAAGCTAACCAGCATCTATCACAGATTATTTTAAAGGAAAAAAATGTCTAAACATTTACCTTCAAACCCCAAACAGATCATATCGTTCTCTTTTGCCTTCCTCATATTAAATATATTCTCTTGCATATGGCATTTTTATTGCAGGTTGTGACCAGTCACAGAGCTTGCTTCAGAAAGAGATATGCTCAGAAAAAGAAATTTTCTTATTGTTCCCTAAGGGAAAAGGCAAAAAATGACATTTCACTTAACAAAACCTTTCCTAACCACTGTACTTTGCTGTTTAAATGTATTTTTGTCCCCCAGATCTGTCTGGCCATTCATTTTGAGGGAGAGAAAAATTTAAAAGGTTGTTCTCTGTGCCACAGCCTTTCCATGTGAGAACATTTAATGTGGGCAGGCTGGAAAAGTTTTCCTTCAGATCATACTTGTCCTTTTCTCTCCATAAAATGATTGTGGTTATATAGAAAACATTAGGAAATGACTCTGAGCATGAAAGGACCAAATATACATGTAATACCTGAATATCATAATTTAAAACATCTTGTTGTTTAAAAGTCTTGGTGTATTTGCTGGTGGACAATGCACTGTTTGATAATAAGCCAGATAAAATATATTTGATAATAATATGAGATAATATTTGACCAGTTATTGATGGTTACCTTAGACTGGGCCTAAAATGCCAAAGAAAAATTGTTCAAACCAGGCAATAAACCTGCAGGAGTAAACCAGGAATTCTTCTGCATTTATATGGAAAAGCAGATAATCAGAGAGTTGGGTTTGATCTTCCTTTTCTGAATATAAACTGGAATTGCTGAAATTGCTCCAGATTGCACTGTTGGAGATCAAAAGACCCTGACAGGACTTCTGCCTCCAGGAGCAAATGTCCACAAAGTCATGTAAGCTCTCACTTATCAGCTCCCATCTCAAACCCTGCGAGGAGAAGTTAATTACACGCAATTACAGATGAATCCTGAGGTCCTGATGAATTCAAAGGAGTCAGACATGGGATCAGCCCGAGTCCGTGTCAGGTCTGCTGCACACAGGGCAGAATTCCACAGGCAATTTGCAGCTGGGCAGAGATGGCCAGCAGGAACCTCCCAGTGCCAGGACCAGCTCCTGGAGCCTCCCAGTGCCAGGGCCAGCTCCTGGAGCCTCCCAGTGCCAGGACCAGCTCCTGGAGGGTGTGCTGGCTCAGCCCTGGGGCTGTGGGACACAGGGGAAGGGAGGAGCACCCCAAGAAGCACCCTGCAGTGAGCCCTGCCAAGAGGCTGGGGCAATGCAGCCTGAGGGATCCCCAGCCTGGCAAGGTGAGTGTGAGTGTCCCCAGTGCAGAAAATGAGACGCAGGAGGTCACAAGTGAGACCACCTGGGCAAACAGTGTCCCCACCCTCTGCTCAGAAGAGAAAGGATGGAGCTGGAGCTGGACCTTGCAGCACAACCCCAAAGTGCCCATCTGAGCCATCACTGCTGCCTTCATCCCACCTTAACCCCACACCCAAGAGCCCTCACCACCACCAAAGAATAACAGAAGGACCTCACGCATACCTTGGCAAATATAAATTGGATGTTTCCTTTTTGTGAGTGGTCTGGAATCTCAGGAGGCATCTGCAGGCAAACGCTACCCAGACGTGCAGACAGCACGGATGTGTCAGAGCTCTCATGTGAGAGCCAAAGTTAAAATATGCCTGCAAAGCACCAGTAGCTTCATTCTTATGACTAACACATCCCAAAGGTGCCATAACATGCACTGATGCAATGAATTCTGGGGCTCTGGAAGGAGTACAGCAAGAGGAGGAGCTGCAGAGGAGAGTTTCTTAGGAAAGCCAGCAAGTTATTTTTCCACAATTTATCATACTACTTTTACACTGCGAGTGAGGCTGTTCCTCCAAGTGCAGAGATGAAAAGTCACACAACTCCAGCATGAATTAAGCCAGCCAAGAAAAAGAAAAGCAGCTTTCTCTGCCCCCCAGGGCATATATTATGCCTATTTGTTAATGTTTTTTAATGTGTGGGGGAGACAAACTTCAAGGAAGGAATGTGGTCATCTCCTATCTGAAACAAAATCTCCCCTGCTGGAATGGGCTGAGTGTGTCTCGTTAGGCAGATGTGTCAGGATGGGCAGGGATTGCAGTGGCAACACTCACATTTTTGGGAGCAAATCCCACAGTTCAGGACACTCAGACAATGGACTCTCACAGCACTGCTGGACATAGTCACAGAATGGTTGGGGTTGGAAGGGACCTTAAAGATCATCTCCTTTCACCCCCTGCCATGGGCAGGGACACCTTCCACCAGCCCAGGTTGATCCAGCCTGACCTTGGACACTTCCAGGGCTGGGGCAGCCACAGCTTCTCTGGGCAACCTGTGCCAGGGCCTGCCCACCCTCACAGGGCAGAATTTCTTCCCAATATGTCAACTAAATCTGCTCTCTGTCACTGTGAAGCCATTGCCCCTTTTTCTGTCACTCTCGGCCTGGGTGTCGGCAAAACTCCATGAGCCTTTGGAGTAGATAACGTCACCTGTAAACATGTTGGGAAGGTTCCTCTTGAACCCCCATCAGCAGTAACCACCATCCAAATCAATCTTTCCAGCAACATGAAAATACCCATGGAAGGAAACCTACAAGATTTCAAGCGTGTGTCATGAGGCTTTCAAGCAATACATTATTAATTATATCTCAAATAGATGCAAATAATTTACATGTGTAACAAAATCTCCAAGTGAGAAAACCCAGACAGCAACAAGCTGGGACTGTTTAATCACTTTCTGTAACAGTGATATTGTCATGGAAGAGGTGCCACCATATAATTCCTGCAGCCAATGAAAGAGAGGGACAATCCATGCAAATGCTGCTCACATTTCTTTTTCCTGCTCCCTCCCAGTGGTTTAATTTCTCTCTGATGAGACCACAGTTTTAAGAAGGAGAATGGCACATTAGGCTCCCTGGTAATACCACTCGGATGAAAGTGCTCTCATTATTCGCACTGAAGGATCCAGATTTGCTTAAACAAGAACTGTCACAACATGCTGAGGTCCAGGGATTCCTGGGGGAGCTGGGCTGACATATTTGATTCTGATTTGCATTAATTTATGAATCTTACACAGTCTGTTTGTCCAAAGGTTCTAAAGATGTTTAGTCAATGCATACCTTGAGTTAATTCAATAGAAAAGCTGTCAGATACCACGCCAAGGGACAATTCTGGCAGTCCCAACTCATTAAACACCGAGCACGGGAGCTGCAGCAGGATTTCATCACAGCAGTTAATGAGCTATAAATATTGAAAATACCAACACGCTCTAACTGCATTAAAATGTTGCAACTATAAAGGTAAATACCAAATCCACAAGGGTCCTTGAGATCAAAGCCTGGTGAAGAGCATCACTGGGAGGAGAGAGGGAAGAAGGGAGCAAGAATGAGAAGGGCAGAAATAAACTCCAGAGTCTCTTGGGAGAAAGCTTTGGAGGACTTGAGACAAAGGCTCTGATAGAGCTCCTGCGTTGGTTCTAATTAGGGTAAGTCAGGGCTTCCCTAATTGCTGTTAATCCTCTGGCTTCCTTGCCAGTGCCCAGTGTGTGGAGGAGGGTCATGGGGGGATCCACAGCCTCTGTGCCCCACTGCCTCTCACCCAATTCCCACGTAGGATCAGAGCTGGGGCTGCACAGGTACAGAGGGCAGAAGGGGGGTCAAGGACTCTGGGAGCCCCAAGAGCCCCAATCTCCTCTAGCACAGCCTTTGCAAGGCAAAAAGCAGTGACATTCCTCTTTCCTCCGTTGAATGGATTGCTTCCCTTCTCCAGAAGTGCCATTGCAGAAAGGTGTCCTTCGGGGGAGCATTTCTGAAATGCAGAGCTGCTCCATAACTTTATTCACTTTATTTTTCCTTTAAAGCTTTTTATTTCTTCAATAAGCTGCTGGGCCTTTTATTAGAGGACAGACATCTCTTGCCAAACTCTCTTGCAGAAGGAAGGATGGAATTCCCTCTGTTTCCATCACAGAGGTATCCTGAGTCACCTCTAGTCAGCCAAAGCTCTCTTGCCTTAGGTGTAAACAGAGAAAAATACTAACTTTTGATCTGCTGCTCCCTTTGCAGCAGAACTGAAGTCAGTGCAAGTATCAACATGGGAAAAAGGAAAAAAGAAAGCTTTTCTGGGCTGTCTTTCTTTCTGTCTGTGCATACAAAGGATCCCACAGAAATCCAGGGGCAAGGATGGAACTGCTTTGAGTAAAGGTGACATCCATCCTTCCCAGAGCAACAGCCACTGCACCATCCAAGAATACTAAAAGGCTTCAAAAATAGAGCTAAAGCAGCATTATTTCTCTGGGTAATCTCTCTGCCCTGGGGTGAGATGCAGCCCTGCTCATAAAGATCCCATGCTATTAAACTATAGAAATCCATCCCTTCCTGTGGACAGCCCGTTATACATCAATTAAACTCCAGCAATGAGTTCAGGGGAAGCAGCATCTTGGAGTTTGTTTGTCTTGGGCAACACCAGCAGCCAGGTCTTCCTCAAAGCCTAATAACCAAGAGATTTCTGAGGTGGTGACCTCAGAGTGCTCTGCTTTGGTTTGCTCTTTATTTAGAGCCAAGTGTTGGTGTTCCCAGGCTGGAGCAGCAGCACCAGCGAGCCCCAGGCTGTGCTCCTGCTGCTCCTGGATGAAACACAAGCACTGCCAGGAGGCACCTTGCATGCCATGCAGTGCATCATAATTAATGAGTTGATTTGCATAGCAAATACACTTTATGCACAGCGGGATATTTTGCCTTTACAAAAAGTTAGGAAAACATCAGTCCTGGAAAGCAAGAGCCTACGGATTCCCTGCTGTTCCCAAGGAGCCAAGGTTCCTCCTGCAGCAGGAGGGAGCAGGGTTTACCTGGGGGATCCTTCCTCCCACTGCTGGCAACAAGGAACAACCAGAAAAAGGCCAGGTTTGGGCAGAGGAGACCTAAGACTTTGTTTTGACCTTGATTCCTGCATTATCCTGGAATCTGTTACAGATGGGAGGTGAGAGGAGAGGAGTATCCAACAAGGGCAGTTGGACTAGAAGGTCTCTAGAGGTCCCTTCCCACCCATCCTGTGGTCTGGGCACAGCTTCTTAACCAGAGGGATCAAGGAGGGATCTCACAATTTAATGAAAATGTCATTTATATGAGTCTCAATGCAGATTGTTGAAAATAAAATCTGTGGCCAGTACCTGTGGGTTGAAATTCAAGCCAGTGAGGAAGGATAAGGCAAGAGCAGCAGTTTTATTTATAAAGAATAATAAAAAATGCATAAACTGCTGGAACAGGTGTGTTCACAGTCCCTTCCTGTCCTTCCACCCAAAACAATAAAATGCATTTGCTTGTATGTGACAACCTGGATCTGCCCTCTCCAACAGGCTGAAAACATTGGTGCTGGATGATATACTGTAAATACATATTTTCAAGACTTATATTTTTACATCCTTGCTCTTCCTATAATTCTCATTGCTTCCATTTTCTGTCCTGTTGGGTGAGAAACCTGGGAAAAGAGGGCCCAGTTTTTCCCCTGACACACCTTGCTGTGCACGAGCAGCCAGCAGCAGTGTCGGTGCCTGTGTCCTGCTGCTGCTCCTCCTCTCCTGGGGCACGGTGCTCACCCTGCCTGCAGGGTGAGCACTGCAGGCACCACATTCCTGGAGCCTGCAGTGCATCCTTGATGCATCCAGCTGGTTTGGGAAGGAGAAGGGTTTAGCTGTTGCCTTGCTGGGTCCCAAAATGTGCCACTGTGCTCTGCTGCTGTATTGATGCTGACTCCCCTTGGCTGGACCAGTGGCCGGCGAGAGGAGGGAGAGGCACTGACAGGAGAGGGTGCTAATGATTTAGGGAATGGGAAAAGAGGCTGAGAGTGGTCCCTGCCCACTGTCCCTGCAGGAACACCAGAGCCAGGGGCAGAGCCGTGAGCAGCTCTCTCAGAGGATGCTTTTCAGCACGGAGAATAAGCAGATCCAGGCTGTGACAGCTAATCTGTATCTCTAAATCCAGCCCTTGTAATTATTATTATAAGCTTTCCAAGAGACCATTACATTTGAAAAGTAAATTTGAATTTATAAATGGAGTCCTGCTAGCCAGGGTCAGGGCTCCATCCGAGGCATCACTTAATGGCATTAGAGGCTGATAAAAAGGTTGGGAAATCAGTGGAGGGGTCAGCACTGCCCTGAGATGCTCCCCGGCCATGGCACTGTGTTTGATTCCCGTCAGATCAGCAGTTTGGAGCTGAGTCACAGTCCTGCAGCCTCAGGATCTGCCCTGGAGGCCACACACAAATGGGGCAGCAGCTTTCCAGCCCACACAAAGAAGGGCATCACGGCTCCTCCTGGGTCCCCAAGGCCTGTCCCCTTACACAAAACCCCGTGCTGGTGACACCGGGCTCAGGACTCCAGGGAAATGAGGCCGGGGTGGAGATTACAGAGTTTGGAATTGAGCTGAGCTGAGGAACATCATTTCAATAAGGAGATGTTCCAGGCAGACATGAAACAAGGGGATTTCAAGATGAGTTTCCTGCTTAATTTTTTAATCCCTTGCCCAATCTTTCAGTGTGCTTGCTGATGCTCTGGGCTTTCATTCCCCCTCCCTTCCCCTGCTTTGTAGTTTATACAGGCTTTGAGCTTTTTTCCATTTCGTACAATAACCTGGAGCTCTGCAGTCCCAGGTATGACCTTAAGAAAGTTCCTTCATCTGTCTGGGGCAGATCTTCCCTTGTAGAAGTTGCTTTACATCGTGTTTGTGTTCTCATCTGGGTAATAACAATGGTGTCACCTTTCCTCCTGCCTTTTGTCAAGGCACAGAAGGATCTGTCTCTTCCCAAAATGCTTCAGAAAGTGCCTGTGCTCAACCAACCACAACCACAGCTCCAAACCCCCTCCAGACCCAATCCCCTCTCACTTACACACATGCTGCACACACCAGTTCATTCTCAATTTTTTTTTTTATTTATTTAGAAATAATAAAATAAGACATAATATATAAAAATCTGTACAATCCACAATTTGTGCAGTACATTAGGAAGACTTTGATACAAAAAGGCTGCAAACAGGAAAATAGTCATGGACAACTGTCAGATGCCGAGATTGTTCACCTTACAACAGCTGCAGGCCAAAAGTCCTTACAAAATCAGCTTCTCGTTGGCTGTGGAGTGGCAACTATGCAGCACCTTCTACTTCACAAAGGTGGTGAGCAGCCAGAATTTAAAGACATTACAGTACTTCTCAGTAATCCATTATGAAAAAGAAGACCTAAGAGAACAAATTAAATATCTGAACCCTTTGTCTTTCTCGAGACGAGCAAGCGCTGAACTAACACCACAGGAGTGTCTCATGGCTGGGAAGGTGTCACCAAGCACAGCTGGGAAGTCAGGATTCCTACCCTTGCTGCTTCACCAAGGCCAACTCGCACGGAAGAGACGGAGGAAGGAAGAGAACCATCCCCACCTGCCTCCGGAACGCTTTTGTCACTGTACACAATATTATGGTTTAGACAATGTGTCTCATTCAAGTATTTTCAGGGAAGGGCAGAAATAACATATTCCCCCCCAGCCCCTAAGCGAAATACAGTATAAACCTTCTGTGCGAGCCGGTCGGGCATCGTGACCCTGGGGAAAGCAAAGCCTGGGGGAGTCTCTGGGTAGAGCTCAGTCAGTTTAGAGGGCCCCAAACCAGCATCACCTTGGCCCAGGAGCAATGGGAACTGAGGAAACGCTGCCAGCCACTGCCTAGTCCTTAGAAATAATATCATTTTTAAAGATGACTGACCCAATTTGCTGCTGTGGAAGTGCTACAATAGCCTGACCTACAGTGGGCTGAGAAACACAGAACTGCTGGGGAAGGGACAAGGGTACCATGGAGTCTACATTGCAGGTCTCTTTCTAGCAGCTTCCCCAGGCCAGAGGCCGAGTGCAGCCCTGCAATGGAAGGTTCAGTCGGCAAAGACAAAGGGTTGGTTAAAAAAAGAACACGGCAGAGAGTAATGGATTACCCCAACACACACCCTCGATGGGAGGAGCACTCAGAAGCTGGTAACTTTGAAAAATGCCAGTAACTAGAACATGTTTTCAACTGAAAAGTCCATGCTTGAAAATAAATAAAGAGAAGTTCATAGCATTAGGAATCCTATAAGGCTTGCAAGTATTTGCTAAAAATCATGCTAACCTGTAGCATCTAGTACTAGTGAGCCAAGACTGCCGAGCTGAAGTGATACTTTTTGTGGCCTTTTTGTTGTCTTCTCCTTGTCCTCCTTTACAGACTTCTATTTACATTTGGCTTTAAATATGAAAATACTTGATAAACTTTATAAAATGTACATTTTAAAAATATTTCTGAAAAACTGACTTGAAAAACAAAAGAGAAAAAACAAAAACAAAAACAAACCCAAAACCTCTGCACCAGAAATGTTAAGGGGGAGGGGATATTTTTTTTCTCTCTGAATTTCTTGTGTTTTAAAGAAATGAGACGAATCCTGTATTTCCTATCCCCCGTCTCTCAACCCTCCCTCAAATATCTCAAGTATCATTTGGTGGGAGCTGACCTGAGAACAGGTCCCCTCTCTCCCACTCAGCCTCCCTTCCCCGTGGTGTTTCCATGCACCCTCTCTTTCACTGAATACTCTTTGGTTTAGTTTTTTTCCTTTCACAAGAACATCACCATTAGCAGCACTAGCAGCACTCCGTTGTCTTCACCACTGCTGACCCAGAAACTGCAATCAAATCGCCTTTCTATGTTCACCCTTCCCTTCCTTTTACATCCTCCCACCCCAGTAACAGCCTCAGAACTTGCACTTCATCATCTGCCCTCTCCAGTAGCCAAATCCGTGTTTACAATGTCGAATGTCCACAGTTTTGAACCCACCCACTGTAGATACCATCTTATCAGAAACCATTTCATTGCAGGCATTTCTTTCAGGCAGGGCTGGAAGGGGCCAGAGGCCTTCACAGATATCCGTTTGCAGAAGACATCAGACCTAGAACAAGCTGTTTTTTAATGGCATACAGTGATCCAATACTGCAAGAGTTGACTGGGATTCTCGTCCCCACCACCCCTCTCTGCGCCCGCTCCCGGGGAGCAGGTGCCAAGCACAGGTTTGCTGTCTCCCTGATCTTAGAGGCACGGAGAATTTAAAGCCTTCTGGGTGAAGGAGCCAAAATACCACCAGAGCCAGAGCTTGGCTGAGGGTGGCACAATCAGCTCAGAGCTGAGTGACTGGTCTCACCCACTGACCACGGGGTGTTTGCTGGGGAGAGGAGGCAGGGGATGGACCTCCCTTTGCAGCCTCATCCTCCCCAAATAATCCCCCTCAACAGGAGATGCAAACACACTGTTTTGACACCCCTGCCCTGCTGAAGAGAAGCATTTCGTACAAAATGCTGCAGTCCCTCCGCCCTTCCCAAGTGCTGTGCTGTCAAAGCTGTTTTCTCCTCTTCCTTCCTCCTCAAAACCCTCTTCCTGGGGATTTCTCTGCTGCTTGGCTCATCCATGCCCAAAGTGCTGCCCCAGCAGCCCCTGGCATCAAGCAGCAGCTCCACACCATGTCCATGGCACAGTTTCCTGCTCGGAGCTGAGGAGCTCAAGGTCCAGCTCCAGGCTCTTGGGTTTCTTCTCACGAGAAAAGAGGGAATTTATTTATTTCCCCATCAAAGAGTAGGAGGAAAGAGAGGAGGCCCAGCTCACTTTAGATCCAAGTCTTAAGCTTTTAGAATAAGGTGCAAAATAAAGGTCTCAAAAAAAAAAAAAAAAAAAAAGAACAGAAAAAGAAAAAAAAAGAAAAAAGTCAAAACCAAAAAAAGTGTCTGAGGTTTGAATTTTTTTTTGTTTAAAGCAGCCTGTTCCTTTTTTTTTCTTTTTTTTTTTTGTTTTTTTAAATAAACTCCACTGTGCAAAACTGTGCATTTTCTTTGGTATCCATTTAGGTAGTTTTCACTTAGTACTTTTTCCTATGTATACGTATATTTTGTCTCATTTTTCCTTTAGACAGAGAATTAAATTCTCCCCCCAAAAATCATAATTTTGCTGGAGGCTACTGATTGGCCTGATATTACATAATGCCCCTTATGTAATTGGAAAGAGAGAAATTGATTCTAGCTATCAAACTACTGGCCTCAAAAGGAGTTTAGACTTTCTGGCAACATCGGCCTCTCTGAACTGATCATGAGCTTTTCAACCCAAAAAGTTCAACACTGACTTTTTTTTTCTTTTTTTTTTTTAAATTACACAAGAGAAAAATAAAAACTACACTGCAACAAAAATAACCATTTGTGTTCATGTAGTTAGCAGCAGCTTTTTAAAAAATAATTATAATAATAATAATAAGGCAGATCCTTGCCTTTGTTATGCCATTAAAAACATTCTTGTTCCCTAGAGAGAAGCATTCTGGAAAAAGTTGAAAAAAAAATAATAATAACCCAACCAAAGCTTGCCTGCAAGTTCAAGTTTTGTAAAAAAATATATACATAATTTATTCTACAACATATGTGCCTTCTGTTCATACTTAGACATGTTTAGTGCTTTGTGTTTAGAGTTCATTTTCTGTCGTCCCTCCTCTGAGGACAGCCCTAAAACCAGCCCGGGTTTCTCAGGTCTGCTGCCTTCACACCACTCTTCAACAGTACCGTTGTCTGAAAACTGTTCTGGGCCAACTTCTCAGGTCAACGTGCCTTTGACCGATAGACGTGGTTTTTTTAACTTTCAACCAAAAGAGAGAGGAAGAGTCTGCCAGTCATATCTCCGACTCCCGCCGCAGCGGCCGTGGCTCTAGAGGCACCCCTGCTTGGTTGTGGTGGTCCATGTCAGGGTGGGTGTCTGTGCTCATGCTCTCAGGCACCCCCGTGTCGATCTCGTCCTCCTCTTTGCTGGTGAGGGCGACTTCGTTCTCGTAGCAAAAGGAGTTTGCGTTTGAGAGAATGTATTTCTTTTCTGCTAAGTCTCTGGCACTACAGATGGGTGTGTTGGGCACTTCGTATGTTTTGTGGAACCTCGAGTAGTCCACTTTGTAGTAGTTTTTCTCTTCAAAGAGCACGGGCTCGTAGCGGTGGCCCCAGAGGATTTCGTTTGCCAGGTAGGAGCTACGGCACTGGGTTGTCATGGCGGTGGCTTCCACCATGCCCTCTAATATTACTACAATTTCAAAGTCAGCATTGTCCATGTCCTGTTTGCTCAGGTCATACAAAGGACTGTCTTCATCTATTTCATGGACTATGGTGATGGGGGAGACCAGGAAGATGCGGTCTATGCCGCTGTCAAACCCTACATTGATGTCTATTTGATCCAAGGGGATGTACTCCCCTTCCGACGTGATCCTGGATTTGAGGAGCTGTGCTCGCACGTGCGCCTCCACCAAGTGGCTTTTCCTCAGGTTCCCAACACGCCACATCAGGCACAGCTTCCCGTCTCTCATGGCCACCACAGCGTTGTGGCTGAAGACGAGAGTTTCATTTCTCTTTTTTGGCTTGGCCATCTTTGCCATGACGGCACCAATGATGAAGGCATCAATGATGCAGCCTACTATAGACTGGAAAACCACCATGAACACTGCGATGGGGCACTCGTCTGTGACACACCTGAAGCCATAGCCGATCGTGGTCTGGGTCTCGATGGAGAACAGAAAGGCTGCGGTGAAGCTGCTCACTTGAGAGACACAAGGTTTGCTGTTCTCTTGATTCTCCAGATCCCCATGCAACAGTGCAATCAACCAAAACACACAGCCAAAAAAAAGCCAGGAGAGGATGAAAGTCAGGCAGAAGATAACTAGCATCCACCTCCAGCGGATGTCCACGCAGGTGGTGAAGATATCTGCCAGGTATCGCTGTCCCTTCTCCCCCACGTTAATGAACTGGACATTGCAGTGGCCATCTTTTTTGACAAAGCGGCTCCTGCACTGCTGCCTGGTGTGTACCTTACTCTTCCCGTTCCCAAAGCCGTTGGCCACGGCCATGGTGGACAGCTTCATGCCGTCCTCCTCCGAAGACACGATGCTGTAGCGGTTGGTTCGCACGCTGCCCATCACTACTGCTGTGGACTGAGGTGCTTCTGCTTTAGAAAACAGTCTGAGTTTCTGCAAAACCCTTTGGAGAAACAGTTTTGAAAGTTCTAGAGGAACACACACACACGGAAAAACCGGGGAGAGGCCGGAGTCCCCAAGAGCCCTTGGATCAACCAAGGACAGTCTTCTGGCATGCAGAGTTAGCTCAGCAAGCAACCGTCATAGAGAGGGCATGGTCTGCAAGAGAAAGAGAAATGTCGTATTAGATCCTGGAGGCACAGGATAAGGAATCAAACCTGAGAGAATCAAGGAAAATTACTCCTGCAGGCGTGCAGGAAGCTTCCTTTTTCTCAACAACACTTTCAGCAATGCTCAGGGTCTGGACACAGCTGTGTCTGGACAGGAGTCACATCGTCACCGCAAGGAAGGCATTGCTCTTCCCGAGGGAAAGCAAGGAAGTGATCGAGTCACACAAGTCCCTCAGCAGTACTCACTTCAAAGCTGGACATGCAAAGAATCTCCCTGCTATTTACAACTGGGCTGTGTATTTTGAAACAAACAACTCGCTTTAACATTCGTCTGTTCCAACATAAATACTGAAGCTGTTTGTGGTGACATACAAGTCTCCTGGACTGTTTGTCAACAACAAGCCAGGGAGTGTGCAAAAGGGAAGGTGGCGAGTACAGGGAAAAGCAATAAACCTGGAAAGTGCAAACGGCAGTGATTTCCATGAAATTATATTTCATCTAATTTTTTTAATTAAGCTAAAAGAATGAGTTGTGTACTCTCTGCAAATGGCAGAAATAAGGGCTGCATTAATTCCTCTTTAACTCCAGAAACGCATTGGGATCTCTGCCGTTTATACACTCACATTAGGCATAAGTTGTAGGATGTAAATTAAACCTTGCAATGACCCTCATCTGCTCCTGACAGCACAACCACTGAGAGGCTACGACGGAGTAGAACCAGCTGAGTGTCTTCATAACACCTTCAGCAGCAAGAACCAGCCCCTTCCCCTGAGGACCTGAGGCAGCCAATTCCATCTCCAACAGGTAACGGCTCCCAGTGTCCCAGGGGTCTTAAACCTCACCAATTAAGACTCAGCTGAGAGGCTACAAAACCTTCTTCCTGAGGGTAGAAGCCACCAAACTTGTTTCAGGGAGGTCTGGCTTAGGCCCAGGTTTTTTAACAAGTGCGTCATGCATTAAGTCATGTTCTGTGTATCAGGAAATGGAACTGAAATGCTGCAGAGGGGAGATGCATTAATGCCACTGCTCCATCCACACATGCCCTGTGGAGGACAGAAGGCTAGACATGAGTGGTGGGGAATATCTGCTGTCCCTTTGTCATGGGAGAGAGGACTTCAGAATGATTCACTATAGCACGGGATTAAACAACGATGCTCTTCTTAAATTAATGCTATCAAAACTCCTCCAATTTTACCCAAAACCCAACAAAACTGCAGCCACCATGGTGCACAACCCCTGCCCACCAGGACCTCTGCCCACCAGTGGCTTCAGTGCTGTCTATTCCTCTGACATGAATCTGACAGCAGCCCCTAAAGCCCTGCAGAGGTGTTCCAAAAACTTCAGTGATTTCAAACAGCTCCTCAGCCCTCCCACATCCCTCAACCACATTACAAAGGCTTTAGCTCAGCAAACACTTGTTAGGAAAAGAGCAGGTGACCAACAGCAACATCCTTGTGCTCACAGTTGCGTTCAGGCTCCTTTTCCCTCCAGGATCTCTTTTTCCTTCACTCCTGTTTGTTGTGCAAGAATGTGTCCCGATGCCTACTTGCCAAGATTAGTCATTTGTGACTTCAGCTCCTACAAGACATTTTGGCAGCTTTCAAAAGGCTCAGTAATGCCCAGTCTGAGTGCGGCTTTCAGCAGGAAAGCTTATGGTGTAGCTGTCCTATTATTCTGTGCATTTATTCTTACTTACACAATTCTCTTAGGCTACACTGACTAAGGATCCACTTTCCCCCTCTCCTTCACAGCGTTTTCTTCATGGGGTTTCTCATTCCCATCAGGTTATCATTCTCAAAAATACAAAAGAATTCTTTTAATGCTCACTTAAATGATTTTTGTTTTGGCTGAAAAACACTTTTATTAGAAACCTGAACACAGAGGGGAAGTGAAATTACTGTTAATACCTTCTACACACACACACACACACACAAAAAACTTCTTGAAAAGCCATTGCACTGGTCTGCAAATTGATCACTTTTATAAACCACATCCTATAATCACAGTCATGTTCAACTTCCACCGTCAAAGTCTGTTTTGTTCCAAGCTGATGGAAACACACAGCCTAGGAAACAGTTTATTTTGAAGTCTGGGGGTTTTTTTCCCTGCATTGTCTTCTGGATTTTAGAGGAAAACTTGCGGCAGAGGGAAAGATAAGCTGTAAAGTCTCAAGTGTCTGAATATTCAGCTTCCCCCACAGAAGTCTTGACCTGAGGACATTTGTTTGAATTCCACAAATCACTGGAATCCTAACGGAGTTTCCTATGTGGAACTGGCTGCATTTAGAAGTTTGGGACCCGAATTAGGTATCATACATTGTCACTTGCCTCCCCTGAAGGGCTGAGCACCTTCTGCCTCCTGCACCTTGTGTTTCTCCTCCCTGGCTGCTCTGTGGGTGCTGTGCCCTTGGGAGTGGACCTGCACCCATTTGGCTCTAAGGGTCCCTAAGCCCAGGGGTGTGCCTGGGGACACCTCTACAGACTGCTGGAAGTTTAACCCACAAGCTCTGGCATGTTCCACCACAGCACAGCTGTCTTCTTGCTTTTCCAGCACAAACTGCCTCTGATCCTTGCGAGTGCTCGGAGTGGGTGGGATTGGGGCAGGACCTGCCCCATGCACGGGGACCAGCCAGTGGGTCTGACCCCACTGCTGCTCGTGGCAGCACAGGTCCTGTGAAACACCCAGTGGGTCCACTGGCTGCCCGACCACACCTGAGCAGTGTTCACTCTGACCTTCACCACTGGTTTCACCAGAGGTCCCCCCCAAAATCCCAGAAACAAACTAGCATGAAAATCTCCTGGTACTTCTCATTTTGCTAATCCACCTGCTGCTCCAAGGCAGAACAAGCCTGCTGCCCCCCACCCCATCAGCTGCTGGTAGCACCAAAAACACCAGGCTGGTGTGGGACCAGCCCTGCAAACCAATCTGGACAAAAGGAGCCAGCCCAGCACCCACCAACCCACCCCAGTATCTGGATAACCGGGCTCAGTGCAGCACAGCCAGGAACACACAGCTGTAAATTCAATCATCACTAGGTGTGTTATTATTATTATTATTAATCCAGGTTACCTTTCCTCCTGGAAGGGAGTACAAACAACACAGCTTGTAATTACCAGCACTGGCACTGACACAGCGTTACTGGGAAGGGATGAGATGGGATGGGAGAGCCCTGGCTTGCTCTGCTGCAAAGGGGATGCTTGGAGGAGCGGCGAAAACGGGGCTGTGCTGCATCTGCAGCATTTCTGAGCCAGCATTTGGGGAAATGCCACCACGAGGAGCCCAAACCCTCCCCTTGCCCCTCAGCAAGCATCCCCCTGCAGACCTCCCTGGGGAAAGAGCTCACTCCGCACGTCTAAATTCTGCAACGAGCAGCTCGAAGGGAATTTGTGCGGAAGGTTAAAAGACTGAGAGAAAACTCTGAAGCGCAGGGAGAGCAGGGCTGGGCAGGGAGCAGCACTAACGAGCCCTTGGAGCGCCTATTCCCAGGCTGACGCCACAGATCCCTGCGGAGCGAGCCGGGCACAGGTTGCCAGGAGAGCACCAGCACCATCCCAGCCAAGCGCCTTCCCCGCTGCCCTCGGAAAATAGAACAAAGCAGCTTCTCGCCCCAGCGAAGCCTGCTCCCACATTCCTGCTCCCTTCGCTGCTGGGCACGGCCACCCCTGGAACCTTTCTCCTTAAAAGTCATTCCCCAGGGCTTCTCCGCTGGTGCGGGTGGGACTCAAGTTACACGGAGCGCTGAGCTGCCTCCAGGAGAAGGGTCTGTCCTTCACGGACAGGCAGTGGGGGGACAAAAATTAAAACAAAAAAAAAAAAAGATCGGATTATGTAGGGAAATTGGCACAAAGAAATAGGAGAAAGAGGACGAGCAGCGCTTGCATCTGCTGTCCTGCCAAGGAGACGGGCTCAGGGTATTTGCAGCCGATGACAAAATAACTACGAGTGGAACAGCCATCACCAGGGGGTGTACGCGGTGCACCGGCTGCGAGGATGGAAAAGCAAACAAGTGTAAAGGTAAGGCTGAGACACAGAGACAAGTGCGGGGCGGGGAGGCGGCGAGGACCGAGCTGCGGATCCGACTCAGCCCGCACACCTGCGGGTCCGCACCTGCCCCGGCCACTGAGCCCCACATCCATCTGCCCTCGCTTATCAGTATTTTTTCCTGTAACTGTCATGAACGAAGCTGAAACAATACGGCTCTTCACAGGCTGCAGTTAATTTTTTCCCTTCTTCCTATTTTTTTTTTTCTTTTTTAAAGCAGGATGATCAAAAATAAAGAAACCCCGCCGTTTCCATACTGCCAATGAATGAAGCCACAGGTTCCTTCCACACCCCTCTAAGCAATTCCGGACACCCAAAATCATGCATCTGAGCGCTGAGACTCGCTGCTTCTGATCTCCCTCTTGTGCAGGAACAACAGGCGAGAAGAAGGGAAAGGGATGGAGCGGTGCGCCCTGCGCGACACGGAGTTGTCATGCGAACTTCCAGCCCTTCCCCGGGGATAAAATATCCCGGGGAGGGTGGAGGGGAGCAGCTGGTGCATGGAAAGTTATGAGCACAAACAGATGCTGGAAGCAGATGCTCGAGCGCTCCAGCCATACCTATCGAATTATTCCAGGCACTGAGAATAGCTCGCGGACGGGGCGCGAGAAGCGCAGGAGTTCCCCCTCTCCGCCCCGCCAGGGGAGCTTTATGTCGGGGGGGCTGTCGCGACACGGCGAGCGCGCCCGCATCTTCCGCGCATCGCCGCCCCGCTCGGAGCGGGCTGCGCTGCCCCGGGGGAAGGGTGGGCGCCTCGCAGGGATGGAGAAGGCGCTCCTTACCTGCCTTGGCCGCGAGGGAGGTGCCCGTGCGAGCGCCGCGGGGTAAGATCCAGCAGCCGCGGGGCGCAGAACCAGCGCGGTGCCCGCCGCCCGCCGCACGCCCGCTCTGCGCTCCCGCCCGCCCGCGGCCCCTTTTTGCGGGCGGCCATGGGATGTTTAATAGCGGCCCCGACGGGCACGCCCTCCTCGCCACGAGGGCCAGTGGCAGCCCGAAGGCGTGGCCGGGGAGGCGGGTCCGAGGGGGGGGACCGGGGAGAGGGATGCGGGACCGGGAGCCGAGCGGGGATGCTCCGGTGGAGCGGTGGGAACGGCGGTGACCGGCTCGGAGGGTCCCGGGAGAAGGAGGAGAGAAGGCAGGGGCCCGGGCTGGCGGTGTCGGGGGTCCAGGGAGAAGGTGGCCGGTCTCCTGGTCCCCGTGTCCCCCGTGCGGGGAGTCCCGGGAGAAGGTGGACTGGGATCCTGGTCTCGGGATTCCCGATGCAGAGAGTCCCGGGAGAAGGTGGACGGTCCCCGGGTTCCTGGCAGAAGGGGGCTGGGATCCTGGTCTCGGGATTCCCGATGCAGAGAGCCCCAGGAGAAGGTGACCGGTCTCCTGGTGCCCTGGTCCCCGATGCAGAGGGTCCCAGGAGGAGGTGGCCGGTCTCCTGGTGCCCTGGCTCCCGGTGCGGAGGGTCCCGGAGCATCCCCGGCTGTGCGGGGATGCAGCGCCGGTGCTGCGCGCACCGCGGACACCCATCACCTGCCGCGGGTACCCCCGCACCCTCCCTGCGCTGCGCTAAAGGCTTTTGCGGGACTCCACGGGCAGCTCGGGAAGGTCCCGTGTGGGATCTGAGTGCCTGCTCGCTCCCCTGCTCGCGTGTCTCAGGCTGGTGTGCGAGGCCCCGAGCAGTGAGGGAAAAAAATACCAGAGACAGAATAGTTTTGTCCCTTTGGTTCCTTTATTTTAGCGAGGGGAAATGCAGAGGTGCAGGGTATCCCATCCCGAACTCCTGACCCTAACAAGAACGAGAAGCTAGGCAAGCACAGCACAGCTCCTAAGCTGAAAATCCTTCTCTTTAACTCAAATCAAACATCCCTTCCAAAACAAGAGCTTTGATGTCTGAACTAAGATCTTTTGGAGCTCAGCTGGAAGCAAGATCAGAATTAGTCTGGCTGCAGTGCGTGAGACCTATGTCTTTGTTTTCTGGATCACCTGTGGCAGCTCAGTCAGGCTGCCTAGAGCTTGAAATATGTAGAAATCAAGATGATTTTTAATAGCTTGTCCTTCCTACGTGAACGTGGCCTAAGACAAAGGAAAATAAGGATGAAATGCCTGGCTGGAAGCCTTGCAGGAACAAAAACAGCCTTGTAAGCACAGCCTGAAGTTTGCCAAGCTCTGATGGACAGTGCAGGGGTGTTAGTTTCCGAGGCAGGTGTCCACTGCAGAACACTCCTGCTGCCCCCAGAAAGCTGAGTTCCCACGTGCCAGCAGCTGAAATCCAGCGGGGAGCCCTGTCATGTGCTGGGAAACTAAGAGCCAAGGTGACTGCTGAGTGCAAGGGGGGCAGAACACTCAAGGCTTTAGAAATTGGCATAAACACCTTGATTTGCACCCAGGACTGTGACGGCAGCCTCTGCAACACCCAGAAAATGGGTGCTGGAGATGTTTCTGGGACAGGGCAGTGGGAACCAGCAGGGAGGTCTGCCTGGAGCTGCTGAGGGATAGACTGGTCCAAGTGAGTCGGCCACTCTCCTCCAAGGAGCTTCTTACAGCATCCAGAACAGGCTGTAAATATGAGTCCTTCCTTTCCACAGCAGTGGTGGTGCCTGCAGTTGCTCCTCATTGCTTAAACTCTCCTCCTCCTCCTCCTCCTCCTCGTTTCCTATGTTTACCACTCTGACATGAGCTGTCTTTAAGCACTCAGTGGAAATGCTCTGCCCAAACGCTCCCTCATGGCGTGGAGGTTTTAAGAACACACTCCTCATGCAGCTGAACCATCCCAGCAACTGCAGCTCCTGGCACTGATGGTGTTTGCCGAGTTCCTCCCGCTCCGAAGGAGGAAGTGCCGTGTTGTTGCAGCAATAAACACAATGGCCAAGTGCAGCTGGGTTAGAAGTGCCCGGCGTGTGTGTTCAGGATGCGCAAACTTTACGCGAAAGGGACGGGGAAGAAGAGACAAGTGTTTCTGTACATTGAGCAATCTGGCACGATGGGCAATCAGACTGTTTATTAGTTGTTCTTGGGTGGTTCTGTTCATTCTGAAGTGGAAAGAAAGTCCTTTAACAGTCTTATGTATGATGACTCTGGGAAAAAAAAAATCTATAAGAGGCAATGAATGCAATTATCTTGTTCATTCAGTAAAGTGAAGATCATTAAATCCACTGGATTTGAAAGACAGTCACAAATACTGTACTGCTCATGTACCTGTATCAGACAAAAACCTGTCCCTTGTTACCCTGAGTGCTTGTGTGCTTCCTCTGAACAGCTAAAAGAGCAACAATGTGACCCGCCTTGAATAAGACTATGCCCATCTATATGGAAATGAAATAAAGCCGAGCTGCAATCCACTCTTGGGAAGAGATGCTCTGCCGAGAGCACACGCTGTGAGCTGGGGAGTGAGTCCAGCAATTCTCTGTGCAATACCCACAAGATATTTATGGATTGCAGCCTGACTTTGTAGACTCTTACTCAGCCTTTACTCATGCAAAGCGAGTGATAAAGACGACAGACCTACTGCACCCAGAGGTCCCAGATCCACTGTTATGAGTAAGGCTTGTTCACAGCCATTCAGCATTTCACACCAAGGAAGGGTTGAGCATATACATCACCACTGTTTAACAGCTTTCTCAAAGTCAGGGCAGCTCTGCCCAAAAAGCTCTTCTTAGAATGAAATATTGATTCTAATCTATTATACAGGCAATGAAAACCAGAACAGAACCACCTGCATGGACTTCAGCAAGAGAAGTCCTTCCAAACACCCAAACGGGGAAGTTGAAGTTACAAGAAAAGTTTCTAAAAAACCCTTTCCTGTTGCAACAAGGCAGGACAAAGAGGGTGAGAGGCAGCTGAAAACTTAACCCTCAAGACTGAGCGAGGGTTTGTTTTCCTTCTCCTGATGACTGGTTTTCTAATTTGGTGTAGCCCTGCCTCAGAAATCTCTCTCTGCCTCCTGGCTGAAATATTAGAAGAGTGATGTGAAATGGTTACGGGCTGAGGAGTTTTCAAGACAAGACCCTCTAAGTGCAGAAGAAATGGTACCAAGGGGTAGGAAGGGCTCTGGGAAGGCAGAAGATTCCTATTTCATATCACTGTAGGAGGCAAAAGAAAAGGATGCTTTCCACAGAGAGATTCCAGGCTGTATCAGTGAAAGAAGGGGCTTTTAATGCCCTTTTTCTGGCGTGGTTCTCTCCTCAGTTCCCACCACAGCCACCCTGTCCCTCAGCTTGCAGAGATCTGCAGATGCCCCGTGGAAGCAAACTGAGAGCTGTGTTGCAGGCACAGCCCTTGCCAGCTGGGACCAGAGGCTTTAGCCCCTGTCTCGCTCCACAGGAGATGTTATTAAATTGCTTTTTCTGTCTTGGCGGTGAAATGACCTAATTATCAGATTGCATTAGTCTTCATCTCTTAAAGTGGCCAAATCTGCTTTGGTTCTCAAGGATTTTATTGCCAGCTGAAAATAGCTTAATTGTATTGTACTTGCAAAGAAAACATGGTCTGGTGGAATCAAAGCAGTCGGTTTCCACAAGATGAGAAGAAATGCCATAAATAACACGTTGGGCTCTTTTTTCTGGTCTCACCATTTCCATGCATGTAAACTGGCATAAGTTTGCCTTTCTTCTCTAACCATTAAGTCAACTGGAAAATATTCATCAGGAAAAGGTGGTTTCCCCATTCACAGTAAACCCCTGGGGTTTAGACATTAACTGGGTCTTTATAGGTCTAATGCTGGGATCTCCAAGGAAAAATGAACCACATTGGTAATAGAAGGAATGGGTAAATCCTATGAAAATTCCACAGAGAGACGCTTGCATGTTTGATAAGGCTAGAGAGAGCAAATAAATAGATTTTGTACTTTGCAAGCAAATGGGATATACAGATGTGCAGCCAGTGAGACAGTTATATTGGATAAAAATGTGTTTGTTCATAGGAGGGATGAAATATGACTTAGGAAATTGAATTGCTTTATATATCTGAGAAGACTGGAACTCACACCCCATTCACATTATTTTTTCAACCATATATTTTGTGTCCAAAATCTCTGTTTAAGATTTCAGGCTGTCTCATTTGGTCTTATTCTAAGGACAAATCACCAGGCAGTGACTTCATTTGGGGAAAAAAAAGTATATTCTTTCAGTCTTTGGTACTGCAGGTGGGGGATGTGGGAAGCAAGGTGAGGAAATCTTGAAATACTGGATTGCAAACAGTAATCCATTGCTAGCAGGAACTGTATCTAACTAGGAATCCAACAGCAACCCGAGAAGTTCTGCCAAAGAAAACCTCTTTCCAACACTATATTCCATGTGGCTCGATTCTCAACAAATTAAGCTGCCTAATTTAAAGGATCTTTAATTTCCAGCTAAACCTTCAGACCCAATAAAATATGATAGAGACCTGTTGGTAAAAGTGAGTTCTCAGCTCTCAACACCTGCAGGGTCTGAGGTCTTAGAATGATTAAGAAATGTTAATCTGATATTTAATGTACACCTTGCACATTCCAGGTTTTCTCGAAGCCTTGATGCATCCAGACAATTCTAGCACCATTTAGTAATAGTTTTCACAGTGGAGGATTGTGAATAATCTTCCAGAAATGCATTAAATGTCAGGGACATCTGGCATTATTTGTGACATGGCAATATTCTATATTTTGCCTTGTCCAACCAGCAATCAGCTGTGGCAATTTGTCCTCAGAGGCAGAAGTGGGGAATGTATATTTGGATCAATGATATTAGTGTAAGTGATAAAACTGGCAAGCAATTACATATTCATAAAGTTAATACTTTCCTATTAGTCTCAAAGTTATCTAAGGAACTTCCATAGCTCCCATTCTTTGTATATCTCAAGGGAAAGGGAGTTAATGGTTAATAAAACTTGCCACAGTGGTGAGAACATGCTCATGGAGCTGACATGGGGAACTTGACAATTCCTGGAAGGAAAAGGGTTAAGAGCCAGCAGCTTACACACACAAAACTGTGTGACTGCACTTTCATTCTCTTCCTCACAGCTTCAGTTCCTAGTGCTACTGGCCTGCCAGCTTTCCTAAAATCAGGATAAGCTCCTGCTCAGCTGAAGGGAACAGGGTAAGAATATCTCTGTCCTCCTCTGGCTTGCAAACTTCAGGTTCTGTGAGCAGGAGGGCTCTTGAGGGGCTGGATGTTCCTCAGCTCTTCAGTGGTTACCCACTGAGGGCTGTCACAGTCACAGGATCAGAATCCTAAAATCACAGAGTGGTTTGGGTTGGAAGGGACATTAAAGATCATCTCATTCCACCCCCTGCCATGGGTAGGGACACCTTCCACTAGCCCAGGTTGCTCCAAACCCTGTCCAACCTGGCCTTGGACACTTCCAGGGATCCAGGGGCAGCCACAGCTTCTCTGGGCAACAACATCAGCATCTCTTCACAGCTCCAGATAATGTTTCTTGGCTCTTCCATTCAAACCCTGCCTTTGTTTTGGGTGTTTTGGAAGGCTGATCTCTATGTTGTGCTGTGGCTTTCCTATCCTGCCTTATAGAAAGATGTGGCTGATCAAATACATCTCAAATTACAGTGGTGACTTCTTATTATTCAGGTTAAATTACTATTTTAAGGCCTCCCAGTTTGGTATGGTGGTTTAAAATGCCAGTCCTAGGTCTGTGATCGAGTCGAGGCTCTCAGCAGATTTGCTGCTGCATTGAGGGAGCTAAAAGTGAAAATGGGACTAGCATGGGGTAGAATTAACTAACCCTGACTCTGCCCCTCGTGGAATGAGTAGCACTTACTGGTGGGATGGACAGAATGTTTCCCTTGGGCGTGATGGAAAGGAAATAAGGAAGGCATGAAGTGCATTGGTATCATTTCCTCTCGTGTCAGTCTCTTCAGCTCATGCTCCTCACCCTTCTTTTCCCTTTTGCTCCACTTCTGTTGTGTCTGGAAAGCTGCTCCATCCCTGCAAAGATGGAAGTTCTGTGCCACGAACACCTCCTTGTGTACAGCGCTGCCTGTACAGCTTTGTGTTTTCTTGCAATCTCCTCCAGGCTTTAGCAGTGCTGCATCCAGCTCTCCTTTCCACATTGCTGTTTCCCATCACCTCCCCAGCTCCTTCTTACCAGCCACTGCTCTCACTTAAAGCCCTGGCTGTCATTGCCTTTCCTTACATTTTAATCCACAGTGACTTCTATTTTCACATTAGAGCACCATTCCTTGGCATCTGTTTTCCTGGCTGCTTCCCTTTCTCCAGCTTCCAGTTCACTGATGTATTTTTTTTGTCTTGCTCCAGACATTTCTCTGTTGTTTGATTCCCTGCTCCCCCCTCCATGTCTTTGCCTGTCTCCCTTTGCCTGGCTTGCTCTTATTTATTCCCAGCGCTGGCTCATCTTGGCAATTACATCTCCTGCCTTAGGCACTGAACCAGAGATCACATCCATGTCAGTCCTGTGACATTTCCACTGCAAATTTATTCCCTCCTCTACTGCTGTCTTTGTAACTCAGTTCCTTCCCAGTACAAATGACTGTTCCCATATTCTTGACTCTCTCTTCTGCCTTCTCATTTCCTCTGCTTTCTCAGCTCATATTGGGTTAGTCCAAGAGAAAATTGTCAACTCATAGCTTCCTCCCCCCCCGCCCCCCTCCTCCTTTTCCTTGGTTTACTTTGCCCCTTTTCCTCAAAACCTTGTTCTTCTGCCCTTTCACAGAACCAGACATTCCTCAGCTCCTCTGTTCCTCTCAGCTCATGCCTTGCTTCAGTGACCCAACTCCAGGTTCTGGTCTCTCTTTTATGTCCTGATGGTGACCCACTGGAGGGGACAGTGATTTCACTGCCTCCTCTTAAGGATCATCCTCATTTCTCTCTGGGCTAATCAGCTAATTGGCTTCTAGAGCTTCTCTTCTGCGTGTCCATCATAGATCCTTTCCCAACCCATCTTCTGCCTGGTACATTTGGCAGAAATCCCTGTTAAGAAGGGACAGTTCTGTGAAATTCCATAACGTTGCAGGCTTAATAGTGGGGTTTTTTCACATCAAATGTGTTTAAATTATAGTCTAAAAGAAAAATATTGGCTTCTAAGAGATGGAATCCTTCCCTTGTGCATCCTCAACTATTAATAAAGACATCCATCTCTCCCAAGTGACCTTTACAATCCTGTGCCTGGTTTAAGCCAAGCAAACACTGACACAGATGAGAGACCATCAAAGTTCTTCCAGGGCTAACAGGTCCAAAGGAACAGACCCTGTTTCTGCAGCACCACTTGTTACATGACAGCAAATTGCTCGAGCAACAATTAAAAATACACAGAGGGGATCTATGTGGTATGTTTTATAATGGTTGGCAGTGTAATACTCTTAATTTTCAAATTGTTTGAAAGTTTGATAAAGATCTTTATTTTTTGCTTTTAAAGAGGAAAGACTGAAAGCCAGGATTCCTGAAAAGGAGACTCTGGACTTGATTAAAAACATGTTTTCCCTGGCTTTCCCTCCTTGGAAAAACAAGTCCAAATAGCACCAGCAAATGGCAATCCCCTGAAATAATTTTTCTAATTAATTGGCTGTCACTTTAGCCTTATCTTTTTGGGATGCCTTGCTAATGTGGATGGATGGAACAATTGCCTAAATAACAGAGGGGAGCTCCCTGTTTTTATCTGACTGTGCTTCCAGAGAGTGTGCTCTGAGGAACAATTGTCCAATTACTCTGCCACTGCCTGCAAGTGCTGTGACAAGTCAGCTGAGAGCTTTTCCTTTCCTACTGAAGCGTGTAGGACACTCACAGAGTTCCCTCTTCCCTGGCATTTGATTTCTCCTGGCTAGCAGGACTCAGACACAGGTAAATAATGGTGCTACTGTAAAGAAAAGGTATGGATTCTTGTTGCTTAGCAATGGCTCCCGACACACTGAGGATGGGCTTTTGATGAGGAGTCACATGCTTGAAAATGTTGCTTTACTGCCTCTATTAGTTATTTTAATCAAATGTATTGGAGCCTTCTGCAGTGCTGGACACTTCAGGGAGGTAGGAAGTGTGTGTGGAACCTCACCCAAGGAAACTTAAACTTTTGAAAGTTGCCTTAATTGTCCTTTTTCTTCCAAGTGGTCCCATTTGCCTGCCAGTGCTGGCAGGCACTTCCTTTTAATCATCTTTTCCTCCTCCCCAGCTTTTCCTTCACGTTACTGGTCCCTTTTCTGATGTGCTGAAGGTGTTACTCTTGAACTGGGGATCCATTGCAGACAATGATCTGTACTGATAGACAAATTACTGCCTCACAGTGCATTACTGGGGAGTTACTATTTCCAAGGGCTTGGAGGGACAGGGGGGACAGGACAAGAGGGAATGGCTTCCCACTGTCAGGGGGGATACTGGAAAGGAATTCTTGGCTGGGAGGGTGGGCAGGCCCTGGCACAGGTTGGGCAGAGAAGCTGTGGCTGCCCTTGGATTCCTGGAAGTGTCCAAGGCCAGGTTGGACAGGGCTTGGAGCACCCTGGGCTGGTGGAAGGTGTCCCTGCCCATGGATGAGGTTTAAGATCCCTTCCAGCCCAAACCTTTCAGTGATTCTGTGAACCTTCCCAGGGCTCTGATGCCCTGTGTGCTCTGCCTGCTGTTGATCCTATTGCTGAGCAAATCCAGCAAAAGTCACTTCTCAGATTTATTACCAGGTTGTTTCAGACACCAAGCTTTCATGCCAGTTAGATAAGTCACTTGAGATGTTCTCACCCCTTGGCTTATCCTGGAGTAAAGCAGAATTCCTGTACTTCAGGGTGCTCTGTGTGTAACACCACGAGTGTGATGGTAGGAACACCAAGAGAGCTGCTCCACAGCCTGTGTCAGGTAACTCCTGTTGCCACCAGGCTCTGGAAGGTATTTGAGCAGAAGAAATTCCCTGTGCTCATGGGGAGCCTTCAGAGTGCTCTGAGGTTGTGCACCAGGCAGCTGCTGCCCCACACCTCAGCAGTGGGTGGCACTTTGTGTTCTCATCCCTGCTGCTTTCCCAAGGGAATGGAGCTTTGCTTCCCCCCGCTTTCCCCTTCCCATTAGCTTAGTCCTGCATTCCTTTGCCCCTGTTAGCCCAGGACCTTGCTCAGGCTGTGGGGCTGAGAGCTCATTGCTAATGTATGGATGCCCAAATGATGGGAAGCACTCCCTTAATGGACACTGTTCTCTGAATTCAGGGAAGGACAGCACACACTCAGCACGAGCATCATGCTCTTGTACAGCATCTTTTATTGCTTTTAAAAGCAGATTTCCCTCTCCTTTCCCTGCCTTTTGAATAGCTTTAGGAAAAGGCATGGGAATACTGGCTCTCTAATATCAGATGTATGCTCACAAAACCCCTCCAATACCCTATTTGCTTCCCAGTGATTTAGGAAGTTCAGGGTTCTTTTCCGTTTCAGATTCCAGATTGGAAGCATTTGTGTGGATTTTATTTCCCATTCAGCAAAGCTCTCAAGCCTCCCTTTGTCTCTCGCTGCCTGTCAGTGCAGTCGAGTAACAGCTCACAGTGTAACACGTCATAATTCCTAAAGCATTAAATATTCCCCTTGTGCTCCTGCCTGAACCTCTCAGTATTAAATCATCCTGCGTTTCCAGTGTCCTCAGGTTGGGCTCAGCCTCTTTGTCTGTTTGATTTTGGTGTTTCATAAATGTGAATGGTGAATAGCACAGGGCAGGTTCGGGAGGATGCCTGGGAACTCCCCTATAGGCTCTGCTATAGGGAAGCTCTCTCTAACAAGCCTGTGAAGCTGAGGAAGGCGTGCTGATGTTTTTGTAGTGTTTGGGGATTTTGGGGTGAAACCCCACCGGAATGGACAAGGACTGCTAGGGATTTGTTGTGTAATTGATGCCTGTACTGTGCCATCAGCCTCTTGCATGCAGATTTTCGGCCACAGGCTGGCTGGGTTTGCTCTTCCCTGTCTCCTCCTCCTTTAAAAACATGTAAGGTCACCTACCTTTGCCAGTTAAAAAGATGCTCCTCTAGTATTTATTATGCCCTTCTTATCAGCATCAAATCTTTCACTTCCTTACCTTGATGTTGCTTTTCTCAGCCTTGTGAGTACAGAAGTTGCTTTCATGGTGTTTAGAGCCAGAAGAAATTTTTTTAAATAGAAATCAATTTGAATTAACTCACATTGTCTTTGCAGGGAGGTGCCAGCTCTGCCATCCTTCGGGCTTGTGTCAGGGATGCTGCCCTTTGCCTGTGTTTAGCTCCCAGGGCAGCGCAGCAGCTTGCAAGGAGCAGGCATTCTTGCCTGCTTTGTTCCCCCAGAACATCATTCCTTGCTTTTTTGTCCCTCTTAGACCTTTTCCCTTCAGCTCTGCTCGCACCTCTGCCAGAGCCACCCCGGGGGTCCCTCTGGGCGATGCCCACGAACAATGGCAGGGGCTTCGCATTTCCGAGCATCCCCCACGCTCCTCGCAGGGCAGAGCGGAGCCCAGTCGGCAAAACAAATCCCGAGCCAATAAACACGTCCTGGGTGGAGCTCCTGCGGCTCGAGGGGGGAAACTCATTCCCAGCGCAGCCCTTTCATTAAACCCTCGCGGGCCGGGGGAATTCCTTGATTTGAGCCGTGGCCGCGGAAGATGCGCCTCTTTTCCGTGGGGTAGGCGAAAGCAAAACGCTGGAGGGAAGGGAATAGCCGTGGGGAGCAGGCGGGGATGAATTTTTCATGAGGCTCGATGGCTCCGGCGCGGCGGGGCGAGCGCGGCGCTGACACACCGACAAGCCCTCGCTTTCACGGGGACAGCCGGGCTCGGGAAAGGCTTCTCTGCCAAGCCCCGGCTTGCCATCCCTCCGTCCGTGCTGCCCCGGCTCCAGGCAGCCCCTCCACGGGCAGCCCGGCGCTGTGAATGAGAGCGGGGGGACAGCGCTCCGCCACCCGTGGGGACAGCTCGCCCATCCTCTGAGCGATGATGACAGCGAAGGAGCCGTCCAGGGAGCTCGCTACCCCCGAGGCCGAGCTGTACATCAGGACTTTCAAAGAGCAGATGCATCTGGAGCTCGAGCTGCCCAAGGTGCCCGGCAACAGACCCACGTCGCCCAAGATTTCGCCTCGCAGCTCTCCCAGGAACTCTCCGTGCTTCTTCAGAAAGTTGCTGGTGAATAAAAGCATCCGCCAGCGCCGTCGCTTCACGGTGGCACATACATGGTAAGAGCTGGGTGTCAGGGGGGGTTTGGACAGGGCTTTGGGCAGGGTCATTGTCTGCTGTCCCCGCCGGTGCCAAAGGAATGGGGCGGGAGGCAGCCGGAGGATGCCTCGACCATTGTCGCTGAGCATCCCTTGGCCGGGATAAAGCCAGTGCGTTATTCCCGAGTGCCGGGTTAATCCCTGGGAACAAAGGCAGCAGCCTTTGGTAACTTTCGCAGCCGCGGTGCTGTTGTGGTCAGACACACGGATTCCTTTCAGAACCTTCAGGATGTGTCTGCTGTGCCCCCTCGGCTCGGTCCCACAGCATGGCACACACCGGGGCTTCCCACGGGGCACTCCTGGAGGGGCAAAGCTGCAAAGGGCTCTAACTTCGCTCTGAAGGGCTTTTAAATAGTTTTTCCTGGCTTCAAGGATCCCTTCTTTCAGCCATTTTTGGCAAGGAAACTCTGTCTGAGAGTCTTCTTTACCCTCCCTAGGCATTGCTAGCCCCAAGTAGTGGATTTGTGTGCTGGTACCGTCGATTGGAGCTGCCTCTGGCTGTCAGCTGCCTGGCTAATCCATGCCATAAACAGGACTCAAAATACATAACTCAGAAAAACCTCTGGGGATCTCACTTTCTAAATTTTCTCTGTGTGTGTCTTGCACGGTCCACCTTTGTAATTCCAGGAGTCTCCATAAACACTCACTAGTTGGCTATGGGAATTAAAGCAGGAAACTTTCAGCACTGTGGAGCTTTTGAAAGCCTGCTCTCACAGAGCCATGTCCATTACTTTGCCATCCCATAGATTCAGTCAGAAGAGAGAGGATGAAACTATCCTGTTGGAATCTGCATGGGCTGCTTGTTTTGGGGTATCTGAAACACCCATCCTTGTGAGCTACTTTTTAACATTGTGTTCAAATGGTGTATGTGAGTAATGCTGGAATATTTCAAAGCTGTATTTACTCCTGAAGTGAATTACTAATTGCTGAGAGTGGATTTGTAGCTCTTACAGTTGTTCTGGGCTGTTAAATGGTAAGGAAAATACAAGGGGCAACTGCAAACTTGGAATTGTACTGAGTGGAGCTGAGATAAGTGACTTTTAAATGTTGCTTTGAACGTACTTTTGGGGTGTAGCAGCATTCAGTCGAAATTAGAATTCTAGAATCATGCAGACTTCCTGCTTCTTTTTTTTCTTTCTTTTAATCCAGGCAGTAATAACAACCTCAAACTGGTTATGAGCTGGACAGGCTTCAGTATGTTCTTCAGTGTTTTAATTGGTTGTAGTCTCTTGTGTTTAGGTTTATACCCATTAATTCCCTTGAACATCTGTCTTGTCTCCCAGCACTGAAATGACAGGATGCTGCTTGTCTAGTCTGTTTGGAGAAAGGGGTCCTGTAGAAAAGTGGTCCTGCTGGGAATTAGGGGAGCAGAATGTGGCCAGACTCAGCATAGGGGATCTGGATTGCTTGGGGGAAAACCATAACAATTTGTATTTATAGATGTAACCAATAACCTCTTCTTGAATCAACTCATAAAGGAGGTGGGATCCCGTGAGGTTCATTTTTTAATGGAAAGAGGGAAGGTTCTCAACTCAGTTTTCAAAAGTTCTTCATGTCAGGTGATTTTGAACTGCACATCAGTGTTATAACCTGGTCTAAGAAGGAGACCATTGTAGGAATGAAGAAAATCACCCTCAGAAAGGTTTCAAGAATGTTTGTGTGTGAGCCCGAGCTTAACATGTCAAACCATATGACAAATGCAGACATCTTTTCATGTTGAAAACCTGCTAAAACATGACTGAAATGATTTAAACCTGATACAACATTCCAGTAGAATGTCTGGAGGGCTGTTCATGTGTGTTGTAGGCAGGTTGTGTCACCTGTGTGCCTGCATTTCCTGCTCAGCTGAGACTTTGTTGTGCAGTGCATGGAAACAGCCTCACCTGTGTAAGCAAAATGCCACTTACATAAGGTGCTCTTTTGTGTGGAGCTGGGTGGAAAATTACCTCGGGAGGAGAAGGCCAAGAAATACCAACTGCACAACAATAGCAGTAAGGAAAGTAAGTCATGGTATAGAATCTATAACTTTAGAGCCTCGTGAACAGGGAATTTCCTCACTTTGGGGTTCATGGTGTGGTAAATCATCTTTCACCGCCTCTGTCATTTTTAATGTCATTACTTGGTGAATCTTCTGTGCCTTCTACGCCCCTAATTTTCAGTTTTCTGGCTTCCCTTGCTCCCCTTTCCTTTTGCACTGATTGCCTTTCCCAGGCATGTCCCTTCTTTTGTGGCTGAATGCACTGCACCTTCTTTCCCCTGATTATGCTGATGAGGTCTGTGTCGTCACCAGGCTGCTCCGATATCCAGGCAGCAGATCCTACCCAGAAAGAAAAAGGGAAGCACGTTTGGAGAGATTTAAAAAATAAGAAATAAGGCTGTGACTCAAAACGCTTCTGTGCTGCAACTTGTGCTTTTCCTCAGAGCTGAGTTCTCACTGGACGTGGCCAAAATGCCACCAGAGTTCCCTCCAAACATCTGCCAGTGTGATCCCTGCCTGCTCCCAACCCCTTGGACAGTTTCCCACAGCTGCTGGCGCTGGGTCCAGTCTTCAAAGTGCCTTGTTCATGTGAAATCCCAGCCCCAAACCTCGACAGCCTTCAGGCTTTTCCCCCCCCAGCACCCACAAGTCTGGCTCTTGTCTTGCTCTGTGGTTTTTGCCTCAGATGCTGCTGCATCCCTTCTGGAAGCTCCCCTGAGTTCTCGTGCCTTTTGGGGGGGTTTGTGGGGAGCAGAGCAGGCAGGAGGTGACATGAGTCGATATCTCTTAATAGCCATTTGAATTTTGGACAGGCACTGCTCCCCAGGGTGCAAAGTTTCCCTTGGGGTCCCTGGAGAGAGGAAAACATCTCTTGAAGATGGTCCTCGGTGCTTTCTCTGCTGAGAGAACAGCACATTCCTTCCCCATGGTCCACAGTCCATTCTGCCTCACCCCACCCTTTACCTTGTTTTAAAATAGTTTTTAAAATAGCTTTTATTTTCTGCAGCTCTGCCATCTTATTTTAGTCAAGTAATAACTCTTGGTATCCTCAGGATTACACCCATAGCAAGGTCCTTCTCAGCAATGGAAGATCCCAAATGTTTTCCCAAAGGGAGCCAATACTTCATAAATTAACTCTGCTGCTTATAACACAGTTTTCTTTGTCTTGCAATATTTATCCTCAAGATTATAAAGAGTTCTTTAAGGCCACGTTGGGCAGGGCTTGGAGCAACCTGGTCTGGTGGAAGATGTCCCTGCCCATGGCACGAGATGAGCTTTAAGGTCCTTTGCAGCCCAAACCATGTGATTTATATGAATATTTACACAACTCAGATCACTTATTCAGTTCCTTGATAGCACAGGCAGTCAGTGGCTGTGCTGTGAGGAGCACGAGCTTTTTAATGAAGGGATTTCTAGAGCAGGATGTTTATTGTCTTTTCTTAATGAAGACTTTCATGTTTGTTTTTTTTCTGAATTAATTCACATTTAGCTTTCATCATTTTAGTGTTTATTTGTCACCTCGTTTGTGAAGAAAATGCTGAACAGAACAGAAATGAAATACTGGGAAATTCTTCTCTGGATTGTCTCTTGGTTATCCCTCAGTGCAGCTGAGATAGAGACATGCATTTGCTTTTTGAAATATAATGTAGAATGTAAATCATATGCTAGCCTTAATTTCTCTGCAAACATGATCTGTTTTCATTACACAACACTCTTCCGTGGTAGAATTTAGGAAGTTAAATAATATGGCACAACCCAGTCACGGGGGGAGTGTTTGAGTGTTTTCCAATGCTGGTGAATAACAACTGCTCTGTTTAATTACTTGAGGCTGGAAATGCACGATAGGAAGTGAAAATTATCCAAAGATGTCAGGTTTGGGTTTGCTTTCTGTTCATGGAACCAAATAAGAACGACTTAGACAGCAGCCCCCATCTGGAGTGGTGCTTCAGAAAGGTTTGGGGGTCTATGGACTTGAACTTGCTGAGGAGAACAGGAATGTATAAGATCCCTAAATTTCTCCAGGGGTTTGGCCATGGTGGAGGAGCCCAGGTGGTGGAGTGGAGCTCCTGGTGGGACATGGTCCTATTGGGGTCCCTTTCCTGCCCTGTGCTGGCATCCCATGGCCCAAGGTCCCAGTTCTGAGCTCTCCTGCCACCTTCCCCCAGTCCTCAGGCTGGGGGGACAGCACTGGGGTCTGTCCCCAGAGCCTGTCCCCTGAACGTGCTGTCACCTGGTGACCCCACGGTCTTGGAGGTCTTTTCCAACCTAAATTATTTTTTCTGGTGTGCTCTTGGACCCGGTTCCACCCTGCTCTGTGTACAGCAGGATGCTTTTCCATAGTTCCACCACTGAAAACACCTTGGCTTTACTTTGATGAGCCGACCTGTTCGTGCCTCTCACCGACTCTTGGTGTGATTTCAAACTCCTTGTTCCATTTTGGAGGAACAGGATGATCCTCCTGCTTTCTGCAGCTTCTTCTTTCCAACTGGGGCTGGTATTGGACACGCTGTGTTGCTCAATTACCTCCTGAAAGTCCCAGGAGAAACAAACTGAAGTGAGGAGGGAAAAGGATGGGGAGAACCAGAAGGTTCCTCTCTTTTTCTCCGCTGAGTATGTTCTCCCATCTGTCCCCATCTCCCAAGGAGAATTCCTGAGCACTTACAGTGAGTGGCAGGAAGGATTGAGGAGGATGGGGAGGTGAGGAGGAAACAGAAACAAGCCCCCACACAACAAACTCAGACCCAGCTGTGTCTCCTTCCCTCTCTTCTGTCCATATATTGCCTCCAAACCCTGTCTATGACCACGGAAAACAGAAAGGAGCAGCTTTTTTCATCCCCCGGTCACATATGTGGGAAAAGATGGTGTTCAGATACTCACCAGCTGTTAAAGCCTCCACTGAAGTACAACAGATCATTAAATTAATGGTAATTTGGTTTTCATGGATTCAGCCATTTCTCTGAGAGGGGGAGGGAGAACCTGAGTGATCCTGTGAAAGACAGGGGGTTCCTTCTCAGGGAAACAAACTATTTCTGGAGTTCTAAATACCTTTAAATACGTTTTTAATGTCCAGATTGTGCTGATCTATGAGGAACAGAGATCCCCAGAGGTGTCATGACCTGCTGTGGGGGCTGAGACCTGCCCAAAGGATCCCTGACCTCCAGCCCTCCTCCCCAGGCTGAACTACTCAGTTAAATTTTCTGTGCCAAAAAGGTTTCTGGAGGAAGCCTTCCTGTTGAATTCAGCTTTGTTGAGAGCTCTGTTGGTGTGTGAAGCTTGCCATTGTGATAGCATCTACAAATTTGTGTTTCCAGGAGGTGCAGTTGGCTTCTTACGGGCTCGAGTTGGTTGCCAGGACAGACTGTGGCAGACACATTCGTGGTTTACCCTAATTTATGCAGCGTAGCTTGGCTCCACTGCACATCTATACATTCTCTGCTCCATCCTTGGGGTTTTTTTTTATCCTTTTTCAGCTTTTTTGTTTCTGAGTAACAACAGCGTTTTGCTTGCATTGCCTGTTGTTACCTTATGAGAACATCACGTGGGTTCTCAGTGATCACAGGATTGTAGAATCATGGAATGGGTTGGGTTGGAAGGGACCTTCAAACTCATCAGCCACGGGCAGGGACACCTTCCACTGTCCCAGGGTGCTCCAACCTGGCCTTGGACACTTCCAGGGATCCAGGGGCAGCCACAGCTGCTCTGGGCACTGCCCACCCTCCCAGGGAAGGATCTCATTCAGGAATAATACACATTAACACAAATGGGTTAATACACATTAATTAATACACATTAACATTTTAAATAATATTAATATATATATATATGTAATAAATAATTTAATTGTAATTTTTAATGCACATTAACATTTATACATGTATTTGTGTCTGGAGGAGAAAAGCTTCAATCACTGAGGTCTGAACTCAGCCCTGCCTTCAGCCAAGGGTGACATCCACGGGGGGAATGTGGGGTGGAACCAAAGGAAGGAAAGCCAAGAGGTCTCCTCGGGCTGAACCCGAGTCCTGGCCTCGGTGAAAAGGGAAATAAATGTTTAATAGACAAAATGCAAAGTTCAAACCAGTGTGCCCACCCAGTGTTCCCAGTCCACGCTCCAGTGCACCCAGTGCAGGCCCAGTATGTGCTCCACTGTGCTGATACCACTGTGCCCAGCATATCCTCTGCACGTCCCAGTGCTCCCAGTATGCCCAGCACGTGCCCCAGTGCACGCCCCACTGCCCCCAGTGTGCCCTCCCAGTGTGTCCAGTGCGTGCTCCGTGGCAAACTGGCTGGGATGGAATGGGAGCCCCAGGAAGCTCCTGGGAATCCCTGAGAAGCTCCTGCTTGGGTCAGGAGCTGCACTGCGAGCCTACGGGTAGTTAATTAACGCTGATTAATTAAGCTGATGCTTAGAAGTGAATGATGGGAAGGTGCTGCCTTAGCCCACGAGAGGGCAATGCTTCCTGCCTGGCCACGCTTGGGAAAAGGGGATTTCTCTGGTTTTAATTAGGAATTGCAGGAGGAATAGAATCAAGGAATCCTGGAATGGTTTGGGGGAATAGAATCAGGGAATCCTGGAATGGTTTGGGGGAATAGAATCAGGGAATCCTGAAATGTTTTGGGGAATTAGAATCAGGGAATCCTGGAATGGTTTGGGGGAATAGAATCAGGGAATTCTGGAATGGTTTGGGATGGAAGGGACCTCAAAGCCCATCCAGTGCCACCCCCTGCCATGGGCAGGGACACTTCCCACTAGCCCAGGGACACCTCCCACTAGCCCAGGATGCTCCAACCCACCCTTGGACGCTTCCAGGGATCCTTTGGGCAATCCCTGTTTTACCCCCTGGTTTTCCAACCCTCCCGCAGCATCCAGGAACCCCTATTTAAATCCCAATCCACGCCCTCCCTTCCCTCCGCAGACAAACCTATTCCCAAGCCATTCCAGCATCAAAGGGAGCCCCACAAGCCCAGGCGAGTCCGGGCACCAAAACAAGCCCCAAATCCCACTCCTCCCTCCCAAAACCCCCAGGGGCCCCTCCCAAAATCCCCCAGGGGCAGCTCTGACCCCTCCACCGCCGGGGATTCTCAACCTGCTCCCCCAAATCCCCCAAAAAACAGCCCCAAAAATGCACCTCTCCCCCTCCCAAATCCGCCCAGGGACCCCAAAATCCCCCCAAAACCC
>JAWWEE010000041.1:2045040-2079288 GCA_035221455.1 Xenops minutus
CCCCAGGGCAGTGGGCACAGCCCCAAGGCTGCCAGAGCTCCAGGAGGGTTTGGACAATGGGACAGGGACAGGGTGGGTTTGTTGTGGTCTGTGCAGGTCTGTGAATGGTCCTTGTGGGTGCCTTCCAGCTCAGGATATTTGATGATTATGCTGTTTTTTCTTACTGACTGATTCAAGCTGAAGTTCCTTGACTACACTCACAAACATCCTGGGGCTCTGAAAGGGACTAAACTTCATGAATCAAAGACTCCTGAGTGGATCCCACTCCCTGCTGTTGCCAGAAAATCATCGTATTTCAAAAATGGTGTTTTGCCGGCACCAACTTTAGGTTTTGGTGGTGCTGGCAAGAATTATGGATTGAGACACACCCAGCTGTGTGGCAAAGGCCACTCTGAATTTATGGTCATCTGTCACACACAGGAGACAAGTTTGTGAGGCATCTTGCTTTGGGAACTCTGACTCTATATAGGGTCTCTCCTAGGAACATATATTGTAGTCACATACATATGCTCATGGATGTCCATGATGAGCTTTTGGCTGGTGTAAGAGGCCATGTAGGAGGATGGATTTTGCAAAACAATGAGAAGTATTTCTGTAAAAAGAAAGGGAACAGGATGCAGAGCTCCCTAAACCAAAACTAAATAATCCAGCCCTGAAGCTGGATGGGGTTATAAAGAACCAGTGCAGAGCAGTGTTAACAGACATATATTGCTCCCAGGACCTGAGTCAGTCTTTCACCATCATGTTCACAGTTGGCTTGCTCAGAGCCATTTGGCACTGTACAGTGCCCCAGGTAACCTAAAATCCCAAATGTGCTTGAAAGTTTTTGGAAATAAACTCCACAGCCACTCAAAAACACTGAAAAAATATTGCCCAGTGTGTTGGGTGTGCTTAAAGGTAAACCAAGCCACAACTTTTCCAGGCTGCCTCCTAAGTGTCATGCTCTTCTGCATTGCCTGATGTTGCTCAGAACACTGAAGTCTAAACACCCATCCTTCAGTGTTTATGAATTATGTAAGCCACTCTTATGGCACGTGATTTCCCTATTCCAGACACACTGACTTCTGCAGACCAGGCTGAACATTGTTATATTACCAAATTATTACCAAAGGCCACAGTCTTACAACCAGACTTAGAACTTCAACCTTAAAACCATTCCAAACATCTTATTTTTCAAAATGGAAATATTTGATACATCCCTAAGAAAGCCACACAATTACATTAAAGGTCTCACTACTTGGTAAAGATTAACAAAGTAGAGAATGCAAAACCATTCTCTACTTTTTGCCTTTACTCGCTGCAAATGAGTCTCAGATGTTGCCAAGAATCATTCTCACCTTCCTAGAACACCGACACATAAACCCTCCCCTTGTTTTGTCTTGCTTTTCCTTTCTGTGAGTTTTTTCTTTTGTTTCTGGGCATGTTTGTACACATCAGGAGCCTCCCTTTGCATTTCAGTACTGCTGAGATTTGCAGTACTTTCGCTAACCATTCTTATGTATTTCCCCTCTCCAAATACAAGCTTATCGGAGATAAAAACAGAGCAGTGAAGCCAGGCTGGGTAGCAGGGAGACAGAAACAGAGAAATCTCCAAGATTTCTTTAGGGTAAATGGCAGAGAGGGTTCAGAAGGTCTTTTAAAATATATATGTATTAGACTCAGAGTTGAGAAAAACAACATATATTCTTAATTATCTAAGCCACGGTCAAGATCTTGCTGTGTTGGGTACTGAACCATGCTCAGGGAGACCTGTGCTCATGGGGCCTGCATATTCAGCCCCAAACTGGTATTCTTTAAAAATGCCACCCCAGTCAGATTTGGGAGGAAGGGAAGGAAATTCCTGTGTTTCGAAGGTCATAAAGGAGCACAGTGGCAGAAACAGGAAAAAACCCAACACCTTCTTATAGCCAGTGAAGAGCTGCCACAAAGCAAAGAGCAGGAGCAGGCCTTTTTATCATATTTATGTTTCCATCCTGTCCCTCTTGAATGGAACAGCTGTACCAGAACAACTTGAACTCTTGCTTGTCAAGTCACTCAGAACAGTAACTTAAAAGCCTTAAGCATCAAGTTTAGCCTCTCAAAGACTTTCACTGAATGTAATTGTCACTTTAATCTTGATATTTTCAATTTAGGGCTCAGTGTTTTGTGCTGATAATCCCTGTTGCACCTTAACCTAATACCTAACAAGTTGCTACTACACCCCTTTTATGACTCTGTTTTCCCATTATGTAAACAATAGGAGCGAATTCTTGCTCAGTGACAATTTCAGTCAACAGCTTGTTTGTAAAACATTAAGCAAAACAATGTGAAGATCTTGCTTCCAGAATAATTCTGTTCTGAGATTAAATCAAAAAGAAAACAGCTCCAAACCTCCCGATGAAACTGGGTGCTCACCCTAACCCCACGCACATGGAAGTGGATGTGTGTGTCTCTCTCTCTCTAGTGTTGGTTCAGCAATCACCTCAGTTTCCTTCTTCGTTCTGGAAATGGTCTGAAAGGTTTCCAGTTTTAGTCATTGTTGTGTAACCCTGGAAGACTTTCAGCTCCGAGACCAGAAATGTGACAAGTCAAAACCTTCTGAGCTGCTTTGGAATTGGCTCAAATTCTTGTTCCTTTAAAACAAACCCGTCACCCACAAAATCTAAATAAATCTGTTGCAGGGCAACATTGAATCTCCTCCTTCTTTCTTTCCTTCCTTCCTTTCACTTGCAAAGGGACATAATTTCTTCTGAGACTTACAGCCAGGCTTTCTGCTGCTGCTCTGCACTGCCCAGGGCAGGGCTGGCACATACTGTGATTTCTCATTGGTATCTTTTGTATAACCACCCCATGGAGGTGTTTGCTCCAGGACACATAAAACCTGCTTGGAAATCTCCTGCCTGCTTGGCTTGTGAGCCTGGTCACCCTTAGCCCTCAAGTTCTTGTCTCTATGATGCAAAGCTTTCACTTGCCTCCTCTGGCAAAACAAAAAAGACCACTGATGTTCACAGTGTCAGGAAGTGTCTGATATTATTTGTCTCTAACAGGTCAGGCCTGAGAGCCTGATAAGCATTTTATGTTACAAGTGGTTTTTTTTTATAGAATCCCAAATAGTTTGGGTTGGAAAGGACCTTAAAGATCATTTTGTTTCACCCCTTGCCAAGGGCAGGAACATTTCCACTAGACCAGGTTGTTCAGAGCTCCACCCAACCTGGTTTTAAACACTTTCAGGGATAGGGCAGCCACAGGTTCTCTGGGCAACCTGTGCCAGACATGCAGAGATGGAACAGATGGAAAGACATATTTAATGTCCAGTCTGCCTCCTTTGGAAATCTTTAACCAACCTATTCCTTAACTGAGCAGGCAGAATCTCTTGGGCTTTAATACAAATCAGCTGAGAGGGAATCAAAGCCAAGTGTCAGCACCACTCAGCATTTCCTCCCCTCTCCTCCCCTGACACGCTGCTGGCTGTGCTGCCACCCAGAGCAGGTTCATTCCCACAACTCTGCCCATGTGGGAATTCACCCCACGCTGCCTCTCAGGGATTGCATTCACCCTGCAGACTCACAGCAACATTCTTCGAGGAACTTTTCCACTGGACCTTGTTGGCAAAGAACAGGAGAACAGTTTGTTGCAGCTCTTAATAGCCATGATGTAATATAATAATGAATTCAACAGTAGGTAAGTGGCAGGTCAGGAACAATGACAGAATCAGATTAGATAACGCTGACCACTTTCATCTAATGGAGCCAACACCCTCAGCCCTCTTATTTGCTGTTATATCTCTTCCCAAAACACAACAGGTTGTTAATAATGTAGGAATTTGTTGGGGGGGCAAGAGCTGATATTCCAAAAAGGGTCCTTCCAGTCTGGGGGAAGTTTCCTTTACGTCACTTAGTGCAACTCTGCTTCCTGAAGCAGGCAGCGTACTCCTCTCCTTCCTGTTTTCTGGAGCACACTGCAAACCAAGTACCCAGGGAAGGGCACTGTGACACAAGGACAGGGAGGCACTGTCTGTCCACGTGTGTTCTTTCTCCAGGTGTCTGTGGGGTGAGAAAGGTCCAGGCTCAGGGTACTGTCTATGGCACTGGATTTGGCTCCTGCAGCCCTGCAGTGCTCCCTGGTCCTGCACACACAGCACAAGCACCTCAGGGAGGGAAAGGTCGTGTGCCTTGAACCAAAGGGGCTGTGAAGAGCAGAGGAGCTCTCAAATTGCCTGTGCAGGTTTTAATCCTGCCCGGGCCAAAGGTTGCAGCTCCCACAATGGAAAGCCTTGTGCTCTTGGAGTTTGGATCAGATGCCTTGGCTATTGCATTTCATGTAAGGAATAGAATAAAACTGAATCCCAAGTTGATGAGTGAGCTCTGTGTGACAGAAAACAGAATGAAGGTATGAGGAGGAAGCCTGAGCATCTCTGATTTATTTTTTTCTGTCCCCAACTCCTGTAGAAAGTTCCCTAAGATGCAGCCTGACACCATCATCAACTTCTGCTGTCCAGGGCAGACAGGAATACTTTCAAGTTACTACTGATTTTAACTTTAGGCTGCTGACCCCAGTGGGAATTCCACTATAATACTCAGGAATGGTCTCATCCCACCTAAAAGAATATCCCAAATCCCAATTAAATCACCAAAGGCTTCACATTTTCAAAATTACCACAGGGTCTGACAATGAAAATGTATTTTGTATTACTACCTTGAGGAAATGGAAGGGGGAAGTAAAAACAAAATCAAAATAAAACATGTAAATAAAATGAATCACATCCACTATGAACTAATTTTTTAGGAAATACCACAAAAAAGCTGCTGACTCAGATTTCTAAACTGATTCCCAAATTAAAGAGAGCTGGAGATAAGTATTAGCTACGTGTGAAGTCAAACAATGTATCGGTGATTTATTTTTTTCTTTAGGAAAAGCACCAGAAAATTCTGTGACTGATATTCAGATAAATCAGGCAATCAATCATGGCAGTTCAAGAAGTTAATTTATCAATCAGCATGGGGGTCAAGAACCACTATTTGCTTTTCTGAGCAGCTTTACATGATTTTCCTTACATTTGTGAATATGGATGCAGCAGAAATCCACCTCTGATACATTAAAATCTGATTTTCTCTTCGGTCTGCCCAAGGATATCCTGGAGCTGGAGCTGCTCAGCCAAGACCCAGAGCCCTGCACATCCCGAGTTTCCAGCCCTCCGTCCAAACCCAAACGCCTTTGCTCCCACATTTGCTGGGCTATACATGTCACCACTTCTTTAAAAAGCCTGTGAAACATATTAAATGGTTGCAGAGATGAGAGGTCTGATCCAAACCCCGCTGAAGGCAGCGCAGGGGCTGTCTCTGCTTCCCTATTTTGGATCAGGGGTTTCTCAGTATCACCACAGGCAGGATCCGTCGCTGCTCTCCGATTTGGCTTGGCTTGCTGGAATCACAGCAACACTTTCTAAGAAACAAGGGCTTTGTTAAACCTCCTCTTTTTTTGCTTCACACATTTGGCAGAATGTTGAGTTTCCATCTTGTTACTTAACTCGGCTGAGTTCTACAGGATATTTGGGAGTGGGATGGTTCTCTCAGAGATGGCTTTCAACACCTCGTGGAGCAGATGGTGGAGCCCCTGTGCATCCATCCTCCTCCTCAGCCCCAGCACAGCTCCCTGTGGCCTGGAAAGGCAGGTTCCTCTGAAACCCAGCAGTTATTTCCTCAGAACTTACACTCAGCATGGTGCTGACCGCTCTCGGTTCCAGCTGTCACTCCCTTTCCAAGTTCAGCTCTCTAATTTACAGTATCTTGGTGTTTTGCAAGTCAGATAATTAAAATAATGTGGGAGTGGAAAATCACGTGTATCTCTGTGTGTTTGGGACCTATACTTAAGAATATTATTTTTTACCTCAGTGTGTGGGTTGCATAACTTCATGTCTGGCCTCCTGAAGCTGTTCCACAGCTTATTCCTGATCACCTGGGGGAGTTTCTGGACACAGCAATTAGATTTTAAGGAATAAGATAGGCAGAATCTCCTTTTAAGCCTTTTCTCTTCTCCCCGACCTTTTAAACATCATTAGACAAGTTACTCATTCCTCTAAAGATGGGAGCATTAATCCTGAATCAATTAATCCTGAATCCTGAGTTTCATTTCTGCCAGTGCCTGCTCTTTAGTGTGGTCCACATCAAATACTTATTCATTATCTATGGCTCCATTTACAAACTTTCTCCCCTCTACCCAAAACCAGACAGATTTAGTGCTTCATTCTTAATACCCTTTTCAATATTTTCACCAATACTTCAACACCCTGATGAGTCATCACCAATTCTTTTGGATTAATCTATCAATATTTCTTACATCTAATCCTATTTTTTCCATGTATTTTCACTGTCCTGCTTCTTAGAATTGTGTTTTGGCCATATTCTGAGTTCTCAGAGGTTGTTGAGTGAAGTTATCTTTTTTTCTTGCTGTGTTCTTGCTTTCCTGTGCATGTGCCATTAATTGCGGAGACTGGAAATGGCTTTCACCATCTGCCCCATAGAGTTTAAAAAGAGACTTTTCATGATGCTGAAACCCCTTAAATCTTACCCTTTATTTCATTTGTGTTGACTACTACTAATGTTTTTAATGTAATTTCCCATTTTCTTTGTTTTTGTAGCCATGTTTCATCCTCTATATGTCAAGCCTGCAATTGCCAGAGTGGTTTGCCAGTAAATCCCAAACTTCTTCCATGAGGTCCCCATGGAATGGACCCTTCAATCACAGGTATCTTCTTCAGCTTCTGAAGGGCTTGGGAGACGAATCCCAGGCCAGGCATGTGGGATAAGGACATAATATATACATATAATGACATAAGTATATACAGATATATGTATATATAAAAATATATATTGCCTTTAATTTAAAAAGAATTGAATTTAGGGATTTTTGAGATAGGATTTTTGTCTGCCTGTGACCTGCACAGAGGGTAATTATGTTTCCCTCATGGTCCATGGCCTGGGCCTCTGTGGTTGCCCTTTGTGTGCAATATTTTCACTCAGCACTACTGAGTGAAGGAGCTGCTCAGGGAGGTTCAGCTCATTCCAAGATGTTTGTCAAGAGCCTGCTCAGCCAGCCGTGTTTTTCCTGTTTTACTTCTCGAAGGCAAACACTGTGAACAAGCAGCAGATCTTATCGAGACCATGTTAACAAAAATACATCAAATAAAAATCTGCTACATTACAAATGTCAGCACTCCAGAAAAGAGATATCTAAACTGCAGTAGGGTTGATTTTATTGCCAAAGCAATTCCCGTGTTTTGAGAAACAACTTTTCTGGTTTTCCTCACAGGTGCGATGGATCTGGGAAACAAATGTCTCATTTATTACACATTAACTGTACAGGGGTGCTGTCATCAGAAAAAAGGGCCTGACTAAGGAGGATTTCACTCTGCTTTGAATTTGCTTCCACTCTCCCCTGACCCACTCCACATCAGATGGGAGTTGGATAAATGGTTGGTCAACAAAATTAAAATGAAATTCATCAGTGATATCAGCAGCCTAAATGGGAGATGTTTTATCCTATATTTGCTCCAGGTGGTTTTTACTCCTGTTTTCACCGAGCAAAGCTGAGTTAAAGCATCACTTTCTCCTGCCACCAAGCCAGAGTTGTTCAGAAGTCAAAGGGGATTAATTAAACCTCAAATCACCACCAAGGCCTGACGAGCTCCGGGTCACGAGCTCGGACTGGTGGCATTCCTCCTCAGGAACATTCCGTATGGTGCTAAGCTGGATCCACTTCAGAACGAGGAGATCCTCAGGAAATGAACTCTGTGAAAAACACAAAGTGCTGTTTCCCACAGAAAAAAGGAAAACAAGCCCCACCACTTGGGTGTCTTAGTTTGGGAGCCACTGCAGCGCCGATTCCACTCAGGAGAGAAAGTGCAGATTAAGGAGACTAAAAAGCAGCCTGAAAGGTCCTGGCAGGGAAGCAGAAGTGCTGGAACAAAGGCAAAGCCATCCGAGAGTGGGAATGTCCCGGAATATCCCAGGGAACGGAGCGAGGATGGATCTCCAGTGCACAGGGATGCTGCAGAGATGAAGTTACGTCCCTGTGCTGCCAGCTCAGCATCGTGTCCAAGTCCTGAGAGCTGCACAGCAATCAGAGGAGCTGTGTTTGTGTCCGAGGCAGGAGCTGTGAGACGCTTCCAGCAACGCTGTGACGTGTGCTGATAATTATGATATTGTGCCATTCATTTGCTCTTCGGGTGTTTTTCAAATCAGGGCCCGAGATCTCTTTGTTCTCCCGTGTAAAAATCAGCTTTGAGGTCATTTTTGCCTTACACACCCTTGGCTGTTTATGAACGTCCTCACAAAACTCAGAGCCCATTTCCCATTGAGGAAGACAAGAAACAGGTTGTGTCATTGTCTGCCTTGATTGTTCCTCGTAACTAATTGCAAGGAGAGGAACACTTACGAGCCTGGAGCTTTATTGTTGTAAAAGCCTCCTATCAACAATGAAAGGATGTGCATGGTACCAGCCACATGAGAGAGAAAAATCTGCTTTTCATATTAAAAGAAAATGAATAAGAGTGACCTCCATGGCTGGAAAATTGGTAGAAGGTTCATAGAGCACCCACCTGGAATGAGTGTTAAGGGCCATTTCTGGTGTTGTGTCACCAGAATAGATGACTCTGGGTCCCTATTTGTGACAGAGGTCCCTGGTGACATCCCAAATGATGCCAAGCCTTCTGTGCTTTTGGCTTCAGGGTAGAGGAGAAGATTTTGGAGCCCTAAACTGCGGTTTCCTTAAAGCTGCAGGCAACGTATCCTTCTGCCCTGGTCTGATGCCCCAAGCTGGGGCTGCACTTTATTAGCCCAGACAGCACTCTGGGATCTTACAGAATAAAAGGATTGTTATTGCAGGAGTTGGAAAAATGTCAGCAGAAGGGATGAAATATTGCCCCATGCCCTTGCCATACTGAACAGGGAATCTTTTCTTCCCGTGTTGGTTTAGGACTTAATCCTGCAAGGTCTTGTCTGTCAGCAAATACAATCAGGTTTAAGAGCATGAATAACCATCCTGGAAATCACTGGAAACTATTTTGTTAGTATAAAATTAAGCAAGTGAGGAAGTTCTCCAATGGACTTGGAGCAGTGCACTCAGCACCCTGCAGAAACAAGCCTTTAGTTCTTAGAACCATTTATTGTGTCCAGAACAGCCACTCGTTAGGGCTTTGTGCAGGGAGGTTGAATTTCACTCACTTGGAAGATATTCCCTCTAACCCCCTGAGACACACAGACTGGTTGATTTGGAAAACAAAATGATTAATGGCATTTTACAAGTTTTTCCACTAAACAGATTTCAGTTGAAGTCTGTCACAAGCTAAAGAATTTGCAGGAATAGTGTCAATCTGATGTCATAGTGGCAATAAATCCTATTGTACTGGATTACATTTTTACCCATTAAAATGCTCTGACCTATTGTCATCCAAGTGGAACCACATTCCACTGGCTGCTCAAAAGGTTCTGATTTCACCCTCGATTGTTGCCAGGGCAACTGCACCTCAATCCAAAACTCTGCTGCACCAATCACTTAACTCCATTTGAACAGACTCCTGCAGATAAAGCAAAGCACTAATTACTTATTCCCATTGAAAAGGTCTAAATCAAATCTTTCTGAGACCTCAATAACAGAAGCTGCTTGAGGGTTACTTGGGGTTTTTTTGCATGAGGCACCAACTGCCTCATTTCTTTGCAGACTGACTGGCTGTGGTGACAAAATACCATGAAAAGATTAATATTCTTAGTCCATCCAAAGCAAGTGTGCACTAGAAATCTCACCACAGGCCACTTCTGGAAAGAGTTCTCACTCAGTTGTGGAAAAATAAAAGGATTTTCATTAATAGTCAAACAGCTGCTTAAAGCTTGTGAGTGGAAATAGAAATCCTTGAATTTCCCCACTGAGATTTCTGGTGGAAAGTAGCCTGTGCTTTATGACATCTACTTTTATTAAGTGAACATCATCTCCATTGTTCAGATTTGTCTTATTGTGAGCTATCCTTGAGCAGGACAAAGCCATTAGAATGTGGGCAGTTTCTCCCACAGCTGCTCAGGATCAGCATTTCTTGGAGAGCAAAATGGGCCCCCTGGCCATGTCAGAAACCAGGTGGGTAAAGTCAGCTCAGGTGTGACCATGGTGTGACCAGGCTGGAGACCTGCAAAGACACAGCCAGGTCATGCTGGTGCTGCCACACAGAATCAGTGCCCTGACACTGATGTGCACAAAATTGGGTGCCAGTTTGAAACCAGTTTGAGAGAGAGCATTTTAAAAAGAACTGATGATGCTTTGTGTTCAAAGCTCTCTCAGGAATGGAGATGCCTTTATTTATACATGGAAAATTTCCAGCTAGTTTTACTCTTTTACCTTCATTTCACTTCGCTCAGTGAACCCCTGTCTTGGTTTTCCCTTGAGGTGCAGGAAAGCTTGTCTGAAAAATGCTTGTTCACTGAAATGGCTCCTTTTCAGTTTATTTCCCAGACTTGATTTTTATCAAATGTCAATTCTTAGATCTTCTCAGGAAAGTATTGACCTACTCTACTGTACCATGACAGCAAAGAGAACCCCAAAATTCAATGGCTCCTTAGCTGAATCTTTCCACAGGAAATTAAGGGCTGAAACACTCCCCACTCTTCCAATTCTCCAACCCAATGTGTCACCACAAATAACATTTGAGTAGTTGAAGATTATTGTACCCTGTCTGCACTCTCAAAACAGGAATTTAACTGTTTTAAAAAGAGGAACCAGACAAAAAAAATTGAACAGTTCCTTGTGAAATGTAGCCCAGTGACTTCTTGAGTTACAGCATGTGCAGGCAGGATGGACAATCACTCTGCCTTTACACTGGATGAAAAAATGAGGGATCAAATCAATCTCTCAACCCAGTTTGAAAAGTGAACAGAAGTCTGATGTTTTATTTGTTTGGCTCATTTGTATTTATCTTATGGCTGTTGAATTACACAACAGGTTCCTGGAAAGGGATGTTCTGTTAGCAAACTTTTCACCAAAAGCTCGTGGTGAAAATATTGGGCAAGAAAGGTGACTAATAAAAGAAAGATGTCAAAGCATCATCCAACTAGAGAGCCTTAGTCAGCAGAGAATACTGAGCAAGGTGAATTAGCAGTGTCCTGTTGAAAGGCAGAACCTTTCTGAGTGTGGAGTGGTTTCCAGCTGAACTTTCCCAGAGCTGTTCAGAGCCTCTTCTGGCAGAAGGGCTTCTCAGATTTTAACCTCTTTGTCTGATAACACATCCTTTGCAAAAGTTTCTTTCTTTAGAAACAGTTTCCTGGACAAATGATCAATACATCAGTCCCTGCTCTTGCTGCCTCCAGAGTGACAGATAGAGAGAGCTTGTGTTTCTGACATTCCTTCCCTCCTGTTGCAGCAGAGTTGTTCCAGCTGCACTAGGAAGCCCATCTAAGATGTGGATTGCCTGGACGTTGCCTGAATTTAGGGACTTTGCAGCTGCTTGACTCTGATCGATCAGCTGACATTTGCTAAGCAGTGCCAGGGCATTCATCCCCATGTGCTGCAGTGCTGTGTTTGACAGGACACCCAGCGAATGCTCTGGGCAGCCCGGCTGAGAGAGCAGCCTCCTCATGCCAGGACAGACACACCCTTTCTACGGCAGGAGTGAAGCAAGTGCATCAGAATGCCTGCCCTTGCTTCAGAATGCCCATCAGCACTGGAGGACGTGCCAGGGACGTGCCCCAAACCTTCTTGGCATTGCTTTAACTCTTGGGGAAGAAAGGAAAGGGAAAGAGAAAGGGAAAGAGAAAGGGAAGGCAAAAAGGTGCAGAAATGCTGTTAAGTTAGTATGTGAAGTCTTTGCAGACCATGAAAGTTAAAGGATTTTCCTCCTTTCCTTCATTCAGTGACTAATTTCTGTTACTGTAAGCAGGAGGAGGAAGGTTTATCCCCACCAGAGCTTCCTTTTCTCCACCTCCTACGTTCATTTGGAAAAGCACTTCCCTCTCCACTCTGGCTCTAGTGGGAAGCTCACAGCAATGCTACAAACCCCACTGTGTGTGAAAGAGTTTCTCTTGTGTGTTAAAGCTCATAGACTCACCCTGCATCACCACCCCTCTCCCCGGGGAATGAGTCAGGGGTCATAAGAAACACCAGCTAAGCATTCCCAAAAGACCACAGCCCCGGAGGAAAGGAAAGTGGTGGAACACCAGAAAACTGCCAGCTTTTCTATTTGGACAGACCACCCCTCTATGGTCTGGATCCTCTCTGCCCTCTTGCCAGGCTCAGGGCTCTGTGGTGGTCACTGCCATGGGAGGAGAGCTTTGATCCTGCCCTGCACAAGTGTTTGAGGCAGTTTGACAACAAGGAGGATGCAGAAGCCAGGATTGTGTAACCAAACCCCTGGCAAACACATTCCAGCCCATTCAGGGAGCAACATGACAACTGCATTGTCCTTCTCTGCCATCTTCCAGCTTGTCTGACAGGTGATCTTCAGCAGGAACACCTTGGCTGTAGGAGCCAAACCCCCAAATATACAACAGGGAAAGGAAATCCTGTTCACCACTCTGCCTCCTGCACAACCTTCCCGGAGCCTCAGTCTACTCAGGAAGGTATTAGGGAGTTTTCAGTGCAGCTTACAATGTTTGTTCAGGATTTAGAAATATAGAAACAGGGGTATTTCTAAGGTGGATGAACAGGATTCCTCCTTTGTTTGCAGATTTTCGTGGCACACTAAGGGCCAGACTCTCTCAGCAGACTCCTTGCACAGACACCTTTGTGCACATTCACACAGGTCCTTATGCAGACAGATCTAACAAAATTGTGCCCATTCTTGTATTTTAGGCCTTCACTCCAGGCCCTCTCTACTACAATTGTTCCAACAAAGTGGTTGCCCAGACCAGGCTCCTGAGGCAGGCTCTGGGGCACAATGATTCTTCTGACTCACTCTCAGTTCAGCCAGTGTTTCTCACAGTCTGTAACCCTCAATTTCCTTGGTATGAGCTCAAAGTGCTGCTCTGCCCTCCTGACTCAAGAATTCATGCGGGCAGGTTTGCTGCACCTTGGCTTTGCACCTCCCCTGCTCTTGACATGTTGCTAAAACCCCACCAGAAATGCAGAGAAAGGAACTGGACCAGCCCCACGGTCTGTGTGGTCTCATGTCCCATCTCACTAGTGGCTGACACCAAGTGCTCCAGAGGAAGGTGTGAGAGCAGCTCTGCAAGAATTCCCCTCCTCTAACAAGTTCTCGCCCTGATCTGCAGTAATTAGAGGCCCTGCAATCACACAGCTTAATATCCTCCCCAAACAGGCACTAAAGCTCTGCCTCTTTTTAATATTCAAATGAACACGAACTGTCCCTCTGAATTTCAGCCACAGAAACTGTGTTTCCAAACAACAACTAACAAGCTGCCAGGTTACATGCAAAACACCCTTGTAGTTAAACAAGATAAGCAGTTTATTTCCATCCAGGTTGTTTAGTTAGCTTAAAGCTCTCTAAGGTAACAGAACTTCTGTTTACAAGTATAAACAGAGAAAAGCATAATTAAGGAAGGGAGAAATGGGCTTTACCTTAATGTCTGCTGAGATTTGAAAGAATCTCTGCTTCACTCCCTCCTTTCTTTTTCTCTGTCTCTCTCCCTCTCTCTTGCATGGCTGGACTGACAGGTTGGCAGAGCTGAGAACGACAGGTTGGGTTTGTTTTTTTAGGCACAACTCCTCCCCCTCTCAAAGAGAAGGGAAAAAAAAACACAAGACTGTTTGGGAAAAGTTCACAGAAAATCCCATCCTTTCAGCACATCAGAACTGGTGAGAAATATGCTACTTTGGGGAGCCCAGCAGTTTTCCCACTGTTTTCCTCAAAAAGGCTCAAGGTCTACTTTGCAATAAGTATGAAGCAACCAAAGAAATTACACCAGGAACTAACTTGACCCTGAACCTTTCCCATTTCCTTGATAACCGATTCAAGAACCCCTCTAAGGCAGCCTTGGCAAGAGGATTTTTGCAAAAGTGGAAAGGGATTTTGCATGCAGCACAAATATCTTTGGGCCTTGGGTTTTACCCTTGCATCCCACCACGACTGTGTGTAATAAAAGTCACCAGGAGGTGCCTGGAGTCCTCATTTCCCACCCCCAGAGCCCCCTCGGGTGCTGCCAACCTGCACTCACAGCAGAAAGCAGCTTATTTTAAGCTGCTATTTTACTCCATCCTCTGAACTGGTTGCAGGGAGAGCAGCTCACCTTCTGTCCCTGTCACCTGAGATGTGAGAGCAATCCCGGAGCTGGGGGAGACTTTTAGCAGAGCACACTGGCCACAGAAATGAGGTCAGAGTGAAAAGGGGTGGATGCAGCACAGAGCACACCATCAGTGTGTGCCTTCCCAGGGGTTCTGCCTCACCTGCACAAAATACCTTCCTGGGAACTGCTCTTCTACAAAGTGTCTTAACTCAGCCCTTTAGAGGGATGCAGGCAGCGATCTTACCCTGGGCTTATCCAACAGGGTCTTCAGATCAGGGCTGTGTCAAAAGAACTTTTCCTGCTCCTGATTCTGCAGCTCCTGGCCACGAGCTTTGCTTCTGGGGACTCGTGGCACAAGGTTTTGTTAATCAATGCCAAGAAAGAGGAGCTAAGAGGTTGGTGGCTGGAGCTGAAATAGCTGCTACCCTCCCACTTCCCTGCAATCTACCAGAAGAACTGACAGGCAAGCCTTTCATTCACTAATGCTTTTCTTAAGTGGGCAGTTTAGGCACAAATCTGCAATTTCCACTTTCTCTGCAGAGGAGCTGCCTCTGCCTCACCCGCTGTTTCAAGCAAACATAAATGCAAACATACAGTAGACTAATGACTGTCATCTGCATAAATTTGCATCCCAGACTCCTTGAATAGAATCCCGTCTCCTCTGGATCAGGTTTGCAGCTGGGCTATGACAATGAAGCTTCAGAGACTTGGTTTACCTGCGTCATAGGGCTGGAGTTCCAGCACTCCTTGTGACAGCTCCTGAAAGCCAAAAACGTTCCAAAACTCTTGGAAAAAAAACCCAGCCAGTTTAAATTAAAACTATCGTGAGCTAGATTAGTGGTGAATTCAGTGGGTATCACACAAAGTCAGCGTGGCATCATATCCAAAATTGTCTAGTTCCCCCTCTGGCAAGCTCAGCTTTATCTCCTGTACCAGGGGAGGGCCACGTCCATCTATCCCAGGACTGATTTCCATTCCCTGTCTCCTGCAGAATGCATTGGCTTTCTGCCTCTTTTATCAGACAACTGTTCTCAATTGTGTTCAGATCCCTGCTTAAGATCTCCAGAGAGATAACACGAACTGCTCGGGGATCTTTCCTGCCAGTGGAACAAGTTACCTGAATCCAGACAAAACTGGCCAAGCCTGTCCCAAAGTTCAGAGATAATGAGTGGTGGCTGCAGCACCACTGCCTGCTGAGGGCCTCTGAAGTGACAAACTCAGCTGAAGGCTACTGGAGACAGACTGCAGGTTTCTGCCTTCCTTTCTAATGCAGGTGGGATGGGGATGAGAATGCAGAGCATGAAACACATGCCAGTCTCAGCCTCACCCTGTCAAAGGTTGGTTTGCTCTAGAGAGATCCAGCTGCAGCTTGCTTTGGCACTGATTCATCACAGTCTTCTCAGTCCTCCCTCCTCAGAACTACGAGGCTGGACATCCACTTTTGCAGAATCTTTGAGATCTTTTAGACCCAAAGGGTTTTGTTCACTTTATTGTCTCATGTTATCCAACCCCAGCACCAAAAAACAGCAACACCAAAAACATGCCCAGCATGGTGTTCTTGCTTTACCACTGGCATATTGACCCACATGGGCTGACCCTTCTGTGGGGTCCTGGAGAGGGAGAGAAGCTGAGGAATATGGCCATGAGGGAGAACGTGCCCACCTCCAGCTTCAGCTTCCTTCCCAGTCCCAGTCCCAGTCCCAGTCCCAGTCCCAGTCCCAGTCCCAGTCCCAATCCCAGTCCCAGTCCCAGTGCCAGCCCAAGCCCAGCCCTGGAGCATGAGGTGTTTGTGTGTCAAGGCTGTGTCCACCCCAGCACCTAAAGAGGCCTCAAACCAAGAACTACCCTCAGTTCCCAGCAAACACAGCTGCTGTAAGAGTTTAAAACCAGTCAATAAATGCACCTCAATTAAACACTGCAGTGAGGTCGGGTTTCTTGTTTTTCCTGTTTAACCAGCGAGTTTCAAGACAGCCTAATAATGAACCCTCGGAGCAGAGCTCATTACACCATCAGAAAGGTTGCAAAATTGCATACAACTCCGGTTTATTCTGCTCCATTAGTTACACTCCCTAAAATTAAGGAAAAAAAAAAAAAAAGAAAAGAAAAAAGGAAAGAGGAAGGAACACATCTCATAATGTCAGGACTTAACCCAAAAAGTCTTGATGCCAATGACAAGATTCCCATGGCTTTCAATGGGGTGGGGATCAATATAACTGAAATAAACCACACCAGTGTTTTCCATGGATTTGCAAGTGGATCTGTGTGTCCTGATTGCCTGGCCTGGAACCCTCTCCCTCAATGCATACAAACATCCCTTGGCACCACGAGTCTCTTGGGCATGTCCAGCTGGACAGATCCCACTCACACTGGAGCCATCTCTGTATTGCAAAGGGAGAAAGGGAAAGAATTTCAGTTCCTGGCTTTTACCTTTTGGGAATGTGGATCCCTCACCCCACCCCTGCAGAGGCCACTGATTCACATCCGTCACCTCAAACCCAGAACCATGTGCACACCCATGCCTTTTTCAAACAGGCTGAGTCTGTTGCTCTGAATTTCCACCCATTCAAAGTTCAAACTGGTTTTTTATTACCTATAAACTGCAGATGCTGAGTGTTTGATAGAGCAGGGAGAAGGACCCTGTGGGGAAGAGAAGCAAATGGGGCAAGGTGTGGGATCTTCCGTGCTCACAGACTGGTGGTCCCACAAAAATCAACACAAAAGTTCCTGTTATGGGGCACAGATAAATGATGTGGATGTCACAGGCTCTCTGGCAGCTCTGAGAGGTCCTTCTGACTCTTGGGAGCAACAGGAGGACTCCAGTCCTTTTCCATGTGCTGTTGCACAGGGAGAATAGCTCAGTCTGGGGACTGAATAATTCACCAAGAAATCAGCTGGCCAGTGTGGAAATAATTTTAAATGAACTGAGCCCTTAGGTATTACATTAACTGGCTCTCTAGGGAAGGATGGGGATTATTGCAGCTGAATAGAGCCCTTATTTATCAGATGGAAAAGGTTAATGTCATTTCCTTTCCTCCATGGTTTTTCTTACCACATCCCCATTTATGGATAGCATGAGGTGCAGACAGTGTAGGAACATGTGCTTGATGGTTTAAATGACCAGAGCTGTTACTTTAGGCAGGGAGGGGGGTAAGAAATTAAGATTTCTGCTGGTTTCCTGGGGAGTATTACAGGGCTAGGAAACATAAAACACTGAGGAAAGGAAATGGATTGTGGAGCACCTGGTCTTTGATTTGACATCCAAGAGGACCTAACTGAAGGAGGGAATTTTTGCATTCTCATCTACTGTGTGTGCATAATAAGAACCAGGATCAAACTAATCTAATATTCTGATTTCATACTTTATAGAGCAAGAGTGAATTAAGAAAGATCTTTTTTTTTTTTTTACTCCTTAATGAAGTTTAAATACAGTTAAATTAAGTTCTACTAATAAAAACTCTATGCCTTTTTTCTAATTTGCCTCTGGAGCCTCAAGAGCTGTTGACTTAAAGATAAACATCAGAGCAGTTCACCCATCTATTATGTGCTTTGCTAATGATGTCAACAAGTTAATTCTAATGCCAGTTAAGGAGAAAATTTCCATGTCAGGAAGACTAAGAGCAGTGAAAGCTTGGATTAAGAGACAAAAGCTCTTTTTGTGGTAAAAAATTCAAGTGTATTTCCCTGTCTCTAGCACAATACAGCCTTAGATAAGCCTTGTAGGGATTTCCTCCTCCTGTACTAACCAAGATGGACCTAAACCAGTGCTGTCAGAGCTCAGAGGACAGTGACTCCTGGCCATGTGGGAGTTGAAGGATGCCAGTACCTGGCTCCTTGTATGTCAAACAAGAAAGGTGAGCAGGGCATTTGTATTGGCCTTCTGGTCACAGCTCTTCTTTCTCTCAGTGTCTACAGGAACTCAGAGCACTCAAGACCAGTGGCATGCAGATTTCTCCTTGCCTTGCCATAAACCATAGCTGAGTTTTGTTCCTCACCACCCTCTTGTTTCCAAACCATCAGCAGAACTTAACTCCATGCCAGGCCCCATGAGAAGACACCTGAATACAGCTGTGGGTCTCTGAATAGACAGAACTAGAAGATGTGAAGTTCTTTGAGGTCCAACTAAATTCCTTATCCTGAAGGCAATTCCCTGTTGGACTAGAACTCAGGCATGCACCTTTCCAAGGAAAGAAATGCAGACTGAAGGGACAGTGGGGGTCAGACTTCTGTGCATTTGCTGGGTGACTCTGAGGTCACCTTTCTGGCCCCAGCTCTCCATCTGTGAACTGAGTCAGTAGCATTACCTTACCTTACAAAGGTGTCTTGAGGACAAAAAATTAATATTTAGGGGCACAGTAGCGGGGATAGCTAATTCCAGCTCTGAATGAAATGGGGAAAAAGATGCCCATTGACTTATGTAGGATTTAGGATGAGCCCTTATTCATTTTGCATTGGCCCCTGAACAGCCATCTGAGGATAGCAGTGACTAACTATTAATGCTTGTGGGGTTAAACAATCAGCAGCCAGGTTATAAAGGAGTAAATTAAGGGCTGTAGCCAAGGCAACCACAATGTGACTACTGAGTTGGCTTCATGGAGTGTTTGCAGAATATGAAAAGAAGCACATGTAAGGGCTGAGTGCATCTGTTCTCTTTTTTCTTTTCCTTGCCCATAAAGGAACAGCTTTCCTGGACAGCCAAGCAGCAAGCTACTACAGCAAATAGTCTTTCACATAAAGTCAACCTTGGCTTTGTTGTAATTGCTATGTAAATATAATCCCACTCATCAATTAAATGCTACTCTCCAAGGCTGGAACATTATACATGTTCATGGAGATGGAATCCCTGTCAATTCAGTTTGCTGCCTCAGTATTCATGTGCATTAGCCTTGGAAAAGAGAATGTGATTGCTTGAATAAATTCAGCCACTACCTCCTGCATCCCTGGATCAGTTGACAGCATCAGTCTGACTGTAATATGGGCTCAGAAATATGTTGCCATGGAAATCCTAAATATTCAGTCCTTGGCAGGGGAATTCAAATGGGGTACTTGATAAATATAAACAGCCCACCCCTTGCTAACCCCATAGCTGACCCCTTGGCCTTAAAAGTGTTACTGAGGATCAGAAAGTTTGTTTTTTTCCAAAGTACTTAGAGAAGAAAAAAATCTGAATTTTCCCTAACATTTCTGCTTCTGGGTTCTGGATTCCTCAGTGAGTCAGAGAATATCTTCCCAAACCTCCCATTGCATGTGGACAGTCTCTCCAGTGGGGTTACATTATTTTTGAGCTGTCTGGATCCAGCCAGTACCACAGGCCTGAGGGTAATTGTTAATTGTCTCTGGCCACTCAGGTATTGCTGCTCCTGCCCTCAGGGTGACCTGTGCTTTGTGTCCCTGCACACCCCCCATGGGGCCAGCCAGCACCTGACCCCTTGTTTTATGGTTAGTGTTCTGTGTGACTGAACATTTTGGATAATTCAGCACACTTCTATGGCTTTGCTGTTCCCTCAGCAGAGCTGCAAATTTAACAACCCAAAATACAACCCATAAAGAGACTTCCCCCCTGGGCAGAATCCAGCAGCTGTTCAACAACACCCAACACCCCCCTGCAGCAGTTTAGCACCACAGGTAATGTGTGTCCTACCTCATTAAGCTCCAGGCAATTCAGGCTGGAGACCAACCCCGTGCCCTGTGTTGCTAAAGCAGCACAGCAGCCCATTAGTGGGGGCATTAAGCACTGCTGGGATAGTTAAAATCTCAGCATTTTTCACAAGGGGGGAGAAAATAAGTTCCATGGAGCATAGTGGGCATTGTCCATAGACAAGGAGGTGCTGGAGTGAGTGCAAAGAGGAGCAATGGAAGGGTCTGGAGCACAATTCTTATGAGATGTGGCTGAGGGAACTGAAGGGGCTCAGCCTGGAGAAAAGGAGGCTCAGGGGAGACCTTCTGACTCTCTACAACTCCCAAACAGGAGGGTGGAGAGAGGTGAGGATCCTTCTCTTCTCCCAGGTAAAAAGTGCTAGGACAAAAGGAACCAGCCTCAAGTTGTCCAAAGAGGTTTAGGTTGGATATTAGGAAGAATTTCTTCTCCAAAGACATTTTCCAGCCCTGGCACATCTGTCCAGGGCAGCGGTGGAGTCCCCATCCCTGGAGGGATTTAAAAACCACACAGATGTGGCACCTGGGGACACGTGGTGGTGGCCTTGGCAATGCTGAGCTCATGCTTGGACTCGATTATCTTAAAGCTCCTTTCCAACCTCAGCGATTCTGTGACTCTCTCCTAAAACATCCTTTGGGGTAGGAACACCGTTTTGCAGCTGTTTTCTCCCAGGAGATGCTGTAGAAGCGCTCGGACATCCCTCCACATGGTGTGAAAGGAGTGTCAAAGCCGGAGCGGGGCCGGCGCTGTCCCTTCAGCACCACGGCGGCATCGCCGCCCGGACAGGGGAGAGAGGAGCAAAACTGCCTTTCTGGAGGGTTGGGTTTCATTTGGGTTTGTGCTGGGAAACCAATTAACCTAAGAGGATTTTCGGAATCGGAGCTGGGGACAAAAGACAAGGTGAAAGTGTCTGAATTTTGAAAACATGCCCAAGGCCCCAACCAGCAAATCCTTTCTCAGAAGGCTCTTACTAAGCCCTTTCATCAGCACTGAAAGAATACAGGGAAAAGGTGCTTTATTTCTTTGAGTTAACAGAAAATATTATCTAAAAGCTAGTTTCAGTAAAATTTTGTGCTTTCTCCTTGTTTCAAAAAATTGTTTCTGTTTAGAGAATTTTGTCAGAAGAAAACTTACCAGCCATGCAATCTGTGGGTCTGATCTGGCAGTTCAGATAAAACTATTGTTTGGGTTAATGAAGGTTAGAACTTTATTTGTCCAAGTCAGAAATCTCAATTAACAATTTGACTTTCAGCTGACATTGTTTCTTAGAATGATAGAATCCCAGAATGGTTTGGACTGGGAGAGACCTTAAAGATCACCCCATTCCATTCCCCAGCCATGGGCAGGGACACCTTCCACCAGCCCAGGTTCCTCCAAGCCCTGCCCAACCTGCCCTTGGACACTTCCAGGGATGGGGAGTCCAAAACCTCTCTGGGCAACCTTCCCACCCCACCATTGCAAAATAACCTGCCACCAAATAAGTAAATGGAGTTCATTGTTTGCTTCAGGTTGGGCCTGGAGGGAGGAAACACCTGTCTTTAAAACTAAGCCAATACCTGGGAATTTAACAGCCTCTTATGACAAAAAAAATACTCAGTACATTTATTTTCAGTCAGGAGTTTTTCCAGCAAAGATAAAGATTTTTAAGTTTCTGTTCAAAATCAGGACCTCCATAGTATCCAATTTTCTGTGTTATACATGTAAAACTTACTTAATTCACAGCTGACCAGAAGAAACACTGAAAAGAAATGTTCCAACATCTGTACCAGGAAACAGAGACTGCAGGATCTCCCTGGCCTTCCCAACATCCATTAATTTCCCTGCTTTCCAGCACCCCAGAGTTTTCTTGGGTGCTTCATCCTTGGGCTCAAATGTGCAATGGTATTTACTACATGAGTTCTTAGCAAGTGTTTTTGCAGAGCTCAGAGATCCTGTGCAATGATCCTGTGCAGCTCTGACAGCACAGCAAGGACAGAATTACCAGCAGAGGGGGAGAGTCAGAGAGACATTGTGAGTCCATGCACCATCCTCCAAACTCAGTGGGAATATTCCCAATAAAAATAAGGAGAAACCTTCCACAAGATATGCTGGTGTGATATTTTCTCCAATTCACATTTTCTGGGTCCTCTCCATTAAATGCCAGTTTTCTTTGCTGTTTATTATAAAGTGTTTATCACTTTTTCTGTGTGATAAAAGAACTCTCTGAAAAATGCAAAGCCACGTATGGCTTTAAGGATCATGATTAAGATGAAAACCTCTCCTCCTGGAGCAGAAGGAAAAGGCAGTGAGCAGCTTTAAGCAGAGGCTGCCGTGTGCCAGCCCCTCATGCCCCTGATAAATCTGCATTTGATCGTGCTCTCTAAGTCCTTAAGCACATTGTAGGAATGGTGCAAATCCTCTTTTGGAATTTACTGACTTAGAAAAAGGAAAAGCAACATAATTCCATTTATTTTAACATCATTAGTTCTGAAAAAGAAACCCTGGTCATATCATGGCTCTGGTGATCGTGGGTCAGTGCTATTGTTATTTCAGTGATTCCCAGTGCATTTTGACACTTGGTGCTGCCCATGTTTGGGAGCCAACCAAGCCTTTTGCTGTCCAGTTATACAGGAGATGAGGAGCTGGAGACAGGCATAAAAAGCAGTTACTGCTTTGCACTTTTTTTTCCCTGAGAAAGTCTAATCTATTTATTGTCATGATAATGGCAGCGAGCCTGGATGAGGCCACGGTGCTGTAAAATGAGGATTTTCTTCTCTCTGTTCATACAGCTCTGAAGCATAACAAGGTGAAAACCAGTGTATCCTATCCTTTAGTATCATCACAGTGTTTTTGGAACTGGCTCCTAGAATTGCACTAAAAAAATCCCCAACCAAAACCTCGACAAACAAACAAACAAAATCCCAACTAAAACACAACCAGCTAATGAACCAAAACCCTTCCAGAGCTCCTGGTCCTGCTGGACCTGGATTCCTGCTGCTGGCTGTCACACCAGCAGGGACAGAAGTTACCTCAGGCACAAGGAGCCTGTCTGCTTGTAATACAGGCAAATAGAATTGAGCTGCTTCTCCTTTCCCCCCTTCTCCTCTGGGAGATCCCTCTGGTAAGTTCCTTTTCCACTATTCCCTTTAAGCACTTCAGTTCTGAAGCTCAGTTGGGGCAGCTTGACTGGACTAGCCAGGAGAAAGCCATGACCACTTCCCCCAGTTTCTTCCTGCTCTGTGTTTGCTTTCACCAAGAGGCACAGTGTCCTCTCCTGAGAATTCCAGCTCTCACTGGTCCCCGGGCTCCTTGGCTCCTTGACTAGTTCTTCAAAGCACTCCTTCCCCTTGGGATGCCACCTTCTGTGTTTGCATTTCCCAGCACCCAGAGCAAGGCAGGCAAATGTGTTTAAAGTCCAATATATGCTTTGTAGAATTGCCAGATTGGAAAAAATAAAAAAAAAAGTGCTCATGACATGGAGAAGTCTCTGGACTCTCAACAAACATTAAACTCCTGATAAAAAGAGATGGCCAACTCATCCTCTGCTGACCCGGGTCACCTTTGAACAGGCAAAAGGTTCTTTATCAACTTGCCAATTCTCCCATTCTCTTAGAGAACAGGTTCGTGTATTGTTTGGTTTTCTTTGCTTAAGATTATCTCTTAATCTTTGAGTAAATTGCAACATCTGAATTTGGCCGTTGTAGAAACAGGTTCAAAGCTTCCCAACTGACTTCCCACTTTCTTCCTAACCAAGATTTCCATCTCTTGGAACCATGCAACTCCTCAGTTACTTTTCCTGGTTTTTTTAGATTTCCATAGTGATTTGGGCCTCTATTGACGTTCTTCCAATACATCCCAATTTATTCCCCCAGTACTCCCATTCCTGTCAGTATTGTTCAGTGGGAGTGCAGTGACAGAATCTCTCTGTATGTGATAGAAGCTTTGGAAACACCTGTTACCCACATTATCATCCCTGTGGCATCCCTTCTTTATGGTGCCATGATTTTTTGGGCTGGATCTGACCAGAACACAGAATATCCCAGGCTGTGTCCCAAAACAGCAAAGAGGTATAGAGAGGAGGAGGCACCTGGGGCTTCTTAAAGAATACATCAGGGCTGAGAGGTTTTCTGCTTAGGTGGAGATCACTCCTGTCCTACAGAGCTTACTCATGGAGCAAAGTGGAATTCTGAGCAGCTGGAAAGAGAAATGATTTGGTTCTTCTTTTACAGAAGTTTGTAAACCCCATTTCTATTGAAGTGTTGTTGTTTCCAAAAATGTGCAATATTTACCTGATTTGTAGTTACACAACACAATGAACAGCTACTTTTTTGAATGCCTTTAAGTACTTGTTTAAACCTCCACTCTTGATCTTCACTCAAATTTCCTTCAATGCATTACTTTGGCTAATCTTCATTTATATTGTTTTCCACATAAATTTATGCCACGGCAAATTAAAATAAATAAATAAATAAATGAAGAGGTTTGAGCAAGTTAATCCTTCTCTCTGCAAACCACACAGCACACACATAAAACCTTACTTGAAAACAAGTATTCACACAGTATTGACATAGTAACCAGAACAAGCATGAGACAGATGTCTCTGTCCCTTCTGTACTGTGCTGGTGGCAACCAAAAGTTGTCTTCTAGAATTCACTTTATCCAAAAGGAGAGAAAAAAAAAAAGGGTATAGGAGGAATAGAAAATAAAAGGTACAGCTGGGCTGTGTGGGCTCAGAGAAAGGACTATGGAAACACAGATCTCTCCATGGGGAGAAGATGACACAGACCTTTACAGACTTGGGCAATACAGAAAAACTATTAGGAGGGGAAAAATACCTACAAAGGCAAAGCTCTTGGTGTGGAGAAAAAGGTGGTGGAAAGCAGCGTGTGTGTGTGTTGGGGAGTGTGTGACTGTCTGAGAAACACATTCCCTGTGCCCACTCTGGCACTGTGGATACAGACACTGCTTCACTTTGAGTCAAATTAGCATGAATTAGCTGGATGTACCTAATGATTGAGTTTAAAAAGACCCAATGAAACAAGGCTGGCTGCTGGCAGGTCATTCTGTCCTGACAGAAAGGCAGAACTGTGCCCCTGCTCTCCCCTGTATGGAAAGGACACAAAAGGTACTTTACCTTCGCTTGTGCCGCCACGAGGAAGTTCCCTCAAGGGTCCTTTGTTTCTCGTGTCCAGCAGCTGTGCAACTGTAAAGAAAAACAGGGGCTGGGTTAATAATCAAGAAAGGAACAAGCTGTAAACTCCAAAGACTCAAGTTAAACATTTACTCCGGTTTGTTCTTGTGAGCAAACTCCGAGGGTCTGCTCAGCAAACTGCTGGAATCTGGAGGAACAGGGAATTGTGCAGCTCCACAGCCCCTTCCCTGCCTGCAGCCCGGGCACGGGGCACAAACCTGGAGTCCACTGGGCACATCCAGGTCGGGATTTAAAACACAAGAGGCAGGAAATTCTCCCAGGTAATAAAAGCCCTTCGCAATTCAAATGGTACTTCAAATATTTACACACAGGCTTGGATTTAGAATTACCCACTGATAGACAATTTTAGAATAAACAGGGTCGAGTTTATACTTACATTCTGATGTATTTATTCAGATTTTTTTTTTCCCTACAGAAAGCCTTTTGTTTCTAGATTAGCACGAGGTTAAGATAAAGACTTCCAGCCAACACAAGAAGTGCAATCTCCTTTTCCGTGGAAGTCACAGAGCAGGCGGAATTATGTCTCAGTTCCTGCCAGGCAGATACCTGGAAAAAGGGGAGAGTGAAGTTCAACCTTCATCCCCACACAGAAGCTCTGTGGGGCTGTGACCTTTCAGAAAGTGTTTTAGTTCCCCATTTTCACTCCTCACACGGTGTTCGGGCTGTTTATTTAGGCACCTGAGGACTAATGCAGGCACTTAGAGATGAATTAAATCCATTTACATTTCTCGGTACGGCTCTTTCCCACGGCAGGTCAGGAGCGGAGCAGAACGCAATCCCTGCCCAGAGGTTTTCTGAACCTTGCCTATGAAATGACCTGTAGTAGAAAACCAAACCAAAGGCGAATAATAAGGAGTAAACAGAGGAGTGAGCTGGTGCAAAGTGGTGCGAGGCTCCTCCAGCTCTCACCGCCACCTATCAATGGGACTCACCTACCTAAATCACGTTAATCTTTGTTTTCTGAATGCCTCCAACACTTACTTAAAGCACTTGAATCTTTGTTTTCTGAATGCCTCCGACCCTTACTTAAATCACTTTAATCTTTGTTTTCTGAATGCCTCTGACCCTTACTTAAAGCACTTGAATCTTTGTTTTCTGAATGCCTCCAACACTTACTTAAAGCACTTGAATCTTTGTTTTCTGAATGCCTCCGACACTTACTTAAAGCACTTGAATCTTTGTTTTCTGAATGCCTCTGACCCTACCCCTTATTTACACACAAAAAGGCAGGTTCATCTCTTTTAGTATCCTCTCTACCCTCCAGAACTGCCCTGCAGCAGCTGAGGGACCAGCTCTGCCTCAGGAGGCGAGAGAACAAGTCCTAGAGCTACGGAGCACAGGGCAAAATGCCCTTAGAGTGTCTGCTGTGCTCCCAGCCCGGGCTCGGAGAGGTGAGAGCGGCTCTGCCTGGATGTTTGCACACACCTCATACAATGGAAATCCAGCCTCACTTGGGCACTTCTGTAATACAAATTAATAACAATAACTAGACTTGACTGCTTGACAAAAAGAAAATAGTTTGGAAAAAGCTGTCTTAAATCTTTCTATCCCACTTCCCCAGACCAAAAAAAATCTACAAATGTTATTTCTCTTGGCAGCTGAAACCTAATCCTACCTTGGTTAGCATAACAGAGAGAACAGGAAGCACTGCAAAGGAATTTTTCATTCCCTGGGACGTCTTTGATCCCCCTCCCCTCCCTTTTCCTATCAGGTAATTTTCAAATCTTGATGTTTCCAGTTAGTCTACGTATCTTCTTGTTTTGTCTACCTCGGTCAAGCGTTATTTAACTTCCATTTCATGGATGAAAAACTGGTCTGCATTTAGACTTTGCTGTTGTGTAAGCTGGAACCTGAGAACTTCAGAATCCAAAAGGGAATAGAGCTAAAATTCACAGCCCTGGCTGGTGGAAAACCAATCATTCCTCTGCTTTAACACAGGCGAGGGGCATTCAGACCTTACAGAAATGCTAAACAAATCCTTTAATCATTTTCTCTTGCAGCCACCACTTTCTGTCACTTAACGTCTCAGTTCGACTTCCCGACATATGGAGGAAATTTTTTCACCATTATACATCTTGATTTATGCCCATCTAAAATGTGCAAAGCTCAAAACAAATTAATGTCTGTTTAGTATTTGGGGTTCTGAAGGAATGCGTTGACCCTTATTCCAGTCCCACATGGAATGCAGGGCTGCATCTCATGTGGGTAAGCGTTTGACAATAAAACAAGTAATAATTAAAAAATGCATGACCCTCAGAGGGCTTAATTAGCACAGACTGCTCGTGCTGGTAGCAGAGACAAGGCTGGAGCTCTACAAAGCAGGAGATGGCAACACACATGGGATAGAATTGAAAGCAAGATTCTCCTGGAGCAGATAATGCAACAACCCCTCTGCCTGCAGGTGAATAAAATGCACTTTCAAAATAATTAAATACTTCTGTGGAAGTGAAAATATTTATACATATTTATGCTTTTACTGTTATACCTTTAGTTATCCCAGAGATCATCGTGAGATAATTTATAAGGTCATTGAAAAACAGGGCTAAGAAGGGATCCAGAAGAGAAATTAGGAGGAAATATCAGGACTGGGTTAGATATCCCTTTACAAACAGCCAGTGATGGAAACTCCAAAGGCAAACTGCACATCATTGTATCCATTTTATTAAGAAAGCTTTTCCTGATAATTATACTGAGTTTCTTTCTTTGTAATTTAAACCAATTCCTTCTTCTCCAATATTTTCTTCTCCCAAATAGTTCCATCACCATCTTGCAGCTGCTCCAGGTCAAAGACACAACAGGGCAGTGCCAGTTTTACCTGCAGCAGTGATGGAGCATCTGCCACATGTTTGGTGGAAGATGTCACCTGCCATCAATGCTCAAAAAATACCTATTCTTTAGGAGGGATTTAGCTCTGGATTAACAAATTATCTCCCAGTGCCACAACTCCCTGTATCCCACCCTGCCGTAAGAAAAACATGTTCAAAAAACATGTGGATGTGGCACTTGAGGACTTGGTGGTGGTGCTGGTTGATGGCTGGAGCTGGTGATCTTAGAGGGCTTTTCCAGCCTTAATTCTTCCATGAATCTATGAACACTTAGTCCCATTTTATGGCTGGGAAACTCTGTGCAGAGGCAACAAATGACTTACACCAGGATAATTGCACCTCACTCAAAATTAAAAAAAAAATAAAATTTTATACATATAAAAAATCAAGCAAAATAAAATCCAACAGGAAAACTTATTTTTTACTCACAGACACCCAAATCCTGGTTTCAGGAGACTGTTACTGTGACAGTCCTCAATGGAATAGCAGGAGTTACATCCATAATTCCTTCAATCCTGTTCCAGACTATGTAAGATCCCATTGCATCTTTTTTTTTCTTTCTAGACCATAACACACCTCTCAGGGACAGGGTGGGATTGTTGGGGTGTCTGTGCAGGGCCAGGAGTTGGACTGATGATCCTCGTGGGTCCCTTCCAGCTCAGGATACTCCCTGATTCTGAGATCCCTCACATTTGTTATTAACTGTTGTTCGTGCTTCAAACTCTGTTAGAATGGCTAACAGTAATAATTTAGTACATAATAATTTAATGCATAATTATAATACACAATGCTTTATTATAATAATTTTATAATACACGATCATTTAATACATATAATTATTTACAGTGATAATAATTATTATTAACAGTAATAATAATAATTATCAACAGTAATAATGAAGTCCTTGATAGTAATGAAGAAATATTGCTTGCACTGGCAAATAGTGCTTGATAAACAACAGTGTTTCTGTCATTAATTTCTTTATTCCTTTATTCCAGTCTATAACTGGAAGCCACTGGAACAGAGCAAGACTTGTTTACATGATTATTATTACTGATTGAAATTAGACATCCAGTCTTTTATGTCTTTCTTTTTCCACCCTCATTTTTCCTCTTTACCCAGGGATGGCCAATATTTCTCCTTCCTCCTCTTCTCTGAGCAAAGTTACAATAAAACCCACAAAGAGTGACTGGAAGGCAGAGCAGATGTAAAATTTCCCTCCTCTTTATGGCTTGAACTTGTGGAAATCTAGGAATGCTTTATTATTCTTCTGTGCTGTAATAACCTGCACATGAGGAAGGTGCATTCTAGGCCATTATTGCCTTCACTGCTCCTGAAACAGGGGCATTGCTCAGAGCTCCATTTGCACAATGTCTGTCCCTCTGCTCTGCTCTCTTGCTCCCAGCTATTCATAATTCCCTGGTTCCTGGAGCAAACAGCTGGGGAACGAGTTAGGGACTCAGTGGCACTCTCAGTACTCAATGGCACCAGGCTTTTCTTTTCCCTTTTCCCCTTTTCAAAAGGAATTCCTTCCAGCATTAGCAGGGCAAGGCAGGCAGAGGCTGGTGCAGCACAAAGGCAGAGTGCTTGTCCCCACGCCCTGGTTCCGAGGCTGGGGAGGGTGGTGGCCCACATGGGCTGGTGCCTGGAGGATGGATGTGCCCTGGCTGTGCCCTCACCCTGCAGCGAGTGAAACGGGCTGTGCCTGCCCAAGAGCCACCTCCTTCCATGTGGTGGGACCTGAGGAGGCTGGAAGTGCCCTGGGCATTGTGTGGGTCACTGGTGGAACAGCCAAGGACACGTTGGGTTCCTTCCCACCTCTCCAGGAGGGGAAATCAGAGGCCTCAGCTGCCATTGCTGCAGGATGTCACAAGAGAAGGATGAGCTCACCTTGCTGCAACAGAGGAAATTAAATGAAGATGCTTTCTTTAATTTTTTTTTTTAAATTTTATTTACTATTAAAGAATTTGCCATCATCTTCAAAGATTTTCTCCCAATTTCAATAGCTCTCTCCTTGGGCTTTTAAGGATGTGAGAGAAAGAGAGACGCTCAGAAAGAAGATGTAGCAGGGTTTTATTACTTTTAAGTGAAGTAATAAGCTTGGAAAATATGACCCTTCACTTCCTTTGTTTCACAGCATTTCTAGGATGAGCAGGCAGACCCTTCTGGCACACAGCACCAGTGTCCTGCAGCTCGCAGGGTTTCCTGGGAGCTTGCACACACCTCCTGTGTCTCTGGGATTTAAAAGAGTGCAAGTGACAGGAAAAACAATTTGATAAGGTCGTTGGGAAAAAAACCACAAACAAAATAAAGGTTGGCATGAATGTACAGATAATAAGAATTAATGACTTTTTAGTTCCAGTTTGATCTTTGTACTTTCTTATGGAAACTGTCTATTTTGGGGTAATAGTTCTTCATTAAAAAAAAAAAAAAGAGAAAGAACAATTAATGGAATGGAACTGGAATGGCAAACTGTGCTGCATGGCAGATCCTTTTCTGCAGCTTATTCCAGTAGCCTTCCTGAGCTGTAGGCATGTGTTTTCTTGCCTGTGTGCCTTCCTGGCTCTCCAAGTGCCAGGATGGGGATTGTTATTTTGAAAAGCAACCCAATAAAATTTTATTAGACAGAGCAGGCTGGTTCTGTCCTGGGGTGGACCAATGGCAGTGCTGGGGGGAGGAAGCCAAGCACAATAAGGACTGAAGCTCTGGAATGTGACATTGGTATTTGTCTCCGATTGATTCCTCACCTTGGAGGAAAGATTTCCCTCCACAGGAAGCTCTTTCTTCTTGCTCATTGACAACTGTGAAACAACAGAACTGTTCATCAAACAGCTGTTTAAAAGACAGAATTAGCTCTGCACCCAGCCCAGGAGCCCCTTGGCAGCCCCAGGAAAGCTCTCCTTGCTGATCCATCAGCTCCCCTGCCACGCCAGGACCATTCCCTGGGGATTTGGGTGCTTTGGTCAAGCTCATGTCAAATGTTTCTGAGGGATGTGGCCTCTGTCACTGCTCTTTGCAGACTGCTGAGGCCTAAGAAGTTGTGGAAAGTTTTCCCTGCTAAATAGTAAATAGTCATCTCTTTACAAATAGTCATTGAAATGTTTTCTTTTTCTTTCACCTGCCTTCTTCTAACTTGTTTTTCTAATTCTTTGGCATGTCTAGTGGATGGAAAATGTTATATATTAGTAAATTCTTTTCCTCTGCAGAGCAATATTTGACTGAAGCTTGGGGTCAGTTCCAGGTTTCACATGAATTGGCCAATTGTGGTTTTCACCTACATATAAAAATGCAAATTGTATTTACCTGCTTTGAAGAGGCAACATTTAGTAGCCAAATTCATTTTTATAAACATTCATAAATGCTGTTTACATAACACATCAGGATAAACAGATTTGCAGTTGTGGCTGTAATGAGCTCTTGTAAATTGGCTGGTATCTAAAGGTTTATTTTTATTAAACAAGTAAATAGCAGAGCCCAGTAATTTTCCTCTGGCAGGCAGGTGGCTGAAGGACAGCACAGCACCGAGGCCACGCTGCCACCTCTTCCCAAGCTATTTTGTTATTCAGAGTTGCCTTTTGGAGCCTTTCTCTATTGGGAATTCCTGGCTCTGTGCAAGGAATTGAGGCACCTTTCCCAGGCCAGAAAATTGCAGGAGGTGAGGGCGACAGAACCAAGTTTTTCAGGGATATCTGACACATAATTTCTACAGGGCAGGCTTGATCCCCACATGTTTTACATAAAGGATATATTAGTGCTTGTTCAGACCTTTAAGTGGAGGATACAAACCCCAAAATGTGTCACTGAATGAGTGCGTAAGGATTTCTTAAAGCTGTTTTCTAAATACAGCATCACTTTAGTCACTGCATGTCTAATGAAAGGAATTAAACCCAACACAAAATATTGCCTGCAAGAGCACATTTATAACCTATCATTTGTAGCAACTGCTGCTTTAGTAAAAGTCATGGCTGACAAATTAGAAAAGTCCTCATTTTAATTTTTTCTTTGGAACTGAATGTTTGTCTTGGCAACCATAATCAAACTGTTTTTCTTATCAAAACAAAACACACCTACAGGGCTGTAAAAGGCAATCACAAAAAAATGAAACGTGGGTGGGAAAAACGGTTTTCTTGGGAACTGGAGGGGCTCATTCACCTGTATGATGGGAATGGGAGTGACCTGAACTTCCTCAAGGAGACTGAAGCAGCTCCTGGGCATCTTGAGTGTGTGTTTGGGAGATGCACGAGAGAGCTGAGGGCTCTTGCCCAGGGCCGTCATTTTTGATTAAAGACTGGGTTAGGCCAAAACCACAGATCCCAAAACCTCTTAAACTTTCCCAAAATAAAACTCCTAATGTGAATTTAACATCTGTCTCTGTAATGAGCTGAACTAAAGCTTGACCTCCAACACCAATGAACTTTGGAAAGGTTCTGTTTCCTGCTTGAAGCTGCGTTTCCTCCCTCCAGATGAGCTATCCCAGGAAATCACTTGGTGCACTGATAAATCCCCAAATAATACTTCTAGGTGTTCTATAGCCAGGCTATTGGTGCCAAAATGTTCTAGTCAGCTACCTCCAGATGATATCTATTTAGTGAGCAGACATGTGCGAGACCTCGTACACCTCAAAGAATTAATAGCAGTGGAAAGTATTTGAAGAATTGCAGGTGAGGCATTTCATTGTGCCCAGGGGTATTTCTGACCTGGTTTTAATAATGAAGACGGTGTTTTCTCAAGGTCACTAACAGCATTCAAACCTGTCCCAAGAAACACAGCTCACAAAGGGCTGGGGTGGAGGAGAGAAACAATAGAGACAATATTGTTGTATCCCTCACACCACGGATAAAGCAGTCTGGCTCTCCAAATGCAAACATCCCAGGGCTGGGGAGGATCACAGGGATGCTGCACCCCCAGGAGATACAAAACCTTCCTTTCAGGATGATGAGGTGTTTCGCAGTCGGGGTGGGAAGGTTCTCCAGAAAAATTCCTCTCTGTCTTGCAGAATGTCTCTGTCATTAGAAACGTTTGCAGGCAGAGACCCTGGGCTGCTCAGCATCCTTCCTGGCTCTCCACAACACAGACATCAATGCCCTGCAGCCAAGGAAAATGTTTGTTTAGCAACCACCTATGAGGGAATAAACAGAATAAGATGAAACAAGCCAGTATGTTCCTCTGTTGGCAAGTCAATTAACAAGTACAAAGATCTAAATCTACCATATGTCACAGACAGCAGTGAATACAAAAACAATGTACAGTGTAACCTCTTTGAGCCCTGCAACAGAAATTCTTTGTGCCACTAATTAACTGCATAAATAGCCCGAGGTGGGTGAAATGACTGACTCATTATCCAGGAATCAGGGAATCAGCTTTACCAGCTCCATTATTTACTACTCCTTAGTTAAACTCCTGTTAAACTGAGGGAGGGGTGTTGCATCCCAAGGGAGCAGTGGGAATGGGGTGGAGAGCATTCTGCTGGTGGCTCCAGAGTTGCTCCCTGGCTGTTAATGATCCTGTTGTACCTGCATTAATGGTACACAGCAAATAATCCACGGGGCAGACATGCACTGCAGTTTCCATCCCATAATTGCACAATAAGACACACCAGGCTGTGCCTTTCCAGGGGATTATTACTCTCCTCTGAAATCTGAAGTCGCTTGGCCTTTGGCCTCCTAGAACCACCCAAAGCTCTCAGTAATCTCCAGGGCTCTGCTCCCTGTTGTGTCTTTCTCAGACAAATGGAAAACACATTTTCACTTCAAACTAATCCCCATTAAGCAGCACTGAAACCATGCAAACCCTTGAGCTGATTCTAATAAAAAAAAAAAAAGGAACATATTGAGAAGCAAATTAGCCTTGTAACTCAGGCACTGCAATATGATTCTGTGAAACCACTGCTGGTGTGATTAGCTGCTCTAAAGGCGTTCCTGGACCCGAGGGACAACAACCACAGGGATCATCTGAGCTCTCCACGAGCAGTTTGAGCCTGTACATGTACATTGCTCTGTGGGCTTTTCAGCCCCGTGAGATGACACAGATGACCAGAGAAGGGAACTCTGCCTTTCTCCCCCAGGTCCTGCAAGGGGTCCCCAGCATAGGAGGGACGTGGGCTTGTTGGATTGACCCCAGAGGAGGCACCAGGATGATCAGAGGGCTGGAGCAGCCCTGCTGGCAGAGCTGGGATTGCTCAGTCTGGAGAGGAGAAGGCTTTGGGGTGAAGGAGCTACAAGGAAGATGGAGAGAGGCTCTTTGGAAGGGACAGAGTGACAGGATAAGGAGGAATGACAGAGTAGGGCTAGATGGGATATCAGGAAGAAATCCTTCCCTGTGAGGGTGGGCAGGCCCTGGCACAGGGTGCCCAGAGAAGCTGTGGCTGCCCCAGCCCTGGAA
>JAWWEE010000041.1:2079685-2096023 GCA_035221455.1 Xenops minutus
GACAGGGCTTGGAGCAACCTGGGCTGGTGGAAGGTGTCCCTGCCCATGGCAGGGGGTGGGATGGGATGATCTTTAAGATCCCTCCCAACCCCAACCATTCTGTGGTTCTCAGATTTAGCAAAGTGTGTGCTTTGATTTACTTCGATAGTCAGAACTTTACGAGTAAGAATCTCACTTTGGGGTTACTTGTTGGTGAAACCCAAGAAAATTCTTTCTATAGGATGATGTATTGAGCTCTTTCAGCTCCCTAACATTTTTCCTGGGCCACCTTCAATATTGCCTCAGCACTGCCCCAGCAGACGATAGCTCACAGCCTGTCAGGTCTGTCAGCCAGCTCCAGCAACACTCGCTGGTTCACAAAGGTGAAGCATTTCTGTGGAACACCTCGCCAATGTGTTATTGTCCTTCAGGGAAACACATTTCCTCCTGATCCCTGCAGTGATCGCTTCACACAGGGAACATTTTGGGATTAGTGTCTCCAGCTGTGGAGTTCAAACCGTGGTGCAGAGCCAGGCATTGTTTTGAACATCACTTGTGAGGGCTGGGTTCTGTTTTGGACTGGTCTTTTTTTGGGGCTGTTTTTGTGAGTTAAGGGCTTTTCATGGAAAATTGCTTTGTGAGCTCTCTGTTGTGCTCCCATTCGAGCTAATGTGTTGTTTGTTTTTGATTCTCCATTCTCTACTCCAGGCTCAGTGCACTGGTTACATCCAGTGATCATTTAGGATGTGCAAATGTCTTAACAGCCTATTCCAAAGCCCACTGAGGCTTTCTCTTTTCTTCAGTAGACTTGATCGGGCCATAAGTAAATAACCAGGAGATTTTAATTATTTTAACCTTTGTTCTACATTCCTCCTTTCCTGCACTGAATATTTTACTTCATTTGTTACCCCCACACCTCTGTTTAAAGAAAAAAAATTCTTCAGGTTAAGGTTCCTGCCTGTAACTTTTCTCTCTTTAGCTTTTACAGGTTTTGACTTATTAGTTCTAATCACCTTAAATGGCTTTGGCTCAGATTTGTTGTGTCAATGAAAATGCTGACAGTGCTAATTTGTGTCCCCATGTCTTTGCAGCAAACCTGTCAGGAATGTAGAGGATAAATCTCTTGAGGGGTTGTGTCATGTTTCTCCTGGCTCAGGGGATGGACAAGGTGTTCCTCCTCTTCCCCCAGCCTCCTGCCTCAGGTTAGAGCAGGACAAGGCTGTGGTTGAGGAGGGGCTGTGTTCTCCTGGGGAGGTAAGAGAGCAGATTCCATCTCCTTTGGCCCATGGAAAATGTTCTGGAGGCTCTTTGCAGGTGAGTCAGGGCTTCTCCTGTCTGTGAATAATCACCTCCACTCCTCCCACCTCCACCTGTTCCTCTGCCCATTCCCTGCCCTTTCCCTGGGCAGGGATCTCCAGAATGGTGCTGGATGTGCCATGAGGTGCTCAGAGAGGAACAATGGGAGGAAAAGGATGGAAAAATGCTGGGTCCAGCCTGTCTCCCCTGCCCTGCTCACCCAGGAGCTCTGGCTGTGCCCCACTCTCAGCCTGCTGTCCCTCTGCACAATGGACTTTTCCACTCATTCAAACACAGGGCTGCATTGTCCCATATATTTTAGCAATTCAGTGCCAGAGATTTTACAGTGTCTTCATTCATCCTGTAAATAGGAAAATGGATTCCAGTGTGTCATGTTACCTTCAGACTCTGCTGGGCCTTCCCTGGGGCAAAGAAGAGCACTTTTATTCTTCTAGGCACTCTTCTCTGGAAAAAAAATAAATTAAAAAAGGAAAGTTTCCATCCCCAAAAAGTCTGTGAGGGACAAAGTCTTTTCTTGCAGTGGATAAATTCAGCTCATACTCAGTGTTATACCCTGCAGCTACACTGAGACCAGTTCCTTGGGATTTAATGGCTTTTATTATGGTCTTAGTTGGCTTGAACAGAAATAGTTAGCAAATAGTAGTTAAAATTCAAACAGCCATTAAAGTCTGGTCCTGACAAGATGCAACTACTCTGTTACTAATGGACTTTTCCCCACAAGGACACATTTGTTAAAGGGAAATGTTTGAAATATTTGGCCAGTTGACAGTGGAAAAAAAAGAGAGAGCAAATTCTAAAGTTCTGAGGAAGCTGTGGTGGCAATATCCAGTGTGCTCACATCAGCAAGATCCACTGGTCTAGAGGCAGCATTGTCCTTGGGAAAGTTCTCCCCCAGATGTCTTTATTTAATGGGATTTGCACTGGTGGAGAACTGGTGGAGAACTCAGAGGAGAAGCTGCCTGAAGCTCCAGAAATAATGCTGGACCAGTCAATCAGCAGACTGAAGTCTCTTGTTGAAGCCTGGAGGGGTTCAGCACTCCTCTGGCTCACCTGATAGTCTGTATATTGTGAGGAGAAATGGAGGCAGAAAAGTGGAGGTATCAAGGCGTGGAGCTGCATGTGGTGTGGCAAAGCCCATAGGCAGCACCTGGGGCAAGAACTGGGAGGTTTGGCACCAATTCCAGGGAGGCAGAAGCACCTGCATGGATTGCAATCTGTAGGTAACAATAATTTTCATTTAAGAACACTCAAGCTTCAAGAAAGTGGGTATTTTCTATCAGAACTGGCTGATTCTTGGTTTCACCCTGGATTTGCTCCCTGTTGCTCTGAGTGTGTAAAGGTTTGGTACAAAAACTCACCCGAATGGATGAGGATCCCTCGGATGAGCCAAGGGGTTTGTTTAATTTTCATGAATTGCCAATACAAAGGCATATCCTAGAGGTGATAATGTTCAGCATTTTCCATCTGAGCCGCCCAGCCATTCAGATCTTCACAGCTGTTCCAGAGCTTTGTTGGGTTAAGGGCAGAAAGGGCTGGAGGCAGCTGGAGAGGGGGATGTGTTTTGTCCTACGTGATATCACTTTGTTCAGAGCAGAGGCAAGTGCAAATAATAGAAGCAACTTCTTTGAAAATTGCAGTTACAAAAGAGGGGGAAATAGAGCCACCTCAGAGTAATTAAACTTAATTTTGTTCCTCATTAGATGAAGGTGTTAGAAACGCAGCAGAGCTACCCTTTACATGCTGTTTGCAAGCTCTTCCCACCAAACAGGCTCTTGGAGCTCTCCAGACATCCAAGTTTGGGTTTTTTTTCCTGCCATAACATTCCTTTTTTTTAATCTCAGCAACTGCCTGAGAGAACATGAATTTCCTGCTGCTTCAGACCAGGGGAAGTTGGTACAAAATGCTTCAGTCCCTCTCATGGCTGTTGGAGCTCTCAAAGGGTCAATGTTACCTGCAAACACTGGTCTAAGTGTGTTAATTACGAGACTCTCCCCCAAATTACCCAAAGGGTTGGAGCAGAAGCCAAGGTCTCTCATCATTCCCTCCATTATTCAAGATACTTCCAAGGAAGCTCAATGGGTCTTTTCCAAACCTGTGTGGTACCTGGTTTGCATCTGAAAAACTGATCCCTACATTTTAGTCAAGTTGAATGTGATTTAAAGCTCATTAGGCAATTTAGATTTAATATTAATGAGAGCAGGTCTTCCTGACTCCAAATCATGACAGCCACTTGCCTATTTCTTCATTTGACTATATTTCTTAGTGATTCACTCAGCATTAATTAATTCAAAGACATTATGCACACACTTAACTATTTACAAAGATGTTTGGAAGGAAAAATCTGCTCCTGTGTGCCAAGGGCACTGTTTTCTTCTGTATTCTCTGCTGTGCTTGCCCATATTGCACTCATGTAAGTAATGAATGATAATAAAAACATCTGCTGTGGCTTTCTGCGTTTTGTTTAACATCAACTGAAGGGTTACAGATAAAATTCAGCCATGAAAGACCACACTCATGCTTTGTGTTTCCCCCCCCCCAAGATCACTTTTAACTTCCCCATGACGAAATGGACGTTCAGAAGAGGGAGAAACCTTCATTCTCACCTATAAAAGCTGCAGCTGTTTTCCTGTTTTTATAGAAAGCAGCAGGCAGATTTACTATGAAAGAGTAAATACTCCACAGCAAAGTGCTGTTCACCTTGAGGGATGATGTCAGAGCCATAAATAACACCACGGGAATACAGAGATGTCCTTAAAGGCCCATTAAGAATGATGTGAAAAGGAAGTGAGAAATAGGCAAGTGAGTGTGCTCTGCACAGCATGCACATGCCAAACACCACTTTAATAAGTTACTTGAGAAATACCAGGGCAAAAAAAAAAAAGAAAAAAAGAAAGGAAAGGAAATAACATGTTTCTTCTTTGGAAATCACTTATGCATTCTTGCACTTGCCAAAGAAGCATTTCAAAGGTATCAGGAGTTAGTTAAAGAACTACTGATGCATCCCCTTTGCAGTGCCAATTTCATGCTTGGTGCTCCATTCCAAAAGAATGAGCAAAAAGAATATATAAAAATATATTCTGATAGATGCAGAATATCAAAGGAATTATTATATTTGGAAAAAAAACCCCAGCAGAGTCTTTCAGTTGGAAATAGTAATCTACATTAATACCACAGTAATAATTTCCTGTCTGTGAATATTCCCTCTGATATATTCTAGGGTTGGATTCATCTTTTTCCTCTGTTCATAACCACATCTTCCTCTTTTCCCTTTTTTCTACGTGTTACATTCTGAACATGAAAAAAAAAAAGTCTTGCTCTTGCCATTTATGCTTTGACACTGTTTTATTAAATTTCCATCTCACTGCCATTACTCAGTCCCTTGGGACTGCCTCTTTCTTCCCTTTTGGTATTTCCCTCCTCCAGCATCTCCATTTCAACACCAACTTTTTAACAAGCTCAGCATCACTGAGGAAAATTTAAAAATCACCTTAGTTTGAGGGCTGATCCCAAGGAGCTTCTCAGTTGTGTTCCTGTCTCGTGTGTTACCTTTGAACAAAACACCCTCTCCTTCCAACTCTTACCTCAGTCTTGCTCTGTAGTTTAATGAACATCTTCGTGGCAGTTCAGGTAAATTTGCACCCACTGTGTGGACAAGATCAGTGAGCAGATAACAGCAAACAGGTTAAGAGTTAACAGGAGCAGGTGACCTTGGGAAAACCTTCTCTGACTCTTGTCCCTTCTGCTGGACAACTCTCAGAGAAGGCAGTGCCCAGCAGAAAGCACACCGTGTGCTCCTTTTGACCTGCTCCAGGCACAGATTCTCCAGCACAGAAGATGGTGCTGGTTGAACAAGACCTCTTTTTCCTCCCTCTATCCCACCACTTCTACCACCCACCGTGGCTGGGGCTCCTCTTCCATCCCCCTTCAGAGCCAGCCTTGCCTCCTCTCCAGGATCTGCAGCTCTGGCAAGATTTGGTTGCTCAGAGAAGCACAAAAGGCAAAAGCAGCAGGGAAGGAGAGGGTAAAAAGCTGAGTTCTGTTCCTAAAAACCAGCAACGTAGTCAGAGGAGGTAAGTTCTCTGAACATGGCTTCCAAATGGCATCATCAGTTCATTTTTGTGGTTTCAGCTTGAAAACTCTTGCCATTGCTCTCTGAGCAGAACAGCTGTCCACCAAATGCTCCAAATGCCTCACATTAGCTACCCAAGAGCACCCAGCAGAAGGGAAGGGTTCTGCTGGCACTCGGGAACATCAGGCTTTTATGACATGTCATTCTTTGCTCTGTCCTCAGTCAACCCCACATTGTCTCCCAGGCAGGGCATATCTTCTGAATTAGAGCAGGACTCATTATTGGGAAAATATGGAGACTCTAGTAATTGTACTAGCTTGTGTAACCTCTGCTTAAGTTGGATCCCAGTCCTTTAACACCAGCAGTGACAGTTTTCCTCTAAGGCAATGGAAAGAGAAGGGTGTCAGGGCAGGAAGAAGAGATACCTGCAGTGCTGAGTGGGCATTTTTTGTTATCTAGTCCCTACAAACTTTTTATTGAGGGGAACAAAAGGACAACACATCCCAAAATTTTTTGCAACCGTAGCTCTCATGGTTTCAGTGCAGAAACTGACTCCAGGTTTCCCATGGCAACTAAGTTCCTGGTTAATGACAAGCGTGCTCAGGATTGAATCTTTCCTTCCTTATCCTGGTCTCTTGGTAGTTTTCTGAGCCAAAAAGACACTCAGGTAATCACAAGACACACAGCAACATGAGACCATGGACCTCTGGATGTTCACTTTGGATGGAGTCAGTTCTTGTGCTTTTATTTGGTTTGGTATCTACAGACCTTTAAAGGTTTGGGATGGCTTGTTTTCTGCTGAACAGAAATGGAAAAATGTCCTCTTCCTTTGGTACAGGGAGCCAAAATCTCTACTGGTAAAAATAGTGGTTTGTTTATTTAAATCTCATGTTTTTCAAAACAAGAGAATGATCTTATACTTGTAGTTGACACTGGTTCATTATAGAAAGTGCTCCCAGAAAAGCTGGCAGCTTGGTCGGTGCTATAATCTCTTAAGCATGTTCCTTTCCAGCAGACATCCCAGCACACTGGAAGCCTTTGCTCTTCTGCTGGACCCCAGTGTAGTTCCAGGCTCAGCAGGGAGTTCTGCTCCTATAGAACAATTCCTGCTTCCCAAGGCAAACCCTACAGATCTCTAAAAGCAGCCATGTAAGGGAGATTTAAGTTACATAAATGAGATTTTTTTTCAAGTATAAATTAATCAGTGGTCAGTTCGAGACGTGTGTTATACGAGTTCTAGCTGGCTTAAAAAATCATGCCCATATTCTATTTAAAGAGACTCATTATGCACATATCATTTTCTTAATCCACTAAATCTGTCATGACAATGATCTTTTATCCTTTTATTTGTACAAGGCATAAGAGTCCTTATTCATAAGAGCAGCTTATAGGCACTAGATGATAATAATAGCAGTAGTAATTTGTGTCTCATAGTAGTGAATTTCACGAGTTCCTTTGTTTTCTAAAAGCTTCCTTTTCGTGTTACTGAATTTTGCTGCCACAAAGTTTGTGGCAGGCTTATTATTTTAGTATTATCACTTAGGGTGAGTAGGAGCTAACTTTGGTACATTCAACACTTCCAGTCTCTGTCTTCCCTGCCAAAATTCCTGCACCGATTCAAAATAGACAAAGGCTATATAGCAGGAGGATCTGCCATTCCAAATGATTTCTCTCTGTGGGATAGCTGTGAAATGTTTGTTTGCATATGCAGATCCAGTGCCCAGCTTGTTTGTTCACAGCTTCTGCAGAATATAAAGCCATTGTGACCTGCGGGGCTGATGATCTGCAAAACACAGACCAGGGAACTTTGCCCAGTAATTGGTGTATGAAGTTGGGAACTTATGTTTTAGCTGCACATCTTCAGAAATACAGGCAATAGTCCCTTTCCTTCAGAAACACAGGAAATACTGGATTTAGAGATGCATTTAGTCCTAATTTACTTCGCATTATTCACAAGTATTCATACAGGCAAGTGTTTCCTCTGCAAAAGTGCTGTAAAAGTATTTCCTAAGATCCGAATATTTCCAGTTCTTGTCATGTGGTCAGCACTTTAGTAACCCCGTAGATAAGGCGGTGATGTAATTAATGATCTCATGCAGTTTAAACTTGAGCTGAATATAAAAACTTCACTTAAGTCAAGTGAAAATTCTGTGGGATAGAGGTTTTCTTAGTGCAGAATCACAACAGCCTTTCACCTTCTGTCAGAGAGCTCCCACGACAGATTGCTGCGGGATGTAAAGGTATCCATGCTCCAGTGCTGGGAGGAAAACCGGGATTCCTGCTTGGAAAACTGGGATTCCTGCTTGGAAAACTGGGATTCCTGGTAATCAGCTGCTTTGTGTACTTGTTGACTCTGCTCCTGGTTCCTTCCCCAAGGTGAGCAGGTAGATAAGCATCATTTATTTTTCCCCTCGGCAGTGCCTTGGCTGCCCTACACACTCCTTGACTCAGCAGCCCTTGTGCACCTTCCAGACCCGTGTGTGCCCAAGTGGGAGCTGCCCACAGGGGCCCTGGAGAGGCAGCTGCACCTGCTGCAGGTGTGAGAACCTCCAGCCCAGCCACCTCCCCTGCTCATCACCCTCATCCTCCACATCCTTCCTCCCCATCTCATGAGCTCTGTCTCTCTGCAGGGGCTTTAAGTGGAAGGTGACTCTGGGAAGTGTCATTGCAAAGGGCAGCTGGGGATTATCTTCTGTCCCTAACACGGTTTAACATCCTCTGCCACCTTCCTGTCCCTGCTGAAAATGCATGCTCTGGTTTTCCTGCCTTTGCCTAAATACTGCTTTTCTGAGCTTCATTCTCAAACCACAGGTCTCTCTTTATCCAGATCAGTGTAGACTAAGCGGGATTATAAAACCAGATTTATCCAAGGCCATAATACTGTAGTTGCAAGGAACACTTTCCAGTGGCTGGGAGGTGCTTAATCTTTTAGATTAACTAGAAATATCTATGGCTTTAAACTGCTGGTTTGCGTCATGTCCTGAAAGCTGCTTTATGAACTAGCTGGGAAACATTATAACAGTGATTAAAAAATTGCCTCTGATGGTGGATTCTGCACGAAAACTGCGAGGGGGAAGCATCAGATCTTGGCAGTTTAATTTGTCTTTGTCCTCCCAGGTAGTCAGACTTTAGTGTGATGCAAGAAGAGGTGCTATTGTGAGTGGCAGAGTATTTCCTGGCAAAGGAGAAGGAAAACACCAGGACATGCACAGGGGAGAGCACTCTTCTCCTGGCACTGCCCACCTGACTCAGTCCCAGAACTCAAGCTGTGCTGTGCTGTGCTGAAACATGCTCTTTAGAGCCAAATATTTGGCAGAAAATTAAAAAGCAATTCAATAAACCAGGTATGGACTATCAGGCAGAGCTTCACTATAGGCCACATCTTGGCTGCAGAGCACCTTTTCCTTTGTCCCTCTGCCAACCTGGAGGATCCATATCCTCCCATCTTCACCCATCTTGTTCCTTTTGCAGAGACTGGTCATTCCACTCCTTCCTGAAACACGCCAGGACAAAACAGCAGAGGTGGGTGTGATTTATACTGCAAGAGTAACCAATTTAGAGTGCCCTCCTGGTGATGGAGAGTCACAGAATATGCTGAGGTGGAAGGGACCCACAAGGATCCTCGAGCCCAGAGACAACAGCGTACATTGTGTTTGCTCAAACCTTGCTCTGCAATGGCTTTACCATCTCCAGACACATTCTCTTCTCCCCACAGCTCTCAGGAAAGAGGTAACAGGGCATGTCCTCAGCCTGCTGGATGCCTGCACAGGGCTTGGGAGTTTGCTGGGTTATAAAGTCACTCACAGGTGCCTGGCACTTTTTATTGCCTGAGTAGCCACTGAGATCACCAGGACAGCTATGAAACCTCTGCCCAGGTAGAATAGTCTGTGGGTGCTTCTCCTGGTGATAATATTCTAAAAAAGGAAACAACTGAGAGGAAAACAGTTCTATAAATTTGTTCGTAGAACATCCAGTGACCGTGAATCGTGCTATAAATATCCCAGGCTATAGGTTTCAGGGTTTCTCTACCAGACTGCTGCAGTGCCTTGGAACAGACCTTGGTAACAGTAGCTTCGTGATGGTTGTGATAAACTGTTTTTATTCCTTATCTCTCCCTTTCCTCCTTCCTTCCAGTTATACCAGCCGTTTACCCATAATGTTTATTCCTCACCTCATGGAAAATTTTTGACCGAGAAAAAAAATCACTTCTGTTGAAAAACCAAAAATGTCCAGCCAAAACCAACGTTTTCATTGTTTGGCTGAAAATGAGAGGTTTGCCATTTTAAGCTTAAAGTTTTTGGTCGGGAGCCAAAATAGTTTTGCATTTTGCCCAGTAAAAATTTCCAGTTTTTCAGAGACTGACACTTGTTTTTACATCAGTGAGAGAAAAGTTAAAAACCTGATTGCTCATCAGAAGCAGTTTAGGCAAAACCAGCTCCACAGAAAAGTCCTTTTTATTTCAGTGAGTATTAGATGGGAAGCAAGGAATGATGGAGTTCACCTCCCTGTTACATGGACACAGCAAAGCTGATGGAGAACCTTTGCCACGGGGGTTCATGGTTGGAACAGGAACAACACCGTGTGATTTCAACATTTGATGACAACTGGGGCGGTCCCCACACTGTCCTTGTCCTCTCCATGGCAAATCCCAGCTTGTGCACAGCTCAGAATTCCTGAGGAGCACATTGGAGAGGGAGCCTGGAGCTGCTGGGGTGCTTGAAGCACCAGAGCCTTTATAAGAACCCTCTCAACCCTGATTTCTGGCCCCGGCTCCAGAAAGGAGGTCGTGTGTGGACTCCCCTGCCTATAGACATGGATTTCACAGTCAGAAAGGACTATTTTTTCCCCTCTCTCTCCCCCTGGAAGATACTGAGTGGTTTATGTTTTCCCCTTCTTACTGTGGGTGAAAACCTTAAGTGGTGTAAATCAGCAGAGTTCCATTTACAACAGCGAAGATCACCTATTGAATTTAGTATTTTTCAGCAATTATAATAAGTTACAAGCATTTCCGATTCTCCTTTATCCCGTGGATAAAGCCAGGGTTTATGTGTGTAACTCCCAGGGTGATAATAGCAGGGAGCAGTTTTACTGCACACATAGAACTTTTCCTTAGGCCAAGAAAAGCAGCCACAGCGTTTCATCAGCTCCCAGCAACATTTAAGCAGGATTTAAGAAATTAAATAAATAAATCTAATTGATGGGGACAGAAAGTGGTGGGAGAAGAGAAGCTGAAGTATGAAAATTAACAACATGAAGCACGCAGAAATCACCCCAAGTAGTTTCTCCTCTATTTTAAATGTTTCTGAACTCTCTCAAATTAAACTTTCCATTAAATGACCGTCTTTTCAATCTTTTATTTTTTTCCCCTAGAGCCACATGGGACAAAAATCAAAGGACGAAAAATGGAAACATGAATATTTAATCTGCGTGTGACTCTTGCTGACTTTTCAAAATGCAGTTTTCTGGCTGTAGGGCAGAACAGCAGCAAAGTCATTGCTGGGAACATCCTTATCCAGGAGAGCTCCTCATCCTTCCATTGATAACAGGAATGAGGGATCTTACATTTGCAGAGGAAAAAAACACCCCATCCCTAGAAGTGTTTGAGACCAAGTTGGAGCAACTTGGTCTAGTGGAAGGTGTCACTACCCATGACAGGGGGGATGGAACTTTGTTCTTTAAGGTCCCTTCCATCCCAAACCATTCCATGATTCTATAAAAATGACCCTTATTCTGGAAAACAGAGGCCAACACAAAGGTTTGGGTGCAAGAAAGACCAGGAGGATCCCCTTTGGAGCAACACGCCTGCATATCTGAAGTATTATGCAGGATTCAAGCTGGGAATTATCCTTTTTGAGGGACTTGCTGCTCATGGCAGGTGTTTCCCAGCTGATCAAGTGGATGTTTCTAAGTCTATAGGAAGACACCAGATGTACATACAGGTTCTTAAGGTTGTCTGTTCAAAAGAAAGTAAATGAGATGGTTTACATAAGCGTGCCTCTTCCTGAAAGGCTGAGCTATTTTAACAGTGCATTCCACCAAAATGAATAATATTTGGCTTTTGCAGGCAGATTTTTCTGTGGTTACAACCTCTTTTGCACATCATTAATGTCCAACCCCATCCTCTTGCTTTTCTTTCATTAAAAGGAACAACAACCAACCTTTAAAAATATCGTATTTGTCATGTGCTAGCTTGGGTTTCAGCTGGTGTGATTTATGTGTCTGTCCTCAGAGTAAACACACTCATTGAGGAAAATGATCAAGCCTCTGAGAGTGTAGAAAAGAAGGGTTTGGGTCAGGGTGGGTCATGGCAGATGGTGCTGCAGAGCTGCCTGGAGCTGCCTTTGCAAAGGGGTCACTGCTTAGTCTGGGCTGAAGGGTGAGAGGGGTTATCAGTCTAAGCTTGGATTTGGAAAACCTCCAGTTCCTGCAGGTGATCTGTGTGTCTGACAGTGAGCAAAGCCCTCCTGCCTCCACCTGGGAGTGTCACAGCCATGCTCTGTTACCAGGATGGGGAAAAACAGGCTCCTAAATCCTCCCACCCTTCTCATTGTGGGTCACATCAGCCTTTTGTGGCTCTGACTTACCTGCAGTCCCAGCCTGGCTGGGCATTAACACCTCCCATTATTTAGCCAGGTTCTGTTCTCAGTTACACCAGCTGATCCTGCAAGAGTTAAAAACAAACAAGCAGCACTGAAAGAATCTGGCCTAGCATAAATCAAGATATCCCCTGACTCAACAGTGACAATTCTCAGCTGGTGCAGATCTCTCCAGTTCTGTTTAAGACCCTGGAGGTGTCCCTCCTTACACAAGCAAATGATCAGATCCAAAATGAGCAGGATTTCTTGGAAGAAGGGGAAAACTATTTGAGGAAGAAGTAAACGGCACCAGATCATTCCAACAGCTCAAAATTTGTTTTGCCAAAGGAACAGGAGAAAGCTGTTAAAAAAAGATTTTAATTGTAAGCCATTTCGGCTTTCCCTGTAAGAAAACAAGGAAGAAGCAAACACAATGGCTAAAGAACATGAAAAGATCCCAAAGGTTAAGAATGCTCCAAGAAAAATATGCTCTCAATCTGAAATGGTGAGCAATGGAAAGATTATTTGCACTACTTTCAGGGCTGTTGGTGGTTGCCACAGGCAGCAAAGTCTCTGTGATTTCCAAGGGCTCCTTGGGAAGGGGCAGGAGGAGAGACCAGCAGAGGCTGAGCCTTCCTGCCCTGTTCCCGGGGTTTTGGGCTCAGCCCTTCTCCCACCACAAAGGATATATTTGTGTAGCTCATTTGCAGGGTGAATGAGAAGGCTCAATTGGCAAATTGGATATTGATAACTTCCAGAAGCCTTTTTGGGACTGCTGTGTTATTCCACTCGTCTGAAAATCGACAAACACTCGCAGCAAAAACAACACAAAAAATCCCCTTTCTGGCAAAAGAGCGTGGCTCCAAATGAATTAACTTTCAAACCTGATATTTAAGGATGTTTTATTAGTCTGATGTCTCTCCAAGTCTTGCCAGAGCCATCATGTCAAAAAGCTGGGGACTGGGTTACAATGAAAGAGACATTATTTGTAATTGTTTCCTCTCAGCATTATCATGTAAAGGGGAAAGGCAAGTGGAAAAGCACTTTGCAGTGCCCTGAGTTTCCTCCCTCCTGGTGCTCTGATCCCCTTCCCAGCTCCTGGGGGTGTTGGGGTGCTGGGGGGCTCCTGGGGTGCCCAAGGGATGGGGCAGAGCCAGCACAGGCACCATGTGGGTACATCCCACCATGGACAAGCCTCATCCCCCTGCCTCTGGAATATTGTCCTTCTTAACAGGAGTGGGAGAAGCTTTTGCTTGTTTTGCTTCTCTTTGTTTTGCTGTTGGTTTGTGTAGTGTTTTTATTAATTGAGGATGGGGTTTTATTTTTCTGAAAGGAGGCAATGATCCAAGCTTGGACTTATTTTGCATAAATATTGGCAGAACTACTTATATGGGAGAAGGAAAACCAAGGTTATCGTGATCATCACATGATTTTACTTAGGCAGTGTATCAGTTAAATTAGTGTTGAAATTATAAGGTTTCAGCTGCTGGTACTTTTCATATTAAAAATCAAATTTAATTTTCCAGTTTTGCAGAAGCAAAAATTCCAACCATTTGTTGCTTTCCACCACCACCAGAAGGGAAGAAAAAAGGAAAAAAAATAGAACGAACACAGCTTAGTCCTCCAAAATAAATCTCTGCAAAGGCTACTTCTATCTGGGAGAAGATGTCAATGCAGAAATTTCAGCCATCCTTGGGCTCATTAAAGGGGATAAACCCGGCCTCAGTCTTCCAAATTCTGGGATTTCACTCTGTGCTTATGGATGTGCAACCCAGCTCAGGATGTTCCATTTGGGATGGAGCAGATGCTCCTCATTCCCTCCCAGTGCCTGGATGTGAAGAGGCTCTTTGGGAAGCAGCATCCTCGTGTGCACTGCCCAGCCGGCTCAGGAGCAGGGCCATTTCTGACCGTGTGTGGCGAGATTTTTCAATGCTTGGTTTAGTTCCATCCAAGCTACAAACCAGAGAACCAAACCAAAAACAGCCAAGGAAAAAGAAAAAAAAAAAAAAGAAAAAGAAAAAATCCTTTCTGATTTTCAACATAAAGCTAGGATTACCACCAAAGAACAATAAAAATTCTTTTATTACCAACAACAGGAAGAGCAAAGAGAAAACTAAACCACAGAAAATCTTTGTTATAATTTTTCCATAACAAATAAGGTCTTTTCTGGTCATGTTTGGTTTTTTGCCTTTTTTTTCTTTTTTCCCCTTAAAATTGTATCTGTTTAGGAAAAAAATAAAATCTTGTTTAGAATAAAAACAAAACTGCAGAGGAAAAAGCACAGCTCTTATTAAAGAGTTTGACATCACAACCCATCTATTAAATAGCAGGATTCTTAAAGGAGAGCAACGCACAAATAAAAGAGAGGAAAGGAAAGGTCGTGTGAGTTCCCAAGGCCATTGTTGGTGCAGGAGAGCACAGCAACTTCCACCCTCTGCAGGCAGGGGAGTCCTGGGGGAGCAGGAACCAGCCCTGGACGTTCCCCCAGCGAGAGGATCCTTGCAGAGGAGCGTGTCTGTGCCTTGGCTTTGGGCTGCTTTGCTCCCCACCCTGCTCTGCAGTGTCCCTGAGGGTCACCAAGGGAGATGAATGACCAAAGAGGAGTGCCAAGTGCTGCTGGTGGACCCCTCCGTGCCTGCTCTCCCTGAGGATCCCACCACGAGCTCCCGTGGCCATGGCAGGGTGTGAAGTTACCTCCAAGAGGGGGTTTATGTTCCCCTTAGATTTGGGGGCTGGTTTGGTTTTATTTTCAGTGGGTTTCTGTGAGAAAAAGCTCTTTTTCCTCCCCACAGCCTGGCACTCTTTGCTCCTGCCCTGTGAGGCTCTGACAGGGCTGGTTTGGGTCGATAAGGGTGGCAGTGAGTTATTGCCATGTGAGACTGTAGAGCCAGAACAGGCAGTTTGGACATAAAACAGTTACAGAAATGGCTTTTTCTTCCCCCCTTATCTGGCCCTGCTCTTGATAGCAAAGGCAGCCTGGTAACAAAGGATTTTGGTCCTCATTAATCCAGTGAGAAGCACCAGGGAATTGACCCTTCCATCAAAGAGCTCTGCCTGCTCTGATCCTCTGCCATGGAGTGCCAGGAGGTGCTGCTGATCCACATCACAGGGGCTGGGGCTCCCCTGGCATATCCCAAGTGACAGCAGCCCTCGGATTTTTCCCTGAGCGAACAAGGGACACTTTTCCAAAGAGATATTGGAGGTGAAACAACAAAAAAGCAAAGTTCTCGCCGAGTTTTGAACAGAGAACCACAGAATGGTTTGGGTTGGAAGGCACCTAAAAGATCATCTCATCCTACCCCCCTGCCATGGGCAGGGACACCTTCTACTAGCCCAGGGACACCATCCACTAGCCCAGAGACACCTTCCACTAGCCCAGATTGCTCCAAGTCCTGTCCAACCTGGCTTTGGACACTTCCAGGGATCCAGGGGCAGCCACAGCTTCTCTGCCCAACCTGTGCCAGGGCCTGCCCACCCTCATAGCCAGGAATTCCTCCCCAGTATCCCATCTAACCCTGCCCTCTGGCAGTGGGAAGCCATTCCCCTTGTCCTGTCCCTCCAGGCCCTCGTAAAAAAATCTGTCTTGGGCTATTTTGGGAATATTCAGGTCTCTGCAGCAAATGATGGGAAAGGAAAAGCAACCCTTGAGGCCAGCGAGGTGCAGATCCCCCATTTCCCCAGAAAGGAGCTGCTCTTCCCCTGTACATGTCAGGAGCTTCCAATTCCTGGCACGACTGACACCCCTCAGCTGGAAGCACCGACACGGAGCAGCAAACCCTGTTCTCCTGACACACGGAGGGGGTTCATCTCCCTGTCAACCACTGTGGGAAAACAAAATGTTGTGCAGAGAGCAGCGAGGGGCTGGGACAGAGTGTGCTGCCCCTGCAAGGCACAGCTCAGCTGGGCAGAGCCCATTAATTGTCCCCAGCAGGACTCCGGCAGCACCACGGGCTGTGTCGGAAGTGGCACCGCTGCACTTTAATTGATGCTCCAAAGCAGACAAAAGTGTCACACGGGAAGCAAAATCCAAGGAAAGAAAGAGGAGAAAGATCAGTGGGGGGGATGGATCCCTTGTCCCAGTTCAGCTGCTGGGAGGGGCACTCAGAGGTGCCCCCTTATCACCTGAGGGGCTGAACCCCCTTATGGCCAGGAATGGGCTGGCCCCACAGATCTGAGAATGTGAGGGAAGATAAACCTGGGGGAAAATGAGGATGTTTGTCCAAAGCTAAAGGAAAGAGGAGGCCATGGAGATGCTGCAGGGCTGGAGCCCCTCTGCTCTGGAGCCAGGCTGGGAGAGCTGGGGGGATTCACCTGGAGAAGGGAAGGATCCAGGGACACCTGAGAGCCCCTTGCAGAGCCTAAAGGGGCTCCAGGAGAGCTGGAGAGGGACTGGGGACA
>JAWWEE010000041.1:2096123-2133320 GCA_035221455.1 Xenops minutus
CCACAGAATGGTTTGGGTTGGAAGGCACCTAAAAGATCATCTCATCCTACCCCCCTGCCATGGGCAGGGACACCTTCCACTAGCCCAGGGACACCATCCACTAGCCCAGGGACACCTTCCACTAGCCCAGATTGCTCCAAGTCCTGTCCAACCTGGCTTTGGACACTTCCAGGGATCCAGGGGCACCCACAGCTTCTCTGCCCAACCTGTGCCAGGGCCTGCCCACCCTCACAGGGAGGAATTTCTTCCTAATATCCAATCTAAGCCTACTTTCTTCCACTTTAAAGGGAATTTTAATGGGATTAATCTGGGAATAATTCCTAGATTCTTTAATAAAATTCTTAAAATTATAAATAATATGAAAATGCTGACAAGACTGTCCTTATGACAATATAACTTTCATTGTTACTCCTCAGCTCCTTCTCACACCCAGGGACCTCTTGCTCTCCCTGATTTCTTTGCTGGGACATTATACCTGAGGTGAGCAGAGCTGTGACCAGGTTTAGCTCTAAGCAGCTTTGGTGGTGTCAGATCCCAATTCCCTCTCCAAATATAATTTGGGTTCATGTCCATGAAGCCCAACAAAAGCCTGAGTTTTCCTGGACTGGGGTCTGCACAAATGTCTGAAATTCTAAGCACTTCAAAAGAGGATTTAGAAGTGGGTGTGTTTTTTGTAGTCCCAAAGGTGGCTGGTCCTTTTGGCCACCTGTGTTAACCCCCTGCTCCAGCTAATTTGGGGCTCAAAGATCCTCATTCTGTTTTGTGCACTCATGTCTTGACCCAAAAAACATAATCAAATAAATGTAGAAAAAATAAGGAGACTTTTCATCTCCATTTTTCCAGATGTAAATACTCCTCTAATTTAGTCCAAAATTATTGCGCTGTAAATTCTTTTATTGCATTGCTAGGTTTCATTTTTGGTTTTGTTTTTCATTTTCTTATGTATTTTGTGGATTTGGGATACAAACAAATGACAGGGTACTAACAATGACTTGAACCAGCTTCTGAAAGATGTCTTTTTAATTTTTTTTACCTCCTTGCACACTGTTTTTCCTCTCTGGGCTTTCTCAGGGGGACAACACATTTCACCACAGGGTGTGATATGAGGGTGAAGATTCCCATGGGCAAAATCTTTCCTGAGGTGCATTTGTATAAATACTGGAGGATCATGGCAATGAAGTCTCATCTGGAATTTACAGGAGGAAGATGTCCCAGAAGAAAAAAGCCAAGTGTCAAACCATTATACAGAGCACAATGTTCACATCTCCAGTCACCAAACCGAACAGATTTGGATATTGTTCTGAAAAAGACCTGCTGGGGACAGATCTAGACCTCAGAATAGGGAAATCAGGTGAAAAATCCAGGCAAAGAGTTGTTTTAGTGCTCTGTGGAAGGGCAGGGCTCGGAGGGGCCAGGCCAGCAGGGAATATGGCCAAGGATCTGAGGGGCATTAATTGGGGGCACTTGGACAAGGGGCATTTCCCTGTTCCCTCCTGGGCTGGCACAGCCTATTCAAGCTACCCTTAGCTCATTTTCTGCTCCACAGAAGGTGTTACAGCACAAGAGGCTTCCACAGAGACCTTTACCTCATGTCTAACCATGGCATTCCCACTGTCCATCCCTCCCTCCCTCCACAGAATACCACACAAAGCCATCCAGAGAAGGACAGATCCTTTCTGATTCATTTTTCCCAAATCACTTTCCTTTGAGAACAGTGGAAAGTACCTTCTCTTTTTTTTTTTTTTCCATGACCATAATTTAATTCCTTATTTTAACCAACTTGCTCCGTTCCTCCTCCTTGATAACTCACGAGTTCAAATGTAAAAAATGTATTATTACAAGAGACAATTACGGGGTTCAAAGCATTCTGAAGCATTCCATGCTCCCAGCTTCTGGTACTGATATAAGGAGAGGAATATTTGTGGTTTTTTTACTTGCATGAAGTGGAAGAGTTCCAAGAGCTGGTGGTAAAAGGCCTAATGAAAGTCTGCCTTCATCAGACACAACAAAGATCCTGCATCCTGGGAGGTTAACTGTTTATATGGACATGATGCCCAACACCATCACTCAACACAAACAAGCCCTTGACCATGTAAACTCAGTCATTTCATGCTCAGTCAAAAATAACAATAGCAAAATAAGAAGGGAAAAAAAGGAATCCTGGGTTTGTTTGGCTTTATTTTTTTAATTTTTTTTCTTATTTTTTAAATAGAGCATTACTTTGGAAGTTGAAGGTATGCAGCTCTTTAGTTCCCAAAGTTTGCCTGGACTGAAGATGTGTCCAGCACCTTTGGGGGTGAGGTTGGATCCCAGCAGGGTGTTGAAATAGAGTCTGTTTTCAGTGCACACAGTTGTTGCACAAACATCTGCCTGCTGCAGTGCAGGAGGTTCTTCTCCACTGAACCTTCTGTTTGTCATTTATTTTTCCATTTTATAAATACTGATTGGAAACTTCTTCTTGGAAGGCAGAAGGAAATCTTGTGGATTGTAAACACTGAGAAGAAGATGAATTGTTTAGGATGGTGAAAAGGGTATAAGGACTGAAAACATAATGTTAAGTGGAGGAAAGTTTAGGCTGAATAAGGGGATAAACTTCCAAGTGCTGAAATCTTATTAGACTGTGGAAAATTCTTCCAAAGGATGTGGGAGAAGCTCCACTGTTTGAGCAGTTTGCCATTAGATTGGACACAAAGGACTAAAAATAAATCTTGAACAATCTTGCCCTAAAAAAGGGGGTGAAGTGAAGAGGCCAAAATCAATGTGTCCAACAGCACCTCCTTCGATTTCATGGACCACGATCCGTCCATGCCCGGAGAGTATCAATGAGCTGGGGGTGTGTGAGGATGGATTCACTCACCATGTCCAGCTCACAGGGTGTTCTCAGCTCTGGAACCTGCTGAAGGGAAACCTGGGCAGTGCAAGAAAACAGAAAGTGCCAGCAGCCTCCCATGGCAGTGGGAAACACAGCAACTTTTAACCAGGAAAAAGGACACTAAATACAAATATTTGAATTGATTTCTTGTCCAGAGAACAAACTGGGGTTCAGAGAACCTTCATCCACATGGAGTGGCAGGGGGAGAGCATGAAGAACACTGGAAAGATGTTTTATGTTTTCAGACCATCAAGAAGAACATAAAAGCCAATTATTATTATATAAAAGCCAAGGAACTGGCACAACTGAAGCCCAAGAGAAGGATGTGCTAGCCCAGCACTTGCCCTGTGTGTCCAGGGGACAGGTCCAGGTTGAGGAGCAGCAGTGGTTCCCCTGGCAGAGAACAGGCAGCAGGGATTGCAGTTTGCTGAGGCACAGCAGCAAAATAATTGGAACGGTCCGAGGGGCAGGAGGGAATTGCAGTTTTAAAGATGTGTTTCAGTAACAAGCTAATAAAATTATTGTCAGTGGGGACAACTTTCAGTGTGAGATGATGCAAGTTGTTAAGTTGTTTTATGCAGTAATGGCAGATGACAGGAGGCAAAGAAGATACAGCAGGATTTACAACCACAGTGATTTGCCAGCAAGATTAGGGTATTTTGGGTATTAATCCACTTGCTGCCTTTTTCATTCTCTTTGTGGATGGTTTAAAAGCAACTTCTATATCTTTTAAATCCATTCATGGTGGTGTTAACCCGAAGCTCCTGAAGAGACAAAAAATCTTCCCGCTGACTTTCCTGGGGCCCTGGATTTTATCAGACCTAAATTTATTACAGAAACACCATATTTATAAACTCTTTGCCCCAGGGGCTCGTTATGAGTCTTCAAAATTTGCTCTGAGTTACTTGCCTGGGACTGGTGAGACGAATCCCATGGTGGCATTTCCAGTGCTGACTGGAGTCGTGTGGGAGCAACATCTGCTGCAAATATTTCCTGGTGGAAACCAAAATGTCACTTGCTGTAAATACTTCTCTGTGTGATTCTGAAATCTGCTCTCTGCTACATTTTTGGCCAGTAAGACCTGATAACTCAAAAGTTCTTAGAAAGCAAAGACAAAGAGATGTGAATGTGGCCAAAGCGACTTTATTGCAGATTGGAATGAATTTAACATCAGTCAAAGCACACAATGAATCTGCTGTAAAAAGGAACATTTTGGAGACTGGAGAAGATGCACAGACCCTGAATTAGTAGGAGAGCAGTTGGAAACCTCCTGTTTTTAAGTGAAAAGGGACTGTGCCACTGCTACATGCACAGAAATACAGAATATATACTTTTAATACAACAAAACCAGGGTGTTTATGTGTCTGTTTGCTATTTTCTGCTGGATGTGTTCTGTTAGTTGAGAGGGCATCTGAATCCCACCACGAGCACAGTGGAACTAACCCAATCTGCTGCACACACCTGGAAACATCACTGAAAATAATTGTTATCAGGAGTGTCAGGCTGGGAAGGACTTCTGGACTATTTCCAGTTTAAGGCAAATTTTCCTTTCTTTTTCCCCCTAGGAACTGACAGACATCAAAACTAATTTGCATTTTTTTTTCTCCTTTTTTTCCTAATTATTACAATTTGAAAGTTTTTCCAGAACCTTAGTGGTTTTAGAGGCAGAAATGGGATTGTTAGCCTTCTCTACTTGAAAATAATGCATTTCTTGTACTGTCCCAGAGCCGGGCAGCCCATGGCAGCTCCAGTGGCAATGGAATGGACCTTCTTATCATCAGCTTTCCCTGCTTAATCCCAAAACTTGGATAAAATGACCCAAACTTCTTCCAGTGTGGCCAGAGCAAGCCTGACACGCTCACAAGCTGGGTTGGCCAGGGGGTTCACTCTGGGTAAATCCATGTCAAAATCCTTTTATTCCTCTGAACATGCAGCAAGCTTTGGAAACTTGACCTTGTGACCCCAAAATAAAGGTGCTACTCCTGTCTTTTCCTAATTGTTGCATCCAGCAAGAGATTTCTCATCTTATTCTCCTTCCTTCTGACACCTCTAAACACTGTCTCATTTCTTGTTTGTTCTTCAGTTTTCCCTCCAAACTATTCTTTCCTTCCTTCCCCACTTTGTCCTGCACCTTTCCTTAATGCTACCCCAGACCTTTTCCCTTCTGCCACTGTTATGAATCCTCAAGGGCCACAAGAATTTTCCATTTTCCTGCCCTAAACTCTTCGTATATCTCTCCCCACCTCGTTACAATAAAATAATTCTTCCATTTCGCTGTCACCTCAATTTAGCTCTCTCACCCTCCACTCCCTCTTTTTCCCCTGGTTTTAAAGACCGACCAGCATTTCCTGAATTGGAAAAGCCACAATAATATTTTTTCCATTGAAAATACCACAAGTACAGTATTTCCATTGAACATACCACAAGAACAGTGTTTCCATTGAACGGACCACAAGGACGGTGCTTTTGAGGTATCTTAACGCTAAGATGAACTCATAATGTTCATCTTGGACTCATTAAACCAAAGCCCCTTCTCTTCTCAAAAAAAAAAAAGTTTCCTCAGACAGAAAAAGAATTTTTATTCACAGGTTTCAAAAAAAAAAAAAAAAAAGAGAGGAAAAAAAAAAAAAGAGAAAAAAAATACAATAAAAACAAGACCTAGACAGAGCCAGGACAATTTTGCACTTGCTTTGTGAGTAAAATATAAATAGGTTTTAGCAAGTTAAAAAAAAAAAATCCATTAAAAATGCTTAGACTGGTTGAACAGCTGGAAAAGCAACTTTTTTTTGATAACATTTAAAGCTGCTTAGCAGCTGGGGAAAAAATCGCCTGTAAAAACACTTAACATTTACAGCCACTCAGTGGCTGGAAAAGCAACTTGTTATAAAATTGATTTAACATCTCAGTGGCTGGAAAAGACATACACACACATACATCTCACTGCAGTGCTTTACATAGCTATTTATGGGTATTTAGACGCAGATAAGGCTATAAATAGATAAGCTTGGCATTCCTGCTGATGCCATTGTGGCAGGGAATAATTTCCATTCGGATCATTCACCATTTTATTTTATTTTCTGGGAGTTTAAAGCTAAGCCATTTAAATTCCCATCAGTCTGGATTCTGGCGGGCCTGGATGCTCAGCCATCCCACCCAGCCCCCGGGAACGCCGTAAATCAGTTTAGTTACAGAGCACTTTATGAAATAATAACTGAGCTCTGGGCTTGATGAGCTCAAATGAAAGGCTGACTGAGGCAGCACAGAATGGGTTGTTTAACAAATCATATTTATAATCAGAGGGGCTGGATGGGAATGTCTCCATCAGCTCACCTGGTCTGACAGCAGCCACGTCCTGCCTTGCCATCGCAGCCCAGAGAGCTGACAGGCGCCTTGCAGCCCCAGAAGTGACAAGAACGAGATCTGATTCTTTAAAAACTGGTGTGAAAATCCCTGTAGAAGCGGTAATTAAGCATATTTGTTTCTCTCTGAGATTACAATTCTTTAAAATGCTGCTTTAAAGCGTGAGTCATGGAATAAGCCCTAAAGCAGCGCTGGGCAGTCGTGCTCTCGGCTCACACAGCTCCTGGTCCCCTCTACCCAGATGTGCACTTGGTGCCCTGCATCCAGATGTGCTCGGTGCCCTGCATCCAGCTGTGCTTGGTGCCCTGCATCCAGCTGTGCACTTGGTGCCCTGCATCCAGATCTGCACTTGGTGCCCTGCATCCAGATGTGCTCGGTGCCCTGCATCCAGCTGTGCTGGGTGCCCTGCATCCAGATGTGCACTTGGTGCCCTGCATCCAGATGTGCTGGGTGCCCTGCATCCAGCTGTGCACTTGGTGCCCTGCATCCAGATGTGCACTTGGTGCCCTGCATCCAGATGTGCTCGGTGCCCTGCATCCAGCTGTGCAGAGGCCTCTGGGGGCAGAGGTGATGTGTGGGCAGGGCCCTGCTCAGCCCTTTCTCAAAGTCCCCCAAACCAGGACTAAGCTCCTGCCTGAACACTGGCACTGGCACCCTTTCCATCAGCACCTGCAAACCACAAACACCTCTGCATGGGAAGCCTGGGGTGTGTGGGCACACACTGCCATTAGTTGCTCTCTGAAACTGCTGTAATAATGCACTGGAGCTGTTTGCTTTGCTCAGGTGCTCCAGGCAGTGCTTTCCCCCAGCCCCTGCTGAGGTGTCAGGGCTCTCTGTCGCTCTCTCTCAGCCTGCACCTCCACGTGACATTTCCATTTTGTTTTGCCAAGCCTTGTCTCTGTGGCACAATTACCTGGATGTGCTTGAGAGATGCCATAAACCCAAGAAGGCACTTACTGCACTGTTACAACAAATGTCAGCAATAAAACAACTTATGTGATGCGTGTTTTGCTGGTGGGGGACAATCCAGGCAAACCAAGGACCCCTGTGAAACCCCCTGCTCCAGCCTTGCTCCCCAAGGACCAACCACAAGCTCGTGGTGAGCCCCTTTGGAAGAGGCCAGCGTCTCCTGGAGCAAACACAGCTCTTTACATTTTATTTCCAAGCAAGGATGTCCTGTCTGGCTGGGTTATGGCTGAGGCTGTGGGACGCAGTAAAGAGGGAACAGTAAGTGTTGCCATGATTGGGTGTCATTTCCCAAAGCCCAAACCTTCTCCTGGAGTCAGGAGTAGAGCCCAAAGTGCTGCTGAGCTGGGTTTGATGCCAGCTTTTGGAGCTAAGATGAGAAACTCGATGTCTTTCCTCTGCTGCTAAGTGTAGATAATGAGGCAATGTTCCCAAAGTATCTGAGACTGGGATCTTTGAAGTGTAACCACTTTGTGGCCAAATACTTGTGAAAGTGGAAAAAATAATAATTACCTATGAATATGTGAAGACGTATATTCCTCAAGGACAGACAGGAATTGTTCAGTGTCGTCCGGGTGAAGGGAGGAGGTGCAATAAGATGATTTTAAGAAGAGTTTTCCTGCCAGGGAGAGCTATTAGGCACTGGAATTATTTCCTCAATGAAAGCAGAGGAAGGCAATTCCTTCAGACATTTAATAATAGCTTGGGCAAAGAATTAGGAAATATAAAGAAGAAGCCTGTACTGGCAGGTAATTGAGCTAATCAGAACTTAAAATTTTTTTTTTTTTAGGATCATTTAAAGTCAGCTGCAATAGATATTTCACTAATTCACAGTGTTTTTCATTGCAGTCCAATAGCCAGGAGTAAGGCAGAGCAGCTTAATATTAAAAAAACACCAACCCAATAACTGCTGGGAACACTGGGCTGATCAGTGCCAGTGAGGAGAGGTTTCATGGGCACGCATCAAACACACAAGTGAGTTCTCAAGCAGGCCACAAAAGCCAATGTGGAAGAGAAGGGGTAAAAGGAGCCAAGGTTTGATCTGGAAAATAAAAAGGGAAAAGCAAGGATGAAGAACCAGGGGATTGGACGAGATGGGATGGGATGGGAGGGGGTCCTGGAGAGACTCTGTCTTGGCAACAACCATGGAAAATAAAAGTGCAGAATAAAAAACTGCTTTAAGAACAGCCCGTGATCAAATACCAGACTGGCTAATTTGTATTTCAGGGGCTAGAGCAGAGGATGCTGCAGTCTGTGCCTCTGTACCTTCCACACATTTGGTGTTCCTGGACAAACAGCAAGTCCTAAATCATGGGCATCCGGCTCAGACTTGAGCTGGGGTGTAAAGGCTGAGCAGCATCAGACTGAGCAACTAAATTTGGGGAGAGGCAGACACTTCAGAGCACTGTGGTGTCTGGATTACCCAGAGAATGACTAAGCCAGGTACTTTTTTCTCTCCCTGTTCATCCTGAACACCGTGGTGGGTGCCAACATTTATTCTTTCATCCTTTCTCCTTGTTCTGTGTTTTATAAATAACATTGAGAACATTCTGTAATTATCCATATGGGATTATTTACCAGTTACATCCACTGCTGGGCATGGTACCCGGATGTCCAGGATGTTGGGGTCAGGAGGGGACACAGCCTGGGGCATCCCAGCAGCTCCTTCAATGGCTGACACATGATACCAAATGCATCTGTTACTCCTGAATCCAGAATCCCATTTCCCCCCTTTCCCAACCCAGGACACGTGTCTCTCCTGAATCCAGGTAGGAAAAAGGTTGTTCTTGAAACAAAGCTGAAGAGAAAGAGGGAAACAGAAAATCCTCACCATAAATTCCACCAGAGCTGAGTAAATGCAAATGAAGTTTTTTGCCTTTTTAACAACATAATGGCATTTCAGACTGTCTCCAGGTCCATTCAGCAATCCGTATGCATTATGGACAATGACTACTCCCTGCTGGAATTCCATGAAGGCCATAAGTGTTTGTCAGTATATGGAAAATTGGCGTGTTTGTCCCAGGAATGTCAGAGCCAGAGTTTTATGTACTTGTTGATGGTAATGGGTGGAGAGTCACAATCTCACCCTGCTCTGGTTTAATAGACATTTACTTCACAAGAATCACTTGCTAATGCTGTTAACCATTAAACCTGAGTACTGATACCAGAACCTGCCCTATAGCTCTACAATACTCTGTAACCTGCACACAGAAATCATCAGTACAAATCCCAACTCTCCTTAAAAGCTGCTCAGAAGTCCAGGATATTCACTACATGTTTGCACAGTGACCACAGCCATTAATTTATACTTTATTAGAAGCTGATATCACCACTGGATTTAAATTATAGCCATATTAACATCCATCAGCAAGTTGACCTAGAAACTTATTTATTTAAGAACATCAGTGGTCTGAGTCAAAGACTTATTTCAGATGCCAGAAACAAAAGCAAGTACAATGGGGGTTGGATCTGGACAATGGTTGGGAATCGTACTGGCAGCCATCAAATTCGAATATTTGATCTTCACAGCTTGACGTCAAGAATGGCTTTTAAATCTCCTGGCTGGTAAATATATCTGGCTCATGCCTTGTTTAACATTTGAGGTGCTTATAGATATTGTGGTTACAAAGTTGATCAAACATGCAAGGCATTATTTGTAGGAAAAACATTTACCTTACTGGAGAGGTTTGACATATTCCAAAGGCTCAAATGATTTCCCGTCTGCTTTAATGTGTGAAGGAAAGTGGAATTTGCTTTGAGAAGGGAAGAAAAAGGCAGTTCAGGCACTTGCTGCCGTGTCTGGGGTAGCTTGAGATTGCCTATAGGTAAGCTCAGCACTCTTCTTTTGTGAGATAAAACTTGCTCAGAAAGTTTAAAAAAAATAACATTGTAAAGAAAAGCAAAAAGAAAACTATCCAAGATTTAGGAACTGAATGTGAGAATTGTGGTTGCTCCTCTGTCAATGGAAAAATAAAATAAAAGGAAGAAGAATTGGAAATATAGCAAAAAGGAGAAAAGAAGAAGAGTAGAAAAGAGAAATAGAACACAGGTATTTTGGACATCCTGGGTGAAAAATGTACTCAAGATTTTCCATTAAAAAGTTTTGAGGGTTGAAACGGTTCTGTGTCTCGGAGGTGTTTTGGAGTGAAAGAATGAAGGAATCGGAGAGGGTTGTGTGGCCATGAAAGCTGCAGTGGGAGGCAGTGAGAGCTGCAGTGGGAGGCAGTGAGAGCTCAGTAGCCATTACAGAGGATTGCAGTGCATTAACAGAAAGGAGGGAAGGGAAAAGGACTCATTCTCCTCCTGAAAGGTATTGAAGCAAAAATAAGCAGCATCCGTGGTGGGCACCTGCCCTTCCAGAGAGGAGAACAGCAGCTCTCAAGCTCCTTCTGCTTCCACCTCCCCCGTGCTTTGTGGTGTGAGATATCCTCAGGTGTGTCTGACATTGTGCTCACCTAAGCACAGGTGGTATAACTAAAAGACTCTTGTACTTCTGATGGAGCTGAGCCCTTCTCTTTGCTGCCTCTGTCCCTTAGAAGACACTCTAGTAAGAGCCACTCACCTGCCAACAGGAAAATGCTGTTTTGTCCCTCCAGACTTGACAAAATTTTCAATTCCTTGGCCTCTTCAAGAGAAAAGAGAGGTCTGAGTGTGCTACAGGAGGGTGGCTGCCTCGTGGTGTGCTGACTCTGCTGTTCCAAATCATAACTGAGATAAAGATTATCTTTCCACTCCAAAGCCTTTTCCTGGAATTAGTTTATTTTGAAGTCAACCAGTGCAATGTGTGTGTGGCTGCCATTGCTCTGCCTGCTGCAGATAGAAGTCACTCAGAGTGTTTTTGCAAGGGTAGCAAGAGGTGAGATGTTATCGCTGGCTCTGCTGAAGGATGTTCTGCAAGGTGAGTCCAACCATCCAAAAACCCAGGGAACAGGCACCAAAGAGACACACAAGGAGATTCCCAACAGTGGGAGAAGCATCAGCTGGCACTCACACTTGTATTAGGTGTCAAAGAATCCAACAGGCAAAAAAATCCATCAAAAATCAGGCTTTTTGGAGAAACCTTTCCTTTCTAACCTTCAAAGTGTGGGATTTATGTGGGAACTGCAGCGTGCTTCGTTTGTGAAGGTTATTTTCCAGCACATGGGATGTGGAAGCCCTACAGATGCAGAAGCGAGAAAGCAAACCAAAAGCCCCAGTTTTTGATATATTTCTACTAAAAATAATAATGTTTTGGGCTTTGACTCATGACTTGTGAATGCCTCGGACAGAGCGAAACCGAGGCAATCCCGTAAGGGAACCAGAATGTTACCGTAGGAGCTGAGTAACCGGGGATTGGCTCTGGGATTGCAAAGGTCCTGCATACCAGCAGCTACTGCTGAGAAAACGTATGAACTCTTTGGAATAACATATTCATTTGAGAATCCGACAATTTGTAGACAACCGTCGAACAAAAAAAAAAAAAAGGTTCCAAAGCCCAAGTCCAAAGTCTCAGGATCAGCAAGGGATATGTAGAAAATTCTCTTTCATGTTATTATTGGACTGGGCCAGACGTCCAGACACACCGAGTTACTCAAGCTCGCTGTCAGCTACGCCGTAAATTTATATGGAATTTCAGTGCTACCTCAGAGGGGCAATATTGGCTTAAGGTGTTTCCATTTCAGGACCCTGTCCCACAGCAGACTGGTATTTTTTTTTGCCCAGTTTTGCCTAGTGTTGAGCTTTCTGAATGACTTTAGCTTCACAAATCTTTATTGGCTACATATTCCTCTCCCAGACCACTCCAGCTCCACATAACTGCGATCCAGTCAGACTTAGCACCAGTCTGCTGTCAGTGGATGCTACTGTGCTATTTATAAACCCTTTGCTACATACAGGTATTTATGGCACTGAGTAGGGTCAGGAAGAACAAAAAAAAAAGGGAAAAAAGAAAAAAAGTTCACTACATTTTTATTAGTCAAATTCACAGCCAACCATATGGCCACAAACTGGAAGCCGCCAGCTCAGACAACTGGAACAACATCACTCCCTGAACCCTGCAAAAGCCATTATATTGTGTTATATATGTGGATATATATCTTTAACTTAAGAGGAGCATGTCAGATATTTAATAAAGGATAACAAGTCCCTCCCTGAGACCCCTGTGTCAGTTGTGTCCCAAATAATAACAGAAGGTCCCTCACTTTCTGGCCACATGTGCCCCTCAAGGAGGTTCTGCAGTCCCACTGCCACTTCCCTCCCATTAGACTCTTACCCAAAGGGATGGGTTTGTTTGCTGAAATAAATCATGTTGATTAAATAAATCATGCTGATGAAGATACACAATCCTGAGTGAAACAGGAAGAATGTGCAGCTGTGCCTGCAAGTGCTGATGGAGGGGAGAGAGTCTCTAAGAGTCCCCTAAGTCCCCTGCTCACCACGTGATATAATTTGGAGTTTCTTCATCTAGTAATTTGCTCTGCTTTTTCCTTGTTTTATTTTTCCCCTGTGAACAGTTCTTGGAGGCAATTTATTAAAAAAAAAGAGGGTTCTTCTAGGTTTGTAAAGACGGAGGATTTAGTCCCCCACACAGGAGATGTGGAGGACCAACAGGAGCTCAGGTGTTTGAGGTTGCACCACGTACCCCAGCCAGCCACACGTGTCCCGAGGGTGCCTGTCCTGCATCCTCCAGCCCAGCCCAGCACAGTGGTACCCAGCAAGCTCTGATGGAGCCCATCAGTGCACTGCCTCACTCGTGTCCCAAGGGGGTGATAACCACGCTGGTGTCATCCCACTGAACTTGGCCTCTTGGCAGCTCAGGTGTTCCAGGATGCCCATAAACACTCCCCAAGCAGGGCTGTGCTTGCCAGTGCTCCTCTTGGTTCTCCACTACCCACAGAGCCCCACAGGCCACCCTGCTCTCATGGGTTGGCATGGTGCTGCCCCTTATTGTGGCTTTCACGAGGTCATTCTCCTCTTTGCATCAGTTCCCTGTGTGTGAGATGAAGGTTCCCCACACCGCTCCAGCCCAGAATCCTGCGCGGAGGTTTAATTAATAATCCGCAGTCCCAGTGGGAGGAACAGGGGCGGAAGGACTGGGGGAGGGAGAAGCTGGGTAACAGTGGTAGGAAACACATGGTCGGGGAGCTGAGCCCAGGGCAGAAATTCCCATCAGGGAACAATGCTGCACCAGCTGGGACAGGAGAGGGTGACCTCAGGGCTTTGCCTCTCCACTGCCTCCAGCCCATTGTTCTATTGTGTCCTTCGAAGGGAGTTCAAGGGAATAAACAGCATTTTCCAGCCTGGTTTAGTCTCCGGGATGGCTTTTTTCCCTGATGGATTTATAGGAATAAAGAAATCAAGCATCAATGTGCTCCTCACCTGTCAGGGTGAGGGTTCAGCCTGGGGGTTTATGGAGGTACTTACAGAGCATGACCCCAAGTGTCCTGTGGTCCTGGGCTGGGGGCTGGAAGGAGACAGCAGTGAGCCAAGCCAGGGGCCAGTGAAATGAAGGATGATGTTCCCAAAGGCTCCCTAGTGTTCTCCAGCCCCAACACCTGACAGACAGTCTGGGTACATGACAAGAGTGCAGCATCCTCCTCCACACCACAGCCCTGGCTGGAGGCACCCTCAGAGCCTGCTGGTGGTGGGAATGAGCCCAGGGATGGTGAGGAACCTTTGTGGTCCTTCCCTGCTGATGTCCAATCAATTCATCCACACACAACCCTGTCTCAAAGTTTCTTAAATATAGTTAAGGTTTCAGTCACCTTACAGGCTGTTGTTTTAGTACCTGGTTTTCCTCTGGGTTCTCACAGCTCTAGAACTGAAAGCACTGCAGGAACCTGGTGCAGAGGAGCCCTTTGCCACTCAGAGTGACAGCAACATCTCCTCTGTGATGAGAGCTGTGATCAGTGTCCATAGCACAGGCACAGCCAGTGCCACAGGGAACAGAGGGAAGGGATGCACAGGGGGGTCACCAAGATTCAGTGACAGCAGAGATCTCAAGGACTTGAACCTTGAGCCATCTTGCAGGACACCATAGGGTTATTTTAAATGTGCCATTTATCCCTCATCCCTGTGTTATTTACCCCTAGTTCATAAATATGAATTTTATGGAGACCACTTCCTTGGCAGAGCACAACAAGAGACAATTTGGCAATTGAGAATAATAAGAGAGGGGAAATTAAAATATGGATGTGGAAAGGCCCTTGTCTCCTAAAAGAAAGGCAACAGAGGAAACCAGGAAACATGAAAGGAAAGTGATCAGCAAGGAGGGTGAGTAAAGGGGGAGGCCCAGAGGCCCAGAAATGAGTGGAAGGAGAAAATGGGAGCTCATGGCATGGCATTACTTGAGCCTTTCTAAGCAAAGGTTCTGCCAGCCAAAACAGCAGCGAGTCTGAAATTGGTTAGGGCTTGTTTATTTATCCATACCACAGGATGTGAACTAATATAGTTAAATTCCCCTGGGAAAATAAGGCTGATTCTTTTTTTTTTTCCCTCTTTTGGTACATTTAAGAATATATTCATCCTTCTTTCCCCTTCTTTGTGAAGTTTCAGGGGCTTCAAAGAGCCCTGAAAGACTTGCTGCTGAGTTCCTACCTCTTCAGGCATGAGAAACAGCTGGCACATGGAAGAGACAATGGTTGGTACCTTTGGTACCCACATGTGAGACATCCACGATGCCTCATGGTTCATGTTCAATCAGGAATGACTTTTTGACTCTGCACCTCTGCATTTAAAGATTTAAAGATTGACTGGGCAGTGGATGTGCAGGCTCTGCACTCCCAGGTCAAAATGTGGTTTTAGTAGGAGTTAATTGGAGAACAAGTATTTACCTTCGGCTCAGGTTTTGCTTCCTTGGCTTCAGCTTGTAAGTGTTGAAGGTTTCACCTTCCCGATGCAAAACTAAAATGAAAACAACAAGCTCCCAAATTGCTCGCTTCGGATGGAGCTTTATATAAAATACAAATACTTCGGGAGAAAAAAACAGGACCTGCAGCTGCCAAACAAGGTCTGTGGGGTTGTGGGGATAACCAGCCCACCACGCCGGGCATTCCTCTGGCCCCGCATTCCCAACCCAAAGAAAAACTCAAAAATACATTTAATTGACCCAAGTCCTGATTGTCTTTTCAGACACCCTTCTTGATGTGGTTGGAGATTGGAACCCTTTTGGAAAGCAACTTGACATTTCATAGCTCAGATATTTCCTCCATTGCTTTTGACTCTCAGGCCTCAATTATTTCCACCAGGACAGCGTTTGCCAAGCTGATGAAATTGGAACCAGAGGGGATGTTATAAAATACAGGTAGCTCCGGCCCTGTGCGTGATGCTGCCTCATGTGTTTTTTCATTTTGCTTCTCCCAGCTCATTGCAAGGCTGCACATGGTCCTTGTGCTCCTCAGGGAGCCACAGCCCCCTCAGCATCCCCGTGCTCCTGCACACACGTGTGGCCAGGTATCGCCTGCCACTTGGTTCCTAATCTGGAAAATGTCTCATAGTTTTTGCAGGGACAAATTATTCTTCCCGGTTGTGGAGGGAAAGGAGGGAAACCGCTCTGTCCCTCAACAGTTTTTGATGGAAATTGTATTCCCGTGCCAAGTGATCACTGAAAACATTTTTAAAGGACATTTATGGGGAAAATGTTGCAATTCCCTGGCTTTTTGTGCCCTGTTTAACTTTGTGTGTGGATGGAAACTGGTCAACTTTCAATTTAGTGCAGCCAACCTGTTTTACAGCTCAGAAAAACACCTCTTGCAGGCCTTTGCTGCCCTACCTACAGGACACAAGTGCACTAATAGGGCTGGAGCTGCTGGAGCTCAGGAATCTGAGCATTTGGAGCCCAGGAAGCTGAAGATTTGACCCAGGTAGGGGTGCTCAGGTATGATGGACTCCGAATTTACACTCTCAGGGGATTTCTATTTCTACCAGAGCTGAGCAAGGCACTGCCTGGGACTGAGGCAGCTGGGCATCATCTGGATAGAAGGGAAAACCAGTTGAATCCTCTTCTAACTCTCAAAATGGGAGGTGACACAAGAACCACTTCTCTGTGCTGTTCCCACCCCCTGACTGTGCCAGACAGGTCCTTACAGACAAGATTTAGCTCTGAGTTCATTGGAGTTGACATTCAAGAATCCAACTGCATCGAATGAGTGTGACTCCCACCAGGAGCCCAGTGCTGGGGCAGGAGTGGGATGGGGGCATCTGTGGGCAATGCTCATCCCACTGGCCTGGGGGTCCCAGAGCTCCTGTTACTGCCCAGGGCTGGGCACTCCATGCAAAATATGCCCTGTGGAATAATAGGACACAGATGCCCTGGAGCAGCTGGCTTTGTTTAGGTCTGCTGGAGCTGATTACAGGGCTGATGGTCCCACAGAGCAGTGATATCTGTCCTCTCCTCGGGGAGACACCAGCCAGAGATGGGAGCAGTGATTTGTCTCTGCCAGCACTTGAAGCTTGAGGACGTTTCTGTAGGAAGTGACAGTGGTAAAACATCCTCTGGAGCATGTAAACAATCTTTGCCTATTCAGAAGGGTCAAAATAAAAAGGGAGCTGTGTAAACATCTCTGAGCTGTCCTGGTTTGTCTTTCCCTCTGAGCTGTGAAGCAGAAAGCTCTGCTCAGGAGCCAGTACACGCTGCAACTTCCTTCTGATCCACGATCCAGCACAAATACAAAACCAAATCATATTTCCACGTAATCAATCCATGTTCTTAGAGAGGAAAAGAGTCCTTAACAGCTGAGTAGGAGACCTTGGAGTATAATAGAGCTCTCCAAAGGCACAGGTGTGCCAAACTACTTCACCAACAGTGTGTGAGAAAGTACTCACATTGTTCCCAAACCATGGGAAAAACATATCCTGTTCCCATTTCTAAAATGTGCCATTCATAAGGCTCTGTGTATTCTGCTCGTGTGTTGTCTCCTTGTGACCATCCCTGCCTGGGGGGCTCAGATGAACTTTCCCTAACTTCCGAGCATTGTGCCGCAGAGACGGCGCAGGTGTCCTTGTCCTGCTCCGACAGGGAATCACAACTGTGCCAACCACAGCTCTGGGCTCTCTTTGGGCTGGCTTGTATCAGGGCAAATATTTAGAGGAACTGGCTTGTTTTGCTGCTGTTGAACTCTTCCCTGTCCCTTTGCCACGTGGATGCTCTGAGAAGTGGAGATTCCCACCCCAGCCCCGAGTGGCCAAAGAGCTCCAGGGATCACTGGGTGGTGAGAGAGGGAAGTGAGAAAGAGCAGGACAAACTTGGATGTTTGGTCACATTTAAATGAGCAACATAATGAAGGAAACAGAGAAGTGACTGCGGAAAAGAATGACAGGCACTTGTTGCTTTGTTGTCCTGAAGTGCTTTTACATTTCTGGCTGAAGTGAGAGTGTAACTACAATTCCCACTTGAAAGGTTTTGGAGATACAAGTAGCTTTCCTTTTCACCAGGGAAAGGTTTGTGCAATTTTTTGAATAGAAGTGTCTCATAAAATTATAGCAAGAGACACAAAATATGTAAATATAGTAAATAAAGCCTAGTTATGAATTAGAGTCCTTCTTGTAGACCTGCTGAAGGGTTTGGTGGCATTACAGCTGATTCAAGTGATGGTTTTATATCAAAGTAGTGTTTTCCAGACACTGTTTTCCACTCCAAACTAGCAATTATTTTCCTATTGATCATTCATTCCCAGTGACCTAATTGGAAATGTGTAATGATACAGCAGGCTGTGTTCTCAAGCAGAAATCACTCATTTGGGTTGCCAGTTTTCAGACAACCATCCTAAAAGCCTGCAGAGGAGCCAGCTGATTCCAGGGGCTGGATTGCCCACCTTCGAAAGTGAGGGGACCACAGGAATCACCATCCTCACTGAATCATAGGATGGTTTGGATTGAAGGGACCTTAATGGTCACCTCCCCTGCCTTGTTCAGGGGCATTTTCCTCTAGACAAGGTTCCTTCCTCAGAGCTCCATCCAGCCTGATGTTAAACATCCTTAAAATCCAGCTTGATGTGGTTGATGCTGAGACACAGAGATGCTCTGGAGCACCTGGCAGGAGCTGGGCACCATCCTCTCTTTGCCTTTAGCCCTGAATGACCCTGGGGTTTGGCTTAGGAAAGGTTTTCAGTTGCAAGGACAATTATTGCAAACACTGGGGACAACTGCAGGCAAGGGGATGAGTCCCCTGTCAGAGCAGAGCTCAAACCCCACAGCTTTACGGCCCCAGAAGCAGACAACACCAGCCACCCCATAGGTGATTCCTTGGGGAAGGCCCCAGGGTCACACAAGTCAGTGGCAGAAGAGCCTGTGTTTAGCAGCTCCCCTTCCCAAGGCAGCAGCAGAGGGAGAGGGAAGGGGCAACAGGACCAAAACCACCCCCAGCAGCACCAGTGAAAACAGGGATGTGTTTTGTCCCCATGACCCTGTTTTCAACCACAGGGCCAGTGTAGGCATTGCACAATGAGCCTTTTAAAAATAAAACCTCTTTAAAAATACTCTTCTTTCTCTTTTTTCTTTTTTTCTTTATTTTTATATTATGGGAGGCTAAGCGAAAGCAGCAATTTTTTTTTGCTACATTTTGCTTTAAACCAATGAAAGTTAATGTTTATAGCAGTCTAGGAGCTGGAAACCCAACTCAAGAAACACTTAATGTTTAGATCTACTTTGTGGTTGGAAAAAACAACTTTTTAAACGCTCCAGCAAGTGGAAACAGCCACCCCTTGTAAACAAACCTTTAGCATTAAGATATTTCTTAGCAGCGGAAAACCTTAACTGCATGGAGACATATTTCTGAGACGTTTCAAAGCCATCCCAGGCTGCTGGCATGACCACGTTCTGTCAGCAGAGACGTCAATGATCAATGGAGATGAAAGAGTTTCCATACAGGATGCTTGCTGAATGTTTGTTTCACAATCACTTACTGTATTACACACATAATTCACATCCAGCTCGGGATCCAGCTCGACACCACGATACTCTAGTTTCGTGTTTAAGGGTCAGTGAAGTTAAACCAACACAAACAGCGAGGAGTCGGGCAGCAGAATTAAAAATATTGGTTGTTTTCTGCAAGTACAGTAAAATTTCCCAGCCCTAAGATAAGCCTGCCAGATATTCCAGTGGTGACCTTGAAAAAATAATACAGCAACCTGCTCAGTCGGTGTTTTGCCTCCAAAACCTCATTTCAACCCTGGTCATGTGCTTTGTAGCTGCTTGCCCTGCCCATGGGTTGAAATGTCCCTGAGCCCAGCTATGTATGGGAATTTTTTTTTTCCCAAAGAAACAGTGGAAGTCCCATCACAAGACAATTAAATGCATCCGACTGGCTGCTGGCAGGGAAGTGGCAGGGATGAACTCATAGGTCTTTTCCATCCTTTGTGCTTTAAAGCTACTGCCTGGATGGGGCAGGGCATGTACCCACTGCTGCATGTGGTGCTGCTGGATGTGGCCACTCCTTGGAGCACCCACCAGCCCATCAGATGTGACCTGGTGGGATGTGACAGCACCTGGGGCTGCCCTCCTACTGTCCCACCCCAATGACCTTCAGCTGTCCCACCACATTGACCTCCTTCTATCCCACCTCAATGCCCTCCTGCTGTCCCACATGATGCCCTCCTACTGTCCCACCCTAATGACCTTCAGCTGTCCCACCACATTGACCTCCTTCTATCCCACCCCAATGCCCTCCTGCTGTCCCACATGATGCCCTCCTGCTGTCCCACATGATGCCCTCCTGCTGTCCCACCACGATGTCACATACCATCACTCCAAGCCCATGAGGTCAGTCTCCCTTTCTCCTGAAAGTGGCCAAGGACCAGGAGAACCCCCCAGCGAGGTGAGACTCTTTGCACAACCCCAGCTGACCCGCAGAGCAGGGTGGGAAGAGGTGGGATTTAGGAAATGCTGTTTCACCAGCAAGAGGGGTCCAGTGTCCAAGATGCCCTCGTGCCCCTCGCCCAAACTGGGGTGCCCCCGTGCCAAGCGGTGCTGGTGAGGCTGGCAGCAGAGGCTGGTGCCCAACACGCTGCTCCTGCCGGGTCATTTCCTTCTAAACAATTGGAGCTTTGATGCCTGCTGTGAGCCAGGACCTGTCGCTGTTCTCACTGGGCGCCCTCGGCGGGGCTAAAAAAAACCCCCACGCGGCACCAACAATGCGCAGAGCCCGCGCCGCTGACTAAGCCCTGTCCTGAGCTTAGGTAATTTCCTTGCATAAATCTCTTTTCAAGAAGGGTTTTAAACGGACCTTAACTAGTACCAGACCTCTCTCTCCCCTGGATTTGATCCTGAGGAAATACCTGATAATAAACAAATACCTTGCTGGGATGCTCAGCCTTGCCAGAAGTGGCAGTTGATTTAAAAATCACCTTTTTTCTTTTTTTTTTTTTTCTTTCTTTTCTTTTCCCCTTTCTGTTTTCTCACTTTACCCTTTTTTAGGTTAAAAAACCTCGGAGGAAATTGTAACCATCCAGGGCTAAGAGGTGTTGCAGAGCAAACAAGCCCCAGCAAGGTTGGCATCCGTGGTGGGATAAGGTTTCACTGCTGTGTGTCCACACTTCCGAAACACCTCAGCCACTGCTGGATTCTCCACCTAATTTAAGATTTCCATGTGGATTTGGACCAGCATTTAGACATTTCCAGGATCTTTTTAAAGACAATAAGGCTCATCAAGCTTCAGCATCACCGTCCTGCATCCTGTGGGAAGCTCAGATACCTGGCACTATGCCTGGTGTTTACCCTTGGCCTCTTGAGTAATTTTTTCTATGAAAATATGTCCTAAAATCAAACTGGAGGGATGCAAAGGACGTTTACATCCATATCAGCTGGGCAGAGTCCTCTATATGTGATTACAGTTTGCCTCCTTAAATTCCCCAGCAGTTTCCCTTGGGAAAAGGTACATTCCCTGCTCCAAAGCACTGTCCAGCTCCAGCAGTGGGTTGAGTAGTTATTGATTGTTTGTGTTTCTGTTAAAGGTTTTGAACTCTCAGAACATGAGGCTAAATAAACTGCATATTGTTACCACAATGGCCCAGTAATTTAAGGAAAATCTGTTTGTATTTGGTGAGCAGCAGGGAACAACTGAAAAGAGGAACAAGGTGCAGGAGATGTTCCCCTCATTGCAGTCCTGCTCCATCTCCCCACGAGTCAGGTCCCAGGTAAGGAGGGGTTTTGCCATGGGTAAGCTCAGTCATCCATGTACGTGTTTGAAATCCCTGAGGACTTTTCCTCTCTAAAAGCATCATTCAGCAAAGCTCTTACAGAATTAAAGCTATTCCTCTGTGAGGTATGAAGGCATTAATGTCTTCTGGGTGCTGCAGTCTTTGGGGGACTTTTATACTTCTTTTTTCTGGGGATATGAGGTTTTGTTTCTTTGGGTTTTTTCCCCATAGCTTTGAGATTTTCTCAGGACAGCGGAGTCATTTTCTGGACCTCATGTTAGACTAGCCAAGATTTGTGAACAGGCACCCTCTTGGGAAAGCAGAGCCTTGCAAAACAGCCTCTGCTGGGGATTATCCAAGTGCTTCAGTAACTTGTTCTGGGATACCTGAAATGTGTCATGTGCAGTCGTGTCCATCAGCAAGACACAACTTACATCACTTGCCAGGAACTCAGCCTTCATCTGCAGATGAGAAAATTGTCTGATTCTGTGACTGGAGTCAATTTTTTCAGTCTGACTTCCTGTGCTTAACCCTCAGATCACTCCTGGCGTTTCATGTCACAGGCATGTCCGTGTCAATGTCTGAAAGATAAAGTTTCATTAAACAGATGATTTATTGTTCTCTATAAGGGATTAACAGAGGTGTTTAAAACCCTGTGGTTGTATCTGCTTTGAGGATTAAGGGGATTTTGGAGCAGTGATATCACTGGGCTTCAATGCAATTTATGTGGTGGTAAAAATACATGAAGCTGGAAGGAAGACCTCAGTGTGATGGTCGTGATGGATGGAGGTGTTGGGTCTGTCTGAATCCTATCCAGGAGTGACTCCCCCCACCCCAAAATCAGTAACAGGGAGGAGGAATTGGACTCCATTTGGATTTAAATCAAGTTCCCTTTATACACATCCACAGCAGTGCCTGGAAATTCAACATGGTTTGTAAGTTGTTTGCACTCGATCAAAGTGGTAAAACCTCCCTTGCATCAACTCTGTTATGTTTCTGTCACAGAGCAAGACATTTTCATTTGATTTGACTCTGTCAAAAAAGATCAACCCCACAGTTTTCATAGCAATTGAATTTCCAACAGTATTTATGTATTTAAGAGGTTTTCCTGACAGTACATAAAATTAAAAGAAGGACCATTTAGGAAAAAAACAGGTCAGTAATGTAAGCCCTCATTTGGGTCTGTGCCTCAATTATATCGATTTGATTCTGACTTTCTGCCCAGGTTCCAGTGGAAACTTTTATTTTTTCCATTTAAAAAGCAAATTTCCTTCTTTGAAGGCAACCAAAGCAGCAGAGCTTTTCTCTCTCTCCCTCTTTTTACCCAACTTTAGCCACTATCTTTATTACTTCATTCCCTTTCTTTGCTGATCTAGTTTTATACCCTCTGGTTGGGAAAAAGATAGGTTTGGTGGCATTTTAAGGTGATCGTGGCAAATTCCAGCTGTTTTCTTTTTCCTCCTTCTTTGGGCACCAAAGCTCTGGGCTCAAGACATTGGTTTAGGAGTCGTTTGTAGGTATGGCCATGTCTTTCCCTCTCCTAAATTAATGATGAGTTCAAAATAAAGCTTTTTGTTTTGCCTCTTAAATGTCTGCACAACTGTCAACAGCTGTTTTACTCCATGAGGTCCCAGCAAACACTCAGGTTTAAAAGAACAACCATTTGCATTTCTTCTTCAGTGCTTAAAAAAAAAAATAAAATAAAAAAGGCCATGTTTAGATTGATTGCTGTGGATGTCTCACATAATCATTAAAAGCAGTTTCAAAGGCCAAGACAGCACTAAGTAATTGTTGCAGGGTTGCCAGAGCTTGTCTGTACTGAGAGAGGAGCAGAGCTCGGGGTGTCTGCACTGGGTGATCTGAGCAGAGCTCGGAGGTGCTGCGAGGAAAAGCTCCACCACACCCTTTCATCCCATCCAAAACAAATACTAAAGAAGGAAGAAATGAATATCTTTGCTATTGCTTTTCATTGTGTCTTTTTGAAGATGTGATATACTAAGATTTCCTGTAATTACATGTAATAGCTAGAGGGGAAAGAGGGGGGAAGACAGCGAATGAAAGTCAGAAAAATTAATTCGTTTAAATCTGTCACTAAGACTTTTACGAGCCAACCTGTAAATAACTCCACAGTTGAAGTAACTTTGTTTGCATAACTCAGCTCAAACCCCACAAAGCTGAGGGACCCAGTGTTTTTCCCCTTGCTTCTTGCATATGAAGTGCTATTTGAGACACTAATAGTCTGTAAATCTGACTCTGTGGCACAGCCCCAGATTTGAGTGGATGAAACAAGCTCCTCGTGCCAGCATACATGCCTAAAATTAGCACCAAAGACATTGGATTCTCAAGTGCTTTATTCCCTTTTTCCTCTCCCGACGGGCCTGGGTTTTTGGCATGCTGAGGACCAGTTAATAATATCAGCCTGTGGTTACTGGGCCATTAAACAAACCAGAGAGGAGCACCTTTGGTTCATGAGATGAATAATAACAGCATTCCCTCACTCCCTCCTCCCCCAGCACATCCCACCTCCAGTGAGCCACTGGGATGACTGGACAGCGTTGTCCAGGAGCCAGTGGACTTTGGGCTTTGCAATAACCATCTGAAGAATGACAAGAGTGAGGAAGGCAAAGTGACTCACTGGTGTCTGCCCAGAACCCATCACGGGCTCTGGGATGATCCATGGGTGTCAGAGGTGGCTGTGCCCTCAGGGATGGGCTTAGGACACCTCCTGAGCCCCAGCCCACCAGTGCCTCTCAGGGCTGCACCTTTAGCTGGGGGAGAGCAGGCACGGTGCAGGGTGTGGGTGCTGCCTTCAGCAGCCCCTGGAGGGACAAGGGTGGGCACAGCTCAGCAGGGGCAAATATCAGTGTCTGTGTTTCTGTGCCACTGCTCTGTGGTCTGGCCAGAGGGGTGGGAATCTCCACAGGCTCTTGCCACCCATCCCAATGCAGGTGTCTGAGGTGAGAGGGGTCCTCTGGGAGGGAATGTCTTGGCTCTCCATGTGTGCCACAGATTTGCCCCCATGCTACACCCAAGATCCCAGCCCAGAGACAAGCACAGGGGCTCCCTGAGGAGCAGAGCCTGTCCTGTCCCTTCAGGGAGATGGCATCTGGGTCCTATGGGCTCTCCAGCACGTGCTGAGCTTCACACAGGCTGTGCTTGATGCCTTCGGAAGGTGGAAATGCAGTGCCCTTCCAGCTCAGGGCTTTCTGTGACCCTGTGATGGGGCAAGGGGAGCTCTGAACAAAGAGACAACCTTTGGGTCAAGGAAAATGCAATCCAGAGAGCAGGATAAATGCAGGAATAGAGGCAAAGTGCCACTGGCTTTTCATAACCCAATTTGCTTGGCTCCAGCATCTAATGCTGTTTCATATCATGGTCTCAGGAGATCATCAGAGACAGCACAGGTACAGGAGGAACACCCAGAGCCAATTTGCTCTTGGAAAACCATGGAAAATACTACTAGTGCCTTGTGCCCTGGGAGACTGAGCTGACCCCAACTGGCCCAGCTTGTCTGGAGGCACTTCTGCAAGCCTGACCCATTCAATATTTTTCTGTTGTTATTTCACAACAAATACTTCCCTCTCTCCTGTGGTAATGGGGCTTTTGCCCAGCCAGCACATGGGGAATGGAAAAGTTCCATGACATCATTTGCAGGTGGGCCAGGCAGAGGTATCTTTATCTTTTCATTTTATTAGGTATTTCCAGAAAAAATAACTTAGGAGAAATTATAATTCGACTGAAGTCCAGCCCAACAGCAGCAAATTTTCACATATCCATGTACTCCAGTAGATTATCAGCCTTTAGAAGAGGAAGCCAAAGGACCTGCTTTCATTAGAGAACATTTTTAAAATCTCTAAATCTTTTGGATTTTTTCAATCCCAGAATAACTCCTGAAGTACAGGGATGCTTTTCTTATTTAGTCCTGTCAACAATTCCAAGCACAAATTTGTTCTGGAGAAATCTGAGAGTCTGCCTTAGGTTCAGAGAAGTGTAGGAGAGTTGGCATCTTTGCATTGCTAAATTAATCCTCCAAGCTCCACTCAACCGTGGAGAGCCCATAAATTTTGATGGGACTGATGAGAAACTGGGGAAAAATCATAGGAAGAGGCTCTGACTCTGACATTTCTCCTCCAGGTCAGACACAGCAGTGTTGTAACACAAGTATAGTCTTAAAATTTTCCATCATTTAAGGATCTACTCAAAGAGGAGTAAACATTGTAGGGTTTTTATTGTGTTCCAAACAGGTTTGACTAAAATCTGTGTTTTAGAAACAGCAGTGTAGCACTTATGGCAAGATATTTCTGCTGATAACACTCCAACAAACTCTCCCCCAGCATAAAATCTACTTCTGCAGGCTTGACTTTTAATTGAAAAAAAAGTCACCATATACCTAAATTTATTAAGAGGTTCCTGAGTCTCTTCCTGGCTTTCTGCATGGGTAAAGGTGATCAGTATTTTAGAAAATCTAAAGTCCATTTCATCTTGAGTGTGTTTGGAATGGCAAGACCCTGAGTTAGTGTGGGGTGAGGGTGCAGGCTGGAGAGCTGCAAGTGAGATTCAGCTTGTTATTAGAGGGCTGAAAATATATGGAGGGAAAATCTATCATCCTCATTTTCCATATGATTTCAAAGAAAAAAGAAACCACTTTGAGTTAAAGCTCTGAAAAAAAGATCACCTCTAATTCCATAAGTTATGGGCCTATAAATCAGTCACATAATACAGAGCTGGCCACCAGGCAAATATATCTTCTAGCACCAATAACTAAGAAGGGAGATTCTCTTATTCAAGAGTTGTTCATAATTCACTATAATTGGTGGGAAAGTGAGGGCTGAGACAACTTAATTCATTCACAATTGGTGGTGTTATTATTTCAGAACAAAAATATTGAGAGAGATGAAAACCATCTGGTGGCAACAGAAACCATCACTATGGTCAAGCAACAGCTTGGTACAAGTGGATGTTGTTTTAGACTCAGAGCCTGGTGGGTTCCAGCCCAGGCACTTTTAATAAGGATGGTGTCACCCAAATGTGAACAGTCTGCTCTTTACCCTGGTTTTTGTGTTTTCACAGGGTTTTGAGGGCTTGGCCACTTGCAATTAGAGTGACTGGGAGACAGGGCTGTGCAGAGGAACTCCTGAAACTCCAGGAGGGAACAAATCCTCCCAGTGTGAGCAGCTTTAGCTGGATGCTGACTACTAGAAGAGGATTATCAGCAGGGCTGACAGGAGGGTGGCACCTTGTTAAGCACAGTGACAGGCAAAGCCCAGGGTCTGCACAGCCTCAGGGATTCAGGAGATAAAACAGCCAGAGCTCTTTCTCTGGGCTTTGAACGTCTCTGTAGAGCAGTGTGTGATATTTCCCGGGAGTGACTGTGGCTCTGCTCCAGAGATCACAAGTTTGGAGAAGCCCACGGAGGCTCCTGGGCTGTTCCACTCACCTGAGTCTCCCCAGAGCTCCAGATCAAACCTCTGCCAGATCAAACCTTTTTGACACTTTGTGTTTTAATCTCCAGCCAAAAAAGGGGAAAAAAACCACCCCAACCCTAATCCTTGCACAAGGTTTTTGTGGCAGCAGCTGAATCTGCTGCCTGGGGGAGCCCATCCCAGGGGAGTGAGGGGCTGGGGATTGTGACTGGGAGCACTCAGTGCCCTTGAAGAGATGGATGTGAACGTGGGAGTGTTTGTGTGAGCCCAAAGCCTCCTCTGGAGCCCTTGGAGGGCTGTCTGTCAGCAGTGCTATCAAATGTGTATCGCCACATCAAAGCCCTGCTGACTTCCTACGAAGGAAAACAAGGGAAAACAGATTTTTCGCTGCATGCTGTTTATTTTAACATGTTTTTAGTGTTTGATTGATTCTTTTTTTTTTTTTTTTTTCCCTAGAAACAAGCCTGAGTGGGATGGGTTGTTTTATCAGGAAGTGAGAATGAATTTACTCAAGTAGGCTGGGGTGCTGGCTTGATGCTGTTTCATTTTCACCCCACAGTGCCCCAGAGCAAAGGCTGAGGCTGCTGGTGGAGCTGGGGTAAAGCTGCTGCTCTGGGGAAACATTCAGGGCAGGGGTGGAGGGACTTGTAAAGGGGCTGCTGCTGCCAGAAACTATTTTTGGGCAAAATGAAGCAAAGTGTCCCACACTGAAATTCCCCAAATCAAATCCCAGTTTTTAAAAAGTTCACTCCGATGCTGCAATTCCTGACTTAAAAGGATTTAGGAAAATGGCTCTTCAACCTTTAGTAATAAAGTTGTGGGAGTTTGTGTTTGTACATCCATAAACTCTCGACATGGGCATCAGTTATTAAATCTGCAGCAAGGAGCACCAACTTTTGGAATCAAAGGATTTGGGAAATTCAAAAGAGAATCTGTCCCAGTTTAATTTCTTTTTTTCCCTGTGGACTACAGCGATAAGGACCTTAGAAAAAGAGCCTCACTTCTTCCAGGTTTGGATACCGGCTTTGGCAGAAGACTCAAGAGAAAGATGGTGAAAAAAAAAAAAAAAAAAAAGAGAAAAAGAGAACCAGCAAGGGGATGAGGGAATTAAGGGACCTGCAGTTTGAGCTGCTCTCGAGGGAGACAGGAAAGCTGTAGAGATTTGACAAGAAGCACAGATCCCAAAAATTAGATCATAGTACATAATTATCCTCCAAACTGGTGCCAAACTCTTAGTATCTGGGATTGTTATATTTTGAAGTCATGTAGGAAATCCAGAGTTTCAGTCAATTGCATTCCCATGCCCAGCCACCCCATGTCATTGCCCGCTCCACAATTAAACCTACGTGGCATTGTGTAGGGAATGAGTAACAATTCCTGTGCTGAAAGGGAAGAGGGAGAAACGCCGAGAACTCTCTCAGGCGCTGAAGTCAGCGGGAGCCGGCGGGGCTGGCAGGGGCTCAGCGCCCCTGAGTCAGTCCCTTGGCTCCTGCCACTGCCACTGCCACCACCCCACGTCCTCCTGCAGCCACCCAGGAGCTGCTGCTGCTGCTGAACTGCTCAAAAAGGTGTCCAAGGGGTTCGACTGAGCCATGGGGAGCTGCCCAGCTGCTCAAGAATGTGCCCAAGGGGTTTGTTCCTGATGCACTCAGTTGTGTTTAGTCAAAGGAAAATGCCTGGAAAAGATGTGATGCCTGACCTGGTGGAAGGTCCCACGTGGGGGTTTGAGAGCTCAAGCCATGGTGTGACAACCATGTCTGAAGCCCTTGGACAATCTGCCATGCTCAGCTCTGTCTCAAAATACACCCAGAGCCTGCTCATTTTGGGTTGTGACTTCCCCGGAGAGGGTTGTATGAATGCAGACACAGAGGTCTGAGCCTGCATGAGGGACCAGCAGTGGCTGTGCTCCCCTGTGGGGTTGGTGGGAGGTGCTCAAGACATCTGGACCCCTTGTCATGGGATCAAGCTCCCAGTTTTTGTACAATATGTTTAGAAAAATGCAGCACAAACCCTGTTAGTCCAACTCCACTCTCCTTCCCTGAGTTCGGCTCTTGGGCATCACCAGTCTTTGATGCCACCCCATCTCCCACACACTCTCCCACTGTGCTGCTCTGCAGCTGTTGGAGAATCACAGAACTATTGAGGCTGTAAAAGTCCTCCATGCACCTGCACAGCCTGGCATGGAACAGCCACAGACCCAGGGAGCAGCCCCAAGGCAGGGTGGCACAACAGCGAGTTTTACATGGCACCGAGCTGGAGGTTAAAAACATTCTACCAGCAGGGAGAGCCCTGAGATGTTCAAGATGCTCATGATGCCAAGAGCCACCTGAGAGTCCACCTGCTGCCAGGGAGGTGCTAAGGTGCTAAGGACAAGCACGTCCAGGCTCCCGTGCCCCTGCTCAGGAAAAGGCAGCAGCGTGGTGGCAGCTGAGCGTGTGGTGATTAAGGGCAGGACATGCCTTGGGACTGAGGATTTCTTTTTTTTATCTTCCTGTTTATAGGTTGACTGTGTTTCCCCAGCGTTTGAACTCCGTCGTCATGCCGTTCCTCCGCTGCTGCTGACACCGAGTGAGAATTAATAAGCTTCCTCTGAGCAAATGTCTTTATTTAAACAAGCTTCTGCTGCTGTGCCCTGCAGGCAGAAAGCCCCCAGTAAGTGCCATTTTGCAGAAGGCAGGATGCAGGCAAAGACCTTTCCTGGCATCACCACCACAGACTGGGGTTCTCTCCCGCTGCACCGAGGCAAAGCCTCTGAGCAGAACAAGCATTTGGAGGGTTGATCTTTTTCTGCACACATGAGCAAGAGGAGGAGGCTGAGTATGACTGAGAATCTGGCTCCAGGTTCTGGTGTTGCACACTGAACCTCAGACATGGCCAATCTTCCCCAAACCTGATGTGCCCAGCTTGCCTCTGTCCCATTCCTCAAACTGCTGTGAGCAGTGGAGCGAGGAGGTGGCAGCTCTGCTTTTTGCATTTCCTGCATTTTATTACAGTGCAGAGAGCTCCAAACAAGACACTTTTTGATCAGACTTGAAGTGCTTATTTTGCTGGCCAAAAGCTGAATCCGCTGCCTATGGAATGCCTGGCATCTCACATATTTCCACACTGCCAAGGGCATTGATGTTCCAAAAGATACTGCCACAAAAGCAGGAAGTCCGATGGTTTGCAAGCTAATTAATCAATCCATTTGCTATATTAGCAACCCTAAGGGGATTCTGCTGCAGATCCAACGCTTAAATCTGCCCCGACATCTGCAGCTGATCATAGGTACATTGCCCCATGAACAGATTACACGTGCTCAGCAAGACACCCCGTGGTCTGAGTGTGCAGGGAGTTCCTCAGAATTCCCACATGGACCACAGTCCTTTGTCTAAGCAGAGCACACGGGAGGGAGGATTTCTGCAGTGGAAAAGGTTTATTCTGTGTTTGCTCCACTTGTTGCTACTCAGAGTAGTTTGAAGGCTGATGGATTAGCTCAGGAGATTGGAGAGATTCAGCAGGGCTGCGATGGGGCGATAAAAGGGGTTTGAATGGATGCAGCCTTTATAAAGGTCTTTTCTGATAAGGGCTGGCAGGTTTGCAGCTCTCTGTGGGGCTGGCTGGGTGCTGTGCTGCTCCCTGATGTAAGGTGGGCAATGTGCAGGCAGGTGTAGGGATGGAGGGCACTTTGGGAGCAAGGAGAGCCTTGCCTGGCTCTGCTCCATGTGGGCAGAACATTGTCCCATCCCATGCAGCATCCCACCAGCATCTGGCAGCACTGCCAGGAGGTGTCTCTCTCCCAGGGACAACATGCATGGGAGACCCCCATTTTAGGGTGTGCTTGGCATAAAGCCCAGTGCTGGCACACTTTGGGGTCTGGGTGATCCCTGGGAGCAGGGCTGCTTTATGGCCACGCTGTGTCCTGCTTGCACAGAGGCACAAGCAGCTTGTCCCTGCAGCCCCTGATGTCCCTCCCAGTGTCACAGCCTGGGACCTGCCCCCACTATTGCATCCAAAAATATCTTACAGACGTACAGAGCCTCGGAGCAATGAGGTAACTTCGTAGGGGCCATCACAAAGGCCAGGGTCTGAATGCTTTCCTCTCCAAAAGCCTCTCTGCTCTGTACCATGTAAATGAACATGCACTTTATTTTCCCCCATTCATTTCCAAGAATTGCTTTTGTTGAACTGAGAGCTGAGTGGTGCTTCAGCTTATTTTTACTAAGTGGCTCCAAACCCTGGAGTGGCTCAAGCCTGTTGTGTGTTTGTCCTTCCTTGGTGCTTACAGCACTGTCCAGGCATCAGATGCTTTGCAAACTGCTTTAAAGACAGATCCGGTGCCACAGAGGAGTTTGAAAGCTGCAGAGGACAGTCAGGGCTTGCAGAACATCGTGTACCATTGCATCACTTTTATCTTTCTCCAGGGTTCATCTTTAAACCTATTGTTTCCCCAAGTTGTTTAGAACTTTGGCTGCTGAGTGGCAGAGCGAGTGGCAGTGGCAGTGGGAGGGCAGCAATTCAGGGCCAGCTTGTTCCATCCACCTTTTGGGAAGTGTCCACGTTGTCACAGCATCCATAGTGACATAGTTCCCCAGCTGTATTGTGAGGTGTTCCCTCTCTGGTTGCCCAGAACCCTCATCCCTGGTGGAAAAGGGGCTCATTTGGGAGTGAGCTGGAACTGTGCTCCTCTTGTGAAAAGGTGCTACAGAGCCCTTGGAAGAAAGGAGTCTCTTTAATCCAAGAGTAAATAAAACTCATCCAATTGTGAATCGTTTTTTCTCCCCCCTCCAGTCCCCCCACAAATTATTTTCTGCCTGATAACTTCACAGCAGAGGCATTGACGAGTTTTATATGTCATTACATGACACTTTATTTACATCAGCAGGGCTGGTGGCTTACTGAATGTCACTGGTTACCACGGGCTCACCATGATCTCATTAACGTGTTGCTTTCCAGCAGATTTATCCCATCGATCTGTGTGTGTCTGGGATCAGGGAAAGCTGAGTCAGGCTTCAGCACCAGAGCCATGTGGGAACAGGAGGTGTTCCCTTCCCTGCTACAGACAGGGATGTTCCAACACCTGGGCCTGGGGTCACAGGCTTGTTTTGGAGGTGAATCCACACAGAATCATCAGCTTTCCCTGGTGAAAGGAAGAGTTAATCCAGCACTGACACCCCTGCTCTGGTCAAACATCTCTGTTAGCTGCAGAGAGTTAGGGAGCTTCTTCAGCAACAGCAAAGGGGAATGAATGAATGAATGAATGAATGAATGAATGAATGAATGAATGAATGAATGACTTTTTTATTTGCTGTGAGTGCCTGTGGGCTTGGTTAGATAACATTGGTGTTTTTGGTTATATTCCTCACACACATTATAAAAATTTTAAGCCAGGCTTGGTGGAACTGCTCCTTGCAGGACAGGGCAGTCTGGGCTTGACCTTTTTTAAGACACTGAAGTAAAATCATGTTATTTGGACGTCTGTCAAAATCTGTCAGACATCTGTCTGATGGACATCTGTCCATCTTGACATGGGCCAAGATGCTGCCAGGCTGCTCCTGCCCCTGTGGAGATGGGCCCAGCCCTTGGTGAGGTGTTTGCAGCTCATAGGCAGGGGAGTGTGTTCCAACTCAGCGCCCAAAGAGCTGAATTCCCAGGCACATGCCATTCGAAGGCTGTGAGGAATCTCAAGGGGAACAGAAACAAAAGCAAAACAATGGGGAAAAACGAAAAGAAAGGGCACTAGACTGGAGCAAAGCCTGGCCTGGTTCCCTGGGAGCCTGAGGAGCTTTGTGCAAGCAGCTCCTGCCCAGCACCAGCATGCAGATGAGAATTGTGTAGAATTTTTTTCTGCTAAGAGCCATGTGAAAAGCCTGATTTCTGACTCTGCCAGGGACAGGAGGTGAATCCTCCTATGAGGATTAAACTTTCAGAGAAAATAAGATAGTTGTCTTCCAAGAAATCCTGTGCACTTTTCTTGTAATGCAGGTAATTAGTCATAAAACATTGGGCAGCCAATTCTTCTGTCAGGGTGAGAAAGAGAGGGAAATTTGGTGAATTTGCTGTGATTTGGGTTTGATCTTTCATCTGTAGCTCCAGATTAAGTTATATTTTCCTGACAGGATTATCAATTTAGCCTTTTATTCTCCCATTGTACAATCTTTCCAAAACTGCTCAGCTCCTGGTCCTGTGCACTACTGACTTGGTGAGCACAGAACATACTTTTGACTACAGGCCAGTGCCTTTTCCCAGTGACATGGAGGAAATTTGGACTTCACCTTCAGTACACAGAATCTTTTTGCATTCTCTGCTTTATTGCATTATGGAGATTTGATCCTTCTCAGGAGTCCACTGGGTGGTTTCCAAGGGATACGGTTGGATTCCCTACTTCTTTGTTTCTCCTTCCAAGATGGAATGGACTTTTATGGAGTATAAAATCCAAACACCAGCTATCCCTTGCCTTCACTACACAACTCTTCCTGTGTGTTGGTGGAAGGGCTCCCTGAGGGGGTGGGAGTGTTGTGTGTGGGATGGTAAAACGATGGTAAAAGCAGAATTCCCGAGGTGGGATGGAGAGCTGAGAGGAGGGGACACACCTGCCCCAAATGCCCTGAAAAGCAGAGGACAAAGCCCAGCAGTGCCTCGTGGTTCCTGTGCTTGCTGTCCCACCTGACTCCCTGCAGAGACACCATCTCCCAAGGTGGCAGATGCCCCTGTCAGGACACTCTGTGTGACAAGGACGTCTCTTCTCAGGGAGGAGGAGGAAAGTGTCCTGTGAGCATCCCTGGGTGAGAGGCAGTGTGCAGGTGTCTGTGGCTTTCAGAGGGGAGAGGTGCTGCTGTGGCCAAAACTGGCTGCTCTGAGCCTCAAAGCACTGAAACCATCTCATACACATGGCATTCTGCACTCATTTATGTTAATGAGCTTATCAACAGCACTTCCACATCTCCTTCAGAGACAGGAAAAGCAGTAGCAGAAGCAGTGGGTGGGATTTGAGAGAGGTCTGCCAGGCAGACACAGGAAGGCAGAGGCTGTGCCCTCCCTTTGCAGTCCCAACTGGGTGCTGAGGGGGTTGTCTCTCCCGTCCCTGCCTCCATCCTCTGCAGTGAGAGCTGTGAACCAGGCACTTGGGAGCAGAAATCCACTTTTTCCAAGAAAAGTCACATCTGGAAAATATGGAAGCTGCTTTTTAAGGAATTGTGCCTGAGATGAGGCACTGCTGCCTTGCCAAGGGATGTGTTCTTAGTTCATAAATAACTCCAAGAGTGCACACCTTCTTCTGTACCTGACCTGTTGATACGAAGTTTTTCCTGTGGTGGATCCAGGGCGAGGTGTGAGCCAAGAGAAGTTGGACAACACAGCGTAGCTTCGAGGTAAGAGGAAGTGCCAAGCAGAAAACTCTTCTGAGAAGCCCAAAGTCCATCAAGCACTTAATGGGCAAGTCAATACAACACTGGGAGCCAAAGGTTCCTTGTAATGTCTCTGCCATAACTCCCCGAGCGCCCATCCCTTCCACAGCGCTGGCGTCACCCGGACACCCATCACTCACCAGGAAGAGCTGAGCCCTTGCTGGAGACACACAAATGATGACAGCAGATGCCCCACATGCCTTTGATCCCCCTCTCTGTTTAATTTAGGGAGTTTATTTCTCAGCTCAGCAGCGTTCAAGTGGCCCCACTCATGCTGGTGGCTGACAGAGGAGCCGTGGGCGCACAGCCTGTCCCAAGGACATTTGCAAAATAACCAGCAACTGCACCGAAAACATTTCCTGCTTCAGCTCTGAGCTCCCCAACCAGCAAAGTGGCTGGCTGGGAGTGATTTGGAGGAACTCTACAAGCAAGTGCAAAAACAATGCAAATGTGTAACTCCTCTAGACTTAATTGCAGGGGAGCATCTGTTTACATTTCGGAATCCAAAAGACACCTCGTCTCTTGGGAAGTTTGCAGCCTGCAGAGACAGAATGTTGCAGGGAGAAGCTTTCAAAGGAATATCCTGCCATTCACCAGCCTTGTGCAGTTGCATCTATTCAGCCACTCTCCAGAACCACCCCATTAAACCCATAACTGCAAGTAAATGTGTTTCTAAGAGCCTTCACTGAACTCCCTATCACAGGCTTTAAAGCAATCATTTTGATTGCTCTCTGTTTAGCAATTATGGCTGAGTGACACATTTCCAGCTTTGGAAAATGATATGCTTAGCCCAGATTCCCTATGCATAAGTCCCTCATATACATATATATACACACACACATATTTACCAGCTTTCATGTGCTAAATGGTTTCTAAACTCCTGCCTGTCAAGGGGCTGGCTGAAGCACGAGCAGGATTCCTGTCTGATGGCTGCCTGATGTGTGCCAACAGCTCCCTCTGGGTTTTTTGTCTAAGATTTACTTCAGTTGCAGAAAAAATCAAGCAGCGTCTTTGTTCCCAGAAATATTTTTGGCAACCAAGTGCACGGAGCATGACCCATGCTCACAGTTGCAGCAGCTCCTCAGGGCCAGCCCAACCTGGGGTGATGAGACCAGCTCTGTAATGGAAACCCTTGTGCCTTCGTGTCTGGGAAGTCAGCGAGTGTCAATCTTTGAAGCACAGAGGTTATTTGGGAAAGCGCATCTCGAGCAGAGATGGGGCTGGAGCTTTCCAGGGCTCCATGGAGACTCCACTTGCATAACCCTGACAGTCTCTGCTGGAAAGCACCTCAAATTCAAACACAAAGCATCCATGACCTCAGTCCTTGGCCATCCCATCCATCTCCAGCAGCAAATGTTAGAGGGAACAACATCTCAGAGCCCCTCCCGTAATTTATGAACTAACACAGCTAATTTTGCAGCTACTAAAATATACCAAAGTTCAGAACAATAGCCTTGTGAGTCGACTAACTGGTGAGTGGGAGCCAAAAGAGGAGACACGTGGATTTGGGCTGAGGTGAGCATTAGGCAGAGGAGGAGCTGGAGTCTCTGAGCCCAGATTTGAAGGCAACACATTTATGCTGAATTTCACCAGCTGAGAGTCTGGTGCTGTGGGTTTTTACAGCCACCAGTGTTGATATAATCAGATCTCTGATAAGAAACAGGCTGCTTTGTGTCTCTGTTCACTGGAACTGGAAGGAAAGAGCTGACTATTCTGGAAAAATTCTGTGGAGTCTGGTAGAAATGGGACTGAGCTGCCATGGAAATTTAATAGAGTGGTATGCAGAAATTACTGTAAATAGTTGTAGAATTTAATAAGTGCTTTTATGCTTCCTGTTGGGTTATTTTTAACACTCCTGTAGAATTCCGTAGTGGGATATGGTTATGTATTAAATTTTAATAGTTGTTTAAAAAAAGAAGCTGTTGAACACTATCATTTTCTATTAGGTTATACGGGGTGTCTCCATTAGGAGTGTTTTTCTGCTTCCAAACAAAGCCTGAACAGATTTGAACACTGTACATGAGCAAAATAATCCCAGCTCAGGGAAGATAATAATGAGATCCAGGCTGGAAATATGTGCAGGAAGCTGTTGTAATGTTTCTATTTCCAATTTCAGTTCACACAGGTGAATTGAAGAGCAAACCAAGGTTCACCACATCCTAATTGTGTTTGGGGGAACTGTCAAAACCCTGAACACTGAGATTTTCCTTGAGGAGATCTTTTTGATTCCTATCTTCTTTTGTGATCAAGGAGAAGTTTTTCTGCAATTTGAGGAGGTCATATACATTTCATGCCTCTTTTAATCTAACCCCATGTGGTTCAGATCAAAACCCTTCATGAAGTTCAGTGCATGAAGCTCAGTAATCTTGCATCCTGAAGGCATTATCCTCCAGGAAGACATCTGAGTCTCCTGTGAAGATGTCCATTGCCTTCTATCATTCTCTTGCTCATCTGGTTGCATGATTAATCACCGTGGTTTCTCTAGGACTAACATGGTCATGTCTCATTAGCTCTTCTTGGCCACCACACATTCATTACTCAGGCATCACCAGATCTTCTCTGGTTTTAAAGACTGCGCTGGGTTTTCACAAATCATGCCTAATTTTTACTGGAGAGCTTGGGAATTGTGTTTGAATTCAAGTCCCACTGGGCAAGGGGTGAATTGTTCTCTTCACGCTCATTTCTGAGTGTGCCAAGAAGGAGGAAGGCTGAGGAGGATGTGGTCAGCTGCAAGCATCATGTGAGTTGTTCCCAGTGCTTGGGGTGCTTAATTTTTCTGGCAGGATTTAGGTGGGAGGAAATTTGCTAATGCAAGAGAAAAATAAGGAGATGATCACCAGGTGAGAGTGTCACCACAGTGTCCTCAAGCCTTCAGGATACATCAGGAGCTGAATGTCTCCCCCATGGGGGCTTCTCCAGTTTTGGTATCTGAACTTCTGAGATGGCTCCTTTCAGCCACCTTCCTTGGGCAGGTTTGGGCCCTGAGGTGGAGGGTTCCAGCACCAGAGGAGAGGAGAGGAGAGGAGAGGAGAGGAGAGGAGAGGAGAGGAGAGGAGAGGAGAGGAGAGGAGAGGAGAGGA
>JAWWEE010000041.1:2139969-2149971 GCA_035221455.1 Xenops minutus
CAAATGAATGGGACAGAACATCATCCTCTGCAGCTCAGCAGCTGGAACTGACACACCTAAAAGTCATCACTACCTTCTTGATGTGGATATTTCCAAGTGAAATGAATCTTACCTCACTTCAGGGTGTCCAAAAGTTAAGTGAGTAATGCTGGGCTCGTGCCCTGGCCTCCTTTTGTATTCACTGAGCAAAACCAGGCATTGCCAAATTTCCCTGTGTGCACAGGTCTGAGGATGAGACAAACCTGGGCTATAAAGGGATCACCGATAACAAGCCCAGACTGAGGTGTCATTGGCCTATTTGTAGGATTTCAATAATAAACCAGGGAAATTATATTGTCATAGCAGTAGAAAATTCAACATGATATCTTTGTACCACTGCCCATCACACGCTGCTGGCAAAGAGGGTCTAGAAATGAGATGAGGGACATTGACAGAGGCTTCTGTGATAAACAGGGCTGAAAAAAACCTGCAAATGGAAAAGGAAAAAGATGTGGCTGTATTAAAGATCACAGGATAAATGAGCCACGAGGATAATAGGAGCTGAAAATCAAGGTGGGTATGAAGTTGGTTCAGGAGGGAGAAGGAAGGTCCCTCCTGGTGTGGGAGCAGGATCTGGCCAGAGGAGCAGGTGCAGAGGAAGATGGGGGGCAAGCAGGGAGGTGGAGAAGAAGCCAAAATAGCTTTGTTTAGGTGAGGAAGAGCAGGAAAAGGCTAGGAAAAAGGATTGCTTCCTATAAATAGCCCAGGTAAACCCCCAGGGAAGGGAGACAGTTATTTAAGCTAAAGGACAATGTTGGCCCCAAATCAAACTGGTTGTGAGTAAACAGAGGCTGGAAACATGAAGAAGGTTTCTGAGCATCACAGGAAAGATGTTCTGAAACAACTTTCCAGTTGCAGCAGGAACCTGAGCACTTCTAAATCCGCCAGAGCAGGAAATTGATCCCTGTGCCAAGATATCTGCCAGATCTACATACACATTACTCATGCTTTATTTAATCTTTATTTTGCCAATGACAAATTTTTGCCCTTCCTTCAAAAATAGGAGTGGACAAAAACTTGAGAGATGGTGTGGCTGAGGGCTTGGGTGAGGGCAGGTTCCTTCAGACTGGTGGGAGCTGGGCTGGCATCAGCTGGGACATCCACAAGTGGCATCCCACAGCTTGCTGGTCCCCCACTACCCTTAGTATTGCAACATTCTGGTAATGGGTTGGGATTTTTTCTTGTGATCTCCTTCTCTGCAGTTTAAGTAGATTATTAGGTTAATAATGGCTAATAAACCACTGCAAGAATGGCAGGGGGAAAACGCTGTGAAATCTCCTTGGGAGAAACAAGTGGAAAAGAAACTATGGAAATGGAGCAAAAGCAGGACAAGTGTACTGGGTTGAATATGGACCCTCAGCAAATGGGGGAACTGAGGATACTGGGTTCAATTATCCTGTCCTCTAATTAGCCATGTCACATAAAGAGAGGGATTTGAGAGTGATACAGGAAAAAGTGTCATTCCCACAAAACTTTTGGTGCACACACTCCTGCAACAGCACATGAGGATAAGCCAGGGTGGTCTCTCATTTTGGGATTAGCCTCATATGATCTTTTGGCTTGGCTCTGCACCCAGTGAAAAAAGCTCTTCTAGCCCAGTTTGCAGAGTTGCATTCTGTGTTACAGAGCTTTACCAAACTTTTCTTTTTACATTTTTATCTCTGAGGTAAATTGTGTAAGACAGGCACCAGCTCCTTAAGTAGTTAATACATGAAGGATTTTCCTTGTTGTACAGAAGAGATTTTACTCCATGATCCTAAAACAAATACGTGATTTTATTAAAACTAGTTCAGCTTAAAAAGAAATTCTTATAACGAGAGGAGAGATAAATACGTAATTTCCTTCTTTCTCTCTCTTTGTGCTTCTTAAAAAGATCAAGTTCACGCTACCTTAAACTTCTAATTTAATCAAGCCACTGTAATCTTGAGTCATTCACCAAAGTGCAGCGAGGCTTTTTCACAGCTGAACATGAGTCACCTGGCCATGTCAGCCCTTCACAGAAAGAGCAATGATTGCAGCAGGCTGAGGTGTGCAGGAGGGGATTGTCCATAAAACAGGCCATGACCCCCACTTACCTGGGTGAAAACACAACCCTGTGCTCCTCACCAGGAGGGTGAACAGACCCTGTGCCAGGTCCATCATCACCCACCTCCCTCATGGGCTGTGTCTGAGCCTTCACACCCAGCCACAGAGCAGCGGGTGCTTATCCAGGGCTGAGGAACAGCCTTTCTTCTTGGGAAATTCTCTGTTTAATAGAAGCTCCTGCTCTGTCCCAACAGTTGCACTGGGAGCCCTGTCCATCTCCCATGTCCTCAAAAACCCATTTGTGAAAGCAGGCGAGCACAAGAGCTGAGTAAACTTGGACACAGCTCCCAGCCAAATTACGAGCGTGTTGCCAAACATGGAGAAAAGTGCATCTGATTCTTCTCTTAAAGCGTCCAAGGAGGGCCACAAAATTATAGCTCAAACTATAAACAGAATGAGTACATTTTGTTCGTTTTCCTGTTCTCCTTCTAATCGATGCAATATGAAGAGCTGCTATCAGTGGAGAGTTATACAATCAGATGGCAGCAATAAAAAGAACGTTAGCAAGTCTGGGGTATCGGAGGAGGTTGACTGGAGGAAGTGCTTATAAAACAAACCGTTTATATCTATTTAGATGAGAACATCAGATTCGTGACAAAGTCATTTTGTTGTCTGTCTGCCCACTTAATACTCCACTAATGGACATCTGCATGGAGATTTACAGTGGTTGCCTGGAGAAGGATCAGTGCTGAGGATTGTGTGTGCACAGACACGGCCCTTTGTGCACCTTGAATGAGATGGGAGTTATTTGCAGTGATAAAATGTCCATATAGACATGAGTTCATCTTATCTACACAAGGCATCATGTGCAGAATTTCATTATTATTACTATTCTTTACTGTTTTCTCATTCCATTAGATACATGGAAAGTTTTATTGGCGTTTTAGCACAAGTCAGGCTGCAGGTTCACAGTCTTGCAAATCTGTGGTATGAGGAATACAGTAGGAATACTGTAGAGGAATACAGTAAGCACAGGATGGGCACCTCCACCAGCTGTCAGCAGGCAGCCTTTGCTGCAGAGCCTTTTGTTCTTTGGCATTTGAAAAGTTCCTGGTTCTCAGATGGTCCTCAGACCACTCTCCTTCTCTTCCAGCCACCTCTCCTCTGGTATCTGCACAATGCGCTTGGAAAATGCAGGGATATCAAAATGAGAGCTGTAAAGCTTTAAAAACAAACAGACATTTCACCTGTCTCTAATCAGCCCCATCTCATGGTTTGGCTTTGATTTCCCCCGTGCAGAAAAGAAACGTATAGGATTTTAATTTCCTTGGCTCCCCAGAGCAGGATGAAGGAGGCTGCAGCACCGCTTTGGCCTTGTGTTATTAATGGGCTCCATGCTTGCAAATGTCTCATTCAATATATTTGCTCCAAGTGCTTCCAAAAAGGGGGGGAAAAGAAGAAAGAAAACATCAGGTTTCTAGGTCTAATGTATGTGACCTGACAGCATGAATACATTAGATCTTCCACAGAAACACACAATCCCAGACTGTGCATTGGATCTCCAGCCTTTTTATCTTCATCTGGGCTCTAATCAATGTGTTAGTGTACTGCTGGAAATAAGCCCTATTCTCCTGCCATTCTGTCTCATACTTTCTATCCCTTTGAAAGGCTATGACATGCCTGCTTAGGAAGTGGCTGGGAGCTGGGAGTGTTTCTGAGCTCTCCGTTCAACACAAGTGTTTTCTTTTCTCCCGAGTTGCCTGGCCCCTCCGTGCCAGAGCCAAGGCTCCCCCCGAGCCTCTGCAGCTCCACGGGCTCTGCTCAAGGCCATGTGCTCCTGTCTCACTGCTGAGGAGCTCATACATCATTTTCCAGTTGTAAAGAAGGCACAGCCCCATAATCCTAAACTGAGACCTACGAGATCTCAGTTGTCTTCTTAAACTTCAGGCAGGTCATGGCATTTCCCCACTCTGTGTCTGGTTTTCCCTTCCCATGCTCTGGTTATCTGCAAATCTTTAAGTTCTTGAAAGGAAGAGCTGGTTTATATTATGGATCTGGACAGTGTCTAACACAGGAGGGCCCCACTTTGATTAGGGTCTCTAGTGACTACTGTAATACAAGCACTACTAATAAAATGCATTTGAATCAGAAAAAAAGGCAGTGATGCTCCTTTTCCAGTTATCTCTTACCTTGGGAGAGTCTGGAGGAGATGGAATTGCAAACCAGAGGTGGCCTGACTTGACCCAGCCTGACCCAGACAACCTCCTGAGCTGCCCTTGCAGTGCTGCAAACCGAGCTTAGCAAGAGCCAAACTCATCCAGGCAAAGCCTTCTGTGCACATCCAAATGTGCCACATATTTGCCTTCCCAAAGCAGGACCTGCTTCTGTTAGCAGCAATTAATCACTCTATAGCCAGTCTTTTATTATTATGAGTGCAGCAGATGTGTTTCCATTAATAGGTCCCCAAGTGAGCCTTATCTAGCATCACTGATACTTAATGAAGGAGATTATGTGGCCTAAATAGACTTTTCATTTTCAGCATCCTCCCATTTCTATCTGCACCACCGAGTGAGCAAACAAACTGAAGTGGGAATCTTGTTTTGGGCTCAGTTACAGTGCAGAAGATAAACTTGCTGCCAAATAATAAAATGTGTCCACTAGTTTCAAGGGATTGGTAACAGCTAAACCTTGCCCTGCTGTGTTTACAGGGACCTGCAACCAAACCCTAAACCCAAGTACAGAGATGCCTTTAGACTGCAGTGGTAATTCAGAGCTCTCCACTTCCCCAATGAACCTGAGGATCTGAGCACTGAGAGGGCAGGCAGCTCCTCCCCAGGGCTGTGTCTGTCTCCAGGACATGGTTCAGTCCTGGGGAATTTTCTCATGTGCTGGTTGCCATTAAAAAGTCATCACTTCCCACAGTGGCAAAGACCTAGCAAGTTTTGGGTGCTTTTAAAACAGTGTCTCACTAATGATGGCAATCAGGGGGATACCAAGCAGTGCCATGGGAGGTTTCTCACGTGAAGAGGATGTTTTATGTATTCCAATGTTTTTCCTTTGGAAGGTCAGACTCTGCCATTGCTTTTGTGCCTCCAAATTACTTCAAGGTTCAGACCCCTTCTACCCAATGGCTTCTTCACCCATTTTCTGCTCAGCATTGTCTGAGGCTTATTGAATTTTTGTCTGTAATTTATTGGATGTTAAAAGCAGGTAGTCAAGGGGCTACACTGCTCCTTATTCCCAGTAAATACAGGAGGCAGTTCCTTCTGTAATACAGACAGAAAAAACCCTGTGCATTTCAAATAAGCCCTGCAGGATTCCTAAGGAGCAGCTCCACTGCATAAACCTATCATATAATTCTAAACTCCAGAAGGATCATCTCGTAAATTCTATAGATCTGTCTTCCTCTGCCCTGTGCAATAAAGGATATTAAAATATGTCATGTCTGTATTATGGAGCCACAGCAGAGGGAGTTCAGTCCCTCAGGATGGAGCCTTTGCCCCCATGCAGACACGGGTGGGATCACAGGGGATCGCTCTGCAGAGCACTGAAACTCCCCAGCATGTTTTGGGACCCTGCACGAAATGCTTGAGCTCTGACAGAATGGAAAAACTGGGGACTTTCTCTCACACACATCAGGACAACTGTACCATAAAACACAGAGATAACTCGGGAACGACTGCCCTCAGCCGTGGCTCTTTAAACCAAACCAAAACAAAGCGCGGCGTTTTTAATTAAAGCCCAATTAATTTGAATAAAGTGAGGAAATCACATCTGGGCCCTTGCTGCTCCAGAGCTCCCAACCACAGCATGCGTGAGGTGATGTCAAGGACTTGCTTGTCAGCTTTGCTTTAACTCACATATGGGATCGGGTAGGAAAGAAAACCCAAGAGTTTTTACTTTCTGCAGTAAAAGCCAAACTAACATAAAATGAGATTAATGGCAACAGCAGTGACTGCTTTCATTTCCCAGTGAACTGTCTCAATAGTACCAGTAATCAAGATCAGCTTGGCTTTCCTTCTTTTTATTTTTTCTTTTTTTTTTTTTAAATAACCCAACTTTTCATCAGAGAAAAGATACTTAAAATACATAGACACATCTGTTCCCCCATATTAACAACATTACGTCTTTCTCCATGTGATGCATAATGAATCATCTCAGTGTGTTTTGCTTTATACTTTTGTACAAATCCAATTCCTTACGACTTTTACTGTAATGATAATATTTTCCAATTCAACAGTACCTTTCATTTTGAGTTTCTCAGTGCTAATAAGAAGTGAGGAGTGTTGAACCCAGTGAAAAGGGAGGCACAGCTGTAATTACCAGAATTAGAATCTGTCTTATAATGGGGAGGAGATAACTGCACATATAGGGCTCTTCTTTTCAGGCAGACATATAATTTCATAGCAATAACAATTGGTTGAACGAGCAAGTGCTGTTCTCTCCATTCTTCACGCCTGCAAACACAAGGCTTACAGCACCTTACAAGTGCTCTAACCTTATTTTTTTTCCCCTTCTTAAGAGGTTTTAAATTACATCAGCTCTGGATTTTCTTGATGCTCCTCATGGACCAAAATTATATCAATTTTTCTTTTCCTTCCCTGTGGCTACTTGGGGAAGATAATCTGTGGTAACTTTTTTCCAAAGAATTAGTTAAACTGCAGTAATCCCCAGTTGAGAGGCCTGGGATTAGTGGGGATTAATGCTGTTAAATAGGTACCAAAGCCATATCTCCACAATTCCAGTCAGTGGCAAACCCCAAAACTTGGACACCTACCTGGGTTTTATAGGAATTGTTAATCTGACTTGGCAGCAGTAATTAACAGTTCCTTGAAAGACAGAGGTCCTGAGACATCAGAAAATGTGGCTTAAATGCTGCATGAGGACAAAAGTCTTGTTTGTGTTTGCTACCAACACCCAATGGGAGCAAAGGAATGTTTTCTGCAGCAAGGAATGGGAATGATGGCTCTTTATGTAAAAAAATAAAAAAGAAGAGAAGAGAGAGAGAAGAAAGAGCAAGAATTCTTGATTCAATTAAGCCTTAGTCATGTAAATAGTTGGGAGTTTCCAAAAAGTAATGTCTTTATAGCAGGATGCCAATGCAGTGTATAATTAAAATGTAAAAAATGTAGCAAGTTGGCCAAGCCTTTGATTACAAACAAGATTTTCCTAACCCGCCCATGACTTGGCATTTTGATCCTGAAATTTATCAACAGGAAAAGGTGATGATTTCTTTTTTTGGACTGGAATGGAAAATAAGTTAGTTTGTAGAGAAATAAATCTTGTTCACAAACTTTATTTGCTCATTATGAAGACTTTTACCATTTGACCACACTTTAAAGGAGAAGGATTTTCTGGAAAGGGGTTTTGTTTGGTTTGATTGGTTGCTTTATATAATAACTGCTTTCTCTTGTATAATATGAAAAGCAATGCAAAGCAAGCAGCTTTTACACAACAACAATTTAATTACAATAATTTAATTCAGCTTTGCTCTGCTGTACCAGAATGATAACAAGACTAAGCCTGATACTGACAGCAAATATTGGTGTTTAGCACAGAGGGATCCCAAAATTCCATGGAACACTTTATCCAGTATTTTAACCAGCACCCCCAAGCAACTTCATCCTTAGATAAAGTTGTTATTATTTACACTTTACTCTCATCTGGAAATCAAATAAAGTAATTGACAGAGAGTGATTGAATGGGTTAATGAATAAAGTTGTATTTTACTATATAAAAGCAGTATCATCCCTCAGGGTGAAGCAGTGGGAAACACATCATGTCCCACCCAAAACCCCTAAGCCCAGGAAGAGGTTTTCCCATAGACTTTAAGCACTGAATGAGGATTAATTTTAAAATTCAATATTGTCTTTTGTTTTATTACCCTTACCCTTGCATTAAAGTAGCCATTAAAGGGAATGTTGTAAGCAATAAATCTTGCACAAATACAGCAAAGAAAAGCTTTTTAAACTTTATTTTTTTTTTTTATTATAAAGTTCCATTTGGTATGGGCTACTCTTGATCTCTGATAGGACTTTTCCATCTGAGCTTTTCAGTGCCCTTTAACCATGAAAAGCAGCATAAACACCTTTTGCCAACATTTGTTACTCAGCCCTGTGAGAGCTCAAGCTGGGGAAAGAGACCCAAGTGATAACAAAACCTGCCCAGAGCTGAACAGCTCCCTCAGCTGTGAGCTTGACCCTCTGACCAGTTCACTACTGGTGCCCCAGTTGGCTGCTGCCACACGAAGCACTGAGGAAAAGCTGGGCACAAGTCTTGCTCTCCTCACTGGAAAGAGGAAAGGTTCAGCATCCCCAAAATGCCACGGATTGCAGCATCCCTTATACATCAAAGCAGGAGCCTCCAAATAGGAGATCTCCAGTGCAGTCCCAGCTCATTGTCCTCCTGATCACCTGTTTTTCCTTTTTGTGAAGCACAGGCTTTCCATTCCAAAGCCTGAATAGGTAACATCAGTGAAAGGTCACCGAGCACGTGGTCCCTGATTAGTCATCCCCAAACAGTTGGGGCTACAGATTTCCTTATCCAGGTGTCTTTGGTACAAGGCACATTCCTCCCTCCCTCTTTTTCCCGGAGCGGTCGCTGTGATTGCAACGCTTGAGTCTTGCAAAACACAAGCTGTGTGATTTCATCAGAATTTCTTTGGTATCAAGGAGATAAAAAGCAACTTTCTGCCAAGAAAATGCAAAGGCAGAATAACTCACAAGTCATATATTGTTCAGCCACGTTTCTCAAAGGGTATTTGTGTATTTTTAGCAGAGCACCCCTAGCATGTTCGTGTTTTTATGTGACAGAATAAAGCGTTCAGCAGCCTGTGATACAACAATTCAGACTGTTGGCAGCCACGAGCCAGTTTCCATTTCTTTGAGTGCAAGATTCAGGGTGTGGAAACTTTCTACTTCCTTGGAAACTCTTCTGAAAACGGGTTTTCACTCAATTCAGCCTCTAAGTGTTTAAGAGGTGACTGAAATTCTGAAAGTGGACGGACTGTTTTAGTGCCATTGGCAACCTTGGGAAGTTTCTCACTATGTGAAGGGAAAGGAGGGGAGAAAAATGAGGGAGAAATCTACGTTATTAAAAACCTCACTCAGGATTTTCTGTGAGCGCCTTTGCTCCCTCTCCTTCTATTCCTTTGAAAAGCAGGAGGTGAAAATGGCATGATACTTTTCACTTCCACGTATTATTCACCCTCTGCATCAAAATTTCTACCCATGCACTTGTAGCTTCACTTTCTGCTGTTGCTCAGGGCTGCTGATTCAGTGAGATTGGCTAAAGGCTTGATTTGACAAATAAAAAAATACATTTGAGGTAATTCCCACCATTGCCCAAACACAGGCAAGATTGTGCCTGAATACATGTCATTACTCCAAGGATATTACCAAAGAAAGTAGCAATGGGACACACTTAATGGATCTGGGATAGAAAATCCCACTGGGTGGGATCAATTTTACGCAAGTTAATCGATTGAAGCTTAAACATCTATTTAAAGCTGATTGCAAGAGCTCTGGAGTCACTGGTGGTGGGAGCTGGCTGCTGTCAGAGGGTGATTCACCCCATCTGGGCATGAATCAGCCCCTGGATGCTCCTGCCACTCCCTGTGACATGGGGAGAGCGCAGGTGATGCCCAGAATGGCACAGGTTTCTCTGCCCCATGAGCCTGTTGATGGTGTGAAAGCAGGAGGACCTGGGGGTGCTTGTCCTTGCTGAGGTGCAATAGAGAAAACAGGCAACAGAGAACTGATGGACACATAGAAACATGGAATTTACTGAGCTGGAAAGACCCACAGTAACCATGGACTCCAATCCCTGGCCCTGCATAGACACCCCAACAATCCCCCCCTGTCCCATTGTCCAAACCCTCCTGGAGCTCTGGCAGCCTTGGGGCTGTGCCCACTGCCCTGGGCAGCCTGGGCAGTGCCC
>JAWWEE010000041.1:2156215-2222559 GCA_035221455.1 Xenops minutus
TCCATACTCAGTCCCTTACCTGCTGTATAATTTGTCTGCTAATTCCCATCTTTTCAAGCTTACCTAGTTGTGTCATGGTGCCTCTGGATACCCGGATAAATTAGATTGTACCACAGTTCTTATGTCTAGGGAATGAACTGGCTCATTGAAGAAATACATCAGGTTCATCTCACACAATTTACTAAACCTGGGGTTGAAGTTTATTCTCCTTGTCTCCATGTCATTAATGATTCCTTCCTTTAAAAGAAAAAAAAAAATGAGAGAGGACTCTATAATGAGATAATATTCTCTCTCAAAGCTACACCTGTGCCTTGAATATCAGCAAGGAATGCCAGGCTATCCAACCTCATTGCCCTACCGCAGATGCATTGACTTTCTCAAGGCATCCCATCCTCTGCTAAGCCAAGGGGAAAGCCTGTGACTTTCTGCCTGTGAACAACCTGAGACTCTTTCTTTGTTTCTGTTTTTCCTTTTCTCCTCCTCCCTCCCTCTCTCCCAGTAGCAGGCATGGGGAGAACAACAGTGGAATCACCCACATTGCTGTGGCCTGAGCCACAAATGTGAGGTTTCTCTCACATTATGTCTAAATAAATATTAATATGAAAAATGGAATAAGAGCTCATTGACAAGTTCAGCAAATATTTGTCCCTTTCCTACCACCTGGCTCCTGCAGGGAAGTTTTGCCCTTTCTCAGACCAGATCACTCAGGAAATAAACACTCGGTTTATTTTCTTGGAGGAGGAGGAAAATGAAAATGCCATGATGGGGCCTGGAGCCCACATCTCACATTTTGGGTGGCTGGAAGCAACTTCAAACTGCTGCCATGGCTTTTGTCTGTGCCCTCCAGTGACAAGTTATCACAAAACTGGCCAGGATGGGCTTGAATAGTGCCCATGGTCCCACCTTGATGACCTGGGGTGCTTTTCCACACCCTTGGAGGGACCGTGTTTCTAAAAAGCTCCCAGAAGAAAGAGGCTGAGTCTATAAGCCAACCTTTGCATTTGGAAAGTTGAAACATTAGCTTGAGCAGCAGCAATGGGCAGAAGGAATGAAGAGAAGGAAAAACAAGGATGTAACAGTGCCAGCTGACATGGGGATGTGATTCAGGCAGCCATGGCTGGGGTTGCTAGTGGAGACCCAGAGCAGAGTCTTTGGAAACAAACTCCCAGTGAAAGAAAGGTGGCTTTGGGCAAGGCTGGACTTAAAGGCTGCAGGGTCACCCTGACTTCCAAAAACGACTTCAAGGGACAACTCTTTTTTGCCTGCTGCGATTTGGCTACTGGCATCTTGAGCAGAGGCTGTGCTGGAGGACAAGATGACAAAGCTGAGGAGATGAAGCCCAGGCAGTTGTGTTGTGGCAATGCAGGACCCAGTGGACCTTGACCTTTTGGTGGGGCTTGTGTTTGTTCATGCTTTTGGTTTCTGAATAGAAGAGGGCTTGGGGTAAACAACAGTGATGAGGAAAAACAAGATGTTGGGAGGTATGACAGTGACTCAGCAAATGAAAATAAGTTAATTGTCACTCTGATTTCTCTGCTGGTTAATTGGATGCCCTCTGGGAGAGGAAAGTATATCAGGGGAATAAACGGGATTCAGGGCTGCATATCCCATAAATCAAGCAAATGTGGAAAGGCTTTTCTGGAGAACCACAAAGTCCAGGGTCTGGGACATTCTCTGGGTGTTTCTGTTGTCTTCTGGTCTTCTTGGTCAGAGGAGCTGCATGGTTTAGAGCCATGCTCTCAGCTGGCACAAATCCCTCCATTCCCACTCGTGTCAGCAGAGCTGCTGTGGCTTCTATCTGCCTCTGGCAGAAGCTTCACCAGCAGTTTTCTCTGTGTCTCTGTTTCTCTCTCCTCTGAGGAAATGATCTATTGGTGTCTTGCAGAGGCGTAGCAGAAACAATAATACAGAAGGACAGGTCTGTATGAGACACTGAGTGTAATTTAATAGCAAGTTGCTGGGGGAAACAAGCAGAAAAAGCCGAAACAAAAGCTCAAGGGAAGCCACCCTGTTCAGACAATTCCTTCATCAATAGTCATAAAGATCTCCTTGCTTCAGGTTATAGCCAAGGTCAAAGCCCCTAACAGGCAGATCAAAATATTTATAAGGTTTCCCCTGTGGCACCTTCTAAAGGTCCAGGCAGCTCTTTGGTGTTGGTGCCATTCCCAACACACCTCAGTGGCCTCCCTGGTCGTGAGCAAAGGTGAAGGATGGAGTTTCACTGCAGGTCAGAGGTTGAATTCTGTGATCTTGGAGGTCTTTTCCAACCTGTATGAGTCCATGATCCTTGCCTGGCACCTGGCCATGGCCACATGGCATTTGAGCTCCCCCCAGCTCAGCCCGACCTCAGCTGCTCCCTACCATGGGCCTTTGCTCCAGATGAACAGAAAGGAGGAAAACAGTGTTCCTGAGATACCACATGGTGGCATTCCTTAGTCCTCCAAGGATGGAGCAGTGGATCCCACTGTAGCTTTATCAAGACTGACTCGTTCTATATCACAAAGGAGTTTGCAGGAATCTGGAGTGGGAACTACCCCCCAGGCCAGCTAACTCACACCTGAGCACCCCAGGGTGCTTTCAAGGCACAGCACATGCCAGAGCAACCAGACCTGCTGCTGGGAGGCTCCAAGAGTGGGACTAAGGCTGGTTTATCCCTCTGTGTGTGTGATTGTGTGTGTATATATATATATATGTGTGTGTGTGTATGTATAAAAAGTGCATGTGTGTGTGTATGTGTATTTTACTATGTTAAGCTATAAACTGTATGGGTTAGGTATGAATTAGAACCTTATAAAATGTGTTTACTCATTCAGTGTAACTCAAAGCAGGGATTAAACAGTAGGAAAAATTGACCAGGAGAATTTTCCAAGCAGAAAAAGTTTTATAGCTCTCATTGTGAGGTGCAGAGGGAGGATTTTTGAATTTTTTTCCTTTTTTTTTTTTTTTATATTTAGGATTTTTTAAGGGCAAGTGTTTTCTGTTTGAATTTTTATGGTTATCAGATGAAAGGAGGGAGAGTGGGACAGCTGAAGAGGGAAGATGAATGGAGGAATAGCAGGAGAGCATTCTGGCAGACAGACTTTGCCCCAGGCACCTGAGCCCCATTCTCCTCTCCATCTCATGTGACAATGTCCTTTCTGTGCCAGTGGCATCCAGGAGGGCCTCCCCATTGCATGCTGTGCTCCTAAACAGGCCCTGCTTTTCTCATCTTCTTGAAGGGAAGACAGTGTCCCATAATGTTGCTGAATTTAAAGGCAATGGATGTGGGAAAGGAGCAGTGGAGGAAGAGGGAACAAGGATGAGGCTCCACTGACTATCTCAGATGAGGGAAAAAGAGAGAGAGCAGCAGGGAATGGGGATGGATTGAGGGTTTAAAGATTGCCCTCCTTCTCATAAAGAAAGTCTGGCTAAAGCCCACAGGGAATAATCTCCCCATTATCAAGTGAGTCATCCTGTGTCAGTTCCAGTTGAGTGATGTTTGATAAAGAGCACGGTGCAAGCAACAGAGAACCATTTAATTTCTTATTTCCTCCTTTTCTTTGATACAACTTTGTTTCTGCACCCTCTGTTTGGTCACTTCTACCTTCGAGTTCTTGGTGCCTTGGTGAATCATCCCCATCTCCAGGACTGCTGACCCTTGCACAGTTAACAGCCTGACTCACTCTGCTCTACATGTTATTTCCACAGCCTTATGAGGAAGGTTGGGTTTGGGTTGGTGGGGTTTGGGTTGGAATTTTTTTCCTTTTTTTTTTTTTTCCACTTCACCTTATGAACATTTTCCAGGGGACTGGGGAAAGGGAGGGGAGAAGAGAGACCTGAGAGGGTTCATTGTTTGAGTAATTTTCCCTACTGCCAAATGTCAACATCCTAGGCTTGATGCTTAGGATAGGGAGTAGTGGGGCTTCTATTTAAAGGCTTTGTAAGGGATGGGAGAGCTTCATCTTATCTCTCTAACATGTCCCAAGTGATGTTTGGGTTCTATTTACGGGTTTGAAGAAAAGAGGGAAGTGATAACCTCACTGTTTGAGCTCTGGGTTGGCTACCTGGCTTTGGCTTCCCTCGTCAGCACAGATCCTGGAACAGCCCTGGAATCCATTTACCACTTGGCTTAATCCTGCTCTGCTCATTCTGGGAATCTGTCTTTTGTCATCTGAGTGGTCAGATATTGCACAGTTGCTGGTGATGACACGTCTCCAACTAACCATCCTACAGCGATCGGTGATCCCGGGGATGGGAAGTGTGCCCGGATACCTCACTTTGCCAAGGGCATCTGGGAGTCAAACCACTGTTCCCACCACAGAGTGCCTTTGGTGAGATGGGTTCCCAGGACACATCATCCATCAGAGCTGTCCTGTCTGCTAACATCTCCCCTTTCCTGTGGGTGTCAGGATTGATTTGTCGTGGTTACTGGGAAACATGGCTTAAAATTGAGAGCAGAAGGCATTCAATCCATGCCAGAGTCTTGCACATTAAGAAGGGGTTAATAGTCCTTTAGAGATGAAAGTCAGCTATGAAAGAGCTGGAAAGATGCTGAAGTTGACTCCTCACTGCCAAGAGACTCCCAGCTCTGTCTCCTCTGCTTGTGTCTTCTGGTGGATCAAAACTGTGAAGAAAAAATGTTAACTTCATTATGGGGAGATCATTAAGTGAATGTTTCATGAGCTGTGTTAAAAAAGCTGTTGTGAATATACTCTTAGTATTTCAGGTAATTCCTTGTTCAAGAACTGATATCAGCTCATGCATATGTTAGTCCTGACCAAGTGGGTCTTTTTTAGCTTCTGAAATGGGTCAGATAGTTGCTTATTTTCAGAGTTCTATCCCAGTATCATCTTTGGCTTCTGTTGTGATACCTGCTTGGATAATTGGAGAGGTATGGGAAGAGGCACAGCCAAATGACAGGACCTGTCATCTGAATCTGAGGGAACTGAACATATCTACAATAATATTTAGAACTCGCTGTGTTTGCACCAGTTTTAACCTCAGTCCTTCAGCCTGTACATTAGTTTATTTGGCACACGAGTGTAATGGAACAACTCACATGAGTAAAGCTAAACATGTGTAAATGTTTGCAAGATACGGGTCAATAATTCTTGGGAAATCATAGCAAACCAACCCTCTATTTTCTTACGCAGTGGTTTTCTCCAATCCATCTCAGACAAGTGATCTGGAATATCTGTAATAATCATTATGGTGTAGTTGTTCCAAATAGCTCACAGCCAGGATGCAGAAACTCAACTAGTGTAAATTGTTATTGTTCCATTGACTTCAAGGGAGCTACAGGAGATTTTATGAACTGAGGATCTGCTCCCCCCCGTTCTCAAACATTCCAAACTGCATTATAGGGCCAAATAAGATGTGTGCTTCCATGCAGGATCATCCATAAGGACCAATTCTTTAAGTCTTCGCTGGCTAACAGCCTGCAGATTTGGCTGAAGTTGGGTTTGCTGAGCACTTCAGAACACACTGGTCCAAAGTCTTATCACTAATTCATCAGCATCTATGTATATTACCTCTATTTAGGATAAATGGGACTGAAAATATTTAAATAATTAAAATACTTAAAGAGAATTTTCTTTAAGTTGGTTGCCATTACAGATAGTGGTTTTGTCCACTTTCCAGGACTGGCCTGTGAAGTGTAAGAAGGGACTGGGAACAGGGTCAGGCAAAAGTGGCAATACAGAAGTCCAAAAATTCCACTTTCCCAATAAGTGTTAGAAGTGATGCACAGACCAGCCAATGGCTTTTCAACATAGGTTTACATGAATTTGATTTGACAAATTACCCGAGATAATTATGTTTTTAGTAATTAACTGCACACTGAGGTTCTTTCTAGGAAATGTTCCTTCCCCCTCCTGCTGTTCTGGTATTATATTTGTGTAAGGTTTGATCTCCTGTGGGTGTACATCAACCAGTGGGGTTCTGTGGAGCATTGAACTACTGGAGTATTTGGTTATAAAGGGATGAAAATAAGGGTAAGAGACTTCTCAGTAGAGCTAGAAAAGAAGGACCTGATCCTGCTGTTTGGCAGGTCTCCCCTGCTTTCTTCATAGACCATCAGGTACTAAGCAGGTGAGGAATTTTGTGTGTGCAGACGTGTGGTAGTTGTACCCCCACAGTCTCTTTGGCCTGGCCAGAATCACCTTGACACTGACCTTTTTTTAGGAAGCTTATGATGCAGGCTTTGGTGCCATCTCTGAAGAATCAGACACATCAGTTTATGCTGTAGAAGGGTGGCTCTGGGGCTGGAGCAGGGCTGGTGGGACTCCTGGTGAATATAAGACTCCAAGCAGTCCCTGGACCTGCTACAGACTGCTCACTGTGGGCCTTGGGGACCACCGAGTGGTCTGGCCCATTGGTCTGTTGTTTAGAAATCCATAATTTAAAAGATGCTAAAAATGAAAGAAAAGCAAGAGTGAGGGTGGGAACTAGATCTGTGGTGATGAGAGAGAGAACTTGTTCTGTGGTGATGGACAAAATCTTCTGCCAGACAAGAAGTATCTGAGGACAAAACTCATGTCTTTACTTCGTGCCTGCACAACTCCCAGCACAAATGGGTTCCCACTTTGCCTTGAAATCAAGAAACTATTTTAACATGCTGCAGAGCCCAAAACAAAGGCCAAGGGAATAGATAAATTCACTTGGACTCTCCACCATGGTAATGTGAATACATGGCTTTGAGATGGGAACTGGCTCATGCCTGGATGTCTCTGAGCGTAGCAAGCTTGTGTCTGGCTATGGTTGACCCTTAGCAACCCAGTGAACCTTGAGAAATACTGGAGGGCTCACAGTGCAGAATGAAATGCTTTAATTCTCCCTCTCCTCCATCATCACGCTGCCTTGGGGAGGTATTTTTACATGAGTTGAAGCATTTTTTTCTGAGGCCTTAGGTATTGGCTGTGAAAGACCTGTGATAAGCAGTCTGTGGAGAGCTCAGGTGAAGGAGCAGTGAGTCCTGTTGATGACCCTGAAAGAAGAATACACTCGTGATTAACCTTGTGCATCATGTGTTTAGAACATTGCAGCTCATCCAAATAAAGACCATTTCCTTCTGCTTGAATGGCTGCTCTCGATAAGAACAGTGCAAGACAGCCCATCCTTCTGTTCCACATGGTCACTCCGTACAAGTTCTAGCCCTGGAAAGCACCACTGAAGGCTTTTGAGTGACTTGCATGACATTGGAATGCAACTTTTGCTCTTAGCTCAGCTAAAGCCTTGATCCTTAAATATAGCTGTCTACAAATGCCTTCTTCCATCAGCAGAGGAGCTGGTGATGGAAGCTCAGTGGAGATGGAGGCCCAGAGGAACTGAAGGCCCAGAGGAGAGTTCTGCATCATTATTAATGTGTCTAGTAGTGTACAGACATAGGAAGCAAATTCCCCCAAAATTCCTAACTTGGGCAAGATGACGTTGTTCAGAGAACTACAATTTGAATCTTTGTACAAGTTGGCAGATGGGGCAAAGTCTTTGCCTGAAGTTGCACAGTGAAATCACTGGCTTTTCTGCCTCAGCCTAGACAACCTATGCCCAGCCAGACGAATTCCTGATGGATGTGTCTTTGAGAAAAGCCAGGGCAAGGAAATTATTTCTGAGGCTACAGGGTTTTTGGGGTATGAGGCTTAGGCTCCCATCTAACATGAGAGGGTGGCATGCATGGATGCTCCCAGAATGTGGGCACAAGACTTTTAGGAATAACTAGACCTTTTTATTTCTTTTATAATCTGGCAAACCATGTAGGAAGGAGGTTTTGACATCATTCCACCAGGATCAGTAGGGATGGTTTGCTTTTAATGATCTAGGCAGCGAGACAGACCATCTGCTGATGTAAATCGGAACAGCTCTGTTGCCTGAAGTTATGTTACACTAATTTAAATCAGCCCATCATCTCCAAGACAAACCAGCCACCTTTCATTGCCTTCCCCCACCAAGTGCCAGATCCAAAGCACATTAAACCCAGGTACAACCTCATTGTGGGGGAACCACCCTGCAAACCTGTGCTCTCCATACACTCATCCAAAAACCTGGTCCAAGCCTTCTGCTCACAGCCCTCATCTGAAACTCCCCTCCTTGGAGGCAGAGCCCTGGAGGAAGAGGAGGGTGGGACAAGGACCCCCAAAAGGTGGCAGACTTGGAGAGCTGAGAATGCCATTTGTCTCCTCACTTCAGGAACCAGAACCTGGCAAGAGAAAGTGGAGTAAGGTCTCTTTTTCCATCTGTTTCACTGGCATTGCTCCGGAGGTCACTGCCGGGGATGGAGGTCCTCACTGGGCCCCATCTGCCTTCCCCGGGCTCCCTCATTTATGCCCACTTGGGCCTCTGACATTCTACTCTGTTTTTCTTTCCTTGAAAATGGATCGGGAATTGGGAGCCGCTGCGCAGGAACGCGCCTGTTCCCCATTACAGCTCCACCGGGGCTGTAACACGATCGTGCCTGTTCCATACCCACACAGATATTTATTTATCCATACAGCCTTTCTCCTTGTTTTCATTAAGTTAGGCAGAAAAGGTTAATCTTTCTTCTGCTAAAGCTTCAAAACCAACCAAACTAAATAAAATATGATTTCTTTCGTTTCTTTTTTAAAGGACACTCTCTCTTTTTTTTTTTTTTTTTGTTTTTTTCCCTTAAGTACCAGAATGAGGTCACAGTCAGAGATGCCACAAGAGTAAATTGAAAACAGGTTGAAAAAAAGGAAAAGGGAGAAAGACAGGGAGAGAAAACCACAATCAGAAGAAAGTGCCTGGTAACACTGCAGTTTCATCCAGCCCAGTAAAGAAGCTGTCAAGGCAGAGACATTGGTGCCTTCCTACTTTCCCCTTTGTGCTCTTTCTAGGAATCTTGAAGGTGAATGGCAGCAGGGAGGTCTCCTCTCGTCTTAATTTCCACTTTGGTTTGCAGCGCCTGGGTTTTCTCCGTGCTGCTCTTGGCACAGGGACATGGGCTGAAGGTGTGGGAATGCCTGTGAGGGTCCCTGGGCTTCCTTTTGCTCCTCAAACCTCCTGGAGGCTCCTGGCCTCGCTCTCTTGTTTAGTCTGGTTGAACTCAGTGCCGTAACTCGTGTTGTCTTCGGTGGGATGGTTGATAGGTGATTCATCCAGGCTGCCGTCCGCAACTGCTGGGCGCTGGCACGGGACACAGTGGAAGGACTGAGGCAGGCTGAGGCTTTTGGATGCTGTGAGCGAGCAGTCTGAGCCTGCTCCCATCCCTTCTCATTCCTCAGTCCCCGTTCCTGCCCGTCTGAGCCTCCTGCCATGAGAAGTGTGCCTCGTTCAAGAGCAGGTTGCCAGCTCAGCCTTGCGGGCAGAGAGCTGAGCTGGGGGTGTCCTCCTCCTCCTCCTCCAAACCAGACAAGGAGTTGAGTTGCCAGGTGGCTATCCCAGAGTGTCACTGGTGGGTTGACCAGATCTGGTGTGGCCAGGAGAAGTTTGCAAAGCTTCCCAAAATGGGGCTCACGCCTCTGCAAGTTCCAAGTGTGCTGCTCTTTTCCTCTGTGTTAGGGAGAGCCACACCACCAGAGTCAGCGCACAAGATGTTTAGAAAACCAAAAAGAGATTTTTCCAAACCCCACAGCTGTGTCTGTGCATGAGGACGAGGCACCAGCAAGGGGTTGCGCTGGAAAGGGAAGGGAAATGCCACCTGCATCTTCCCAACAGTCATTAGTAGAACAGAGATGGATTTTCAAAAGCTGCCTGGGGAATTGGAGAGTTTGGGGCAGACCAGTCCTGGGAAGGCAGGAGCATGGAAATGAGGGGGATGAGAGTCTTTCAGGGATGTTAACTCCTTGCAGTTAGGAGTGTCAACATGCCATTGCCAAGCACGACTGCCCCATGATCTGTAATCAGTGTGCAGCAAGTAGCATCTTTTGCTCTGTGCACAGCACTTTCCATATTGATGTTGAGCTCTGCTCTGGGTTTTTTACTACTGAGAAGTGAACACAGGTGAGGCATCCTCAGAGGAGCCAGTCAGTTGTCCTTGATATCTGTAACAGCTTATTGCTTTATTTAGTGTGACATCAATTATTTATTACTATTAATGAAGGACACAGATGGCTGTCTGGTCAATAAAATATCTCCTACTCCACAGAGATGATCTACTTAGCTATCATTTACTCTGCAGAGAACCTTTGGATTCTTTCTGAAATTTAATAACTCAAGCAGAGATACTATGGCAGTCTAGAAGGTTTGTGCTTCAGGGCTGCTTTGGGAGGCTGAAATCCTTCTTTATATTTGCTGGCGGGGTGTGCGAGAACACAAGTCCAGATGGGAAAGAGAAGCCCCTTTGCTTTCCATCACAAGCTACTTATCCATATAATCCCTTTTATAAAGTGATCAAGCTCCTTCTTAAAAGATAATTGGGTTATTTGCCCTTCTCAGGGGTAGACCGTTTATTCATTTCCAATTTGCTTCCTCTTGCCATTTCTGCCCATTAGCCTAATTATTTCTTTTCCATCTGAGTGCCCACCCTTTTGATGTATTCACAGTTGTGCATCTCTGTTTGGCCTTTTTTTCCTGTTTGTGTGGGAAATTTGGGGTTTTCATTCTCTCCCTATGAAGCTTTCTCTGCTGCTTTCCCTGTGCCTTGGCCTTAAGCACAACTGAGCAACACTGTGCACTGAGCTTTCACTGTGGTCCCATGCAGTTGGGTCAGTGTTCCTCTGCTCCTACAACATCCCAAGGTCACTTTTCCTTGGTTAGTGGTCAGTTCTATGGGCCAAGTGGTCCAAGTGTTCAAGGCCAGGTTGGATGGAGCGTGGAGCAACGTGGTCCAATGGAAGGTGTTCTTGTCCATGGCAGAGGGGGTGGAATGAGGTGAGTTTTAAGGTCCCTTCCAACACAACCATTCTCTGATCATCATCTCACCATTCTAGCAAAGCAGCTGTTGCCTCAGTTCCATTTCACTACAAGGTCCCCATCTAAATCTAGAGAGTAACTTGTTTTCTGCTCCTAGGGAAGGCTTAGGAAATTTCACTCCAGCTGCTCTCAGTGCACTGTGGACTGAACAGACTCTGACTCCTCTTGTGTGAGATGAACAAATACAGTCACCGTGTGCTCTGCTTTGCCCTGGGGAGAGCTCAGGATGAGAGCTCCCTGTGCTGGCTGCAGATTGACAGCTCTGGGTAGTCCCTTGGGTGTCCCTTCCCCATCTTTGCTCCGTGGTCCATGCAGTCTGGCACCACCAGCAATCTCACTGCTCCTAATACAGATGCAGAAAAGCTCCCAGCCTTCAGGCTGAGGTTTCAGCATGTTTGCATCTATTCTGCTGTTTTCATAACAATCTCTTTGCTTTTGTTTTATTATAGCAAAACCAACAAGAGGGCAGAGTTCCCCAGAGGGTCAGGATTGAGCACAAAGCACCCTCTTGCTTTGTGGATTTTATTGAAAAGGGTTTTGGCTCAACCCAAGTTGAGACACTGCTGGCAGACCCTGAGAGCTTCATTTCCTCCCAGGCAGGGGGACAGAAGTGCACCCCACACCTAGGCAGGTGGCAAACCAGACCATCCTGGGAGGCAGCTGCTGCTGTATGTCAGGGCAGTGCTCGCTGCCAGCCTGTTTCCTCAAAACTACCTGGAAAGACCATGGAAAATGAGCCCTCAGAGCACTTAGTGCCTGCCTTGAAGAGAGTTAGCTTTGCCATTTTCATCATAGAATCGTAGAGTGGTTTGTGTTGGAAGGGACCCAAAAGATCATATTGTTCCAACTCCCCTGACATGGGCAGGAACACCTTCCACTAATCCAGGTTGCTCAAAGCCCTATCCAACCTGGCCTTAGTATACACTTTGATTCAGTGGTTGCACATGACATTTTCCATCTCATTTCCAGTCTCCTGCAAGTCTGGTTCCACCCTCAGCCCATCCCATCTCTTGTGCTCCCTGGCACAGATGTCCTGGCTGATGCTCCTACCCAGGGACTGCCAGTCCAGATCTCCCCTCGGTCTTGCCCAATTCTTATCGCAGTCCCTCTGCTCAGCTATTTTCTTTCCTACCCCTCATCAGCTGCTTCCCAACTCCAAGTGCTCTGGAGAAAGGTGTGAGATCCCACAGCAAGATAAAACTCTGTGAAGGCTCTTCATGGTCAGAAGGTTGCTTGAGGTCTGAAGAGCCTTAAAAGCTCTTGCTTTACTTCAAGAACACAGTCTGTCCCTGCTTCTTTGTTACGTGTTTGTGATTCATGGTGTTTGTAAGTCACGGCAGTGTCTGTTCTCAATGGCTCCTGGTGACAGGGAGTTCCCTGATCCAGACCGGCGTCGTAGGAAAAGGGGTGGAAATGCAAGTTGGAAATGAGCAATAGGGGTTTGTTTGTTTGCTTAAACCATAAACCCAGAGCTGAGGGACTTGCTCAAGGCTGGGTAGCACTCATGACTTCCAAGCAGGGATTTTACTGCTGCCAACCCAACCTGCCCCTGGAGCTGACTTGGGATTTGGTATGGACCTGGGGCCAGGAGCTGGGTTGAGCTACAGACACCGGTGACAGAGCTGCCTGAAAAAGTCTGGAAAGAACAAGTCGTGCTGGGAGCATTAAAATGAATAATTAAGGCTTGGATTCCTTCAGGGAGGAAAAGAATTTATTGCTGCTCTTTTCTCTAGCCAAGGGGGACATTTGTTACTGAGTTGTGTATTTTGAGACAAGACGCAAATGCGGTTTGGGGGGCTGGGGACAAGGGGATTTTTTATTCTACCTGGCTAATCCAGCCTCACAGTGGGACATTCTGGGCTGGTTATACCACTGAGTTGTTCCTTACAGTCTGTACCAAGAACCTGGACTTTTGCTATGTTTCAGTAGTCTTCAGCCACTTTTACCTTTAGAAAAATAAAGTGCTGAGAAGGGAATTCTCCTCCTCCCTCTGCTGCGATGTCTTGACATTTACACATGCACAAGGTACCCAGCACAGCAATCTGGGCCCAGGTTTGCTTACACCAGCATAACTCTATCAGCTGCAGCAGCCCTTTCTCCAATTCCCATTACTGGGAATGGGGGCACAACCAGGACAGCTGCTCTGTCCCTTTTTTCTGTACTCCATGGTACCTTGGGTTTTCAGTTCCACCGGTGTGAAATGAGAATTAAATGCAATGAGCTCTAACAGATAGACAGCCTGCCCACTGCGAGGAGACAGGTTGCACAGCAGTGGATAGTCATGCCCAAAAAGCTTAATAAATGGAGCGTTTTCAGTTTCAGCTGGGTCATGATCTAAGTGTTTAATAAGCTTTATAAACCAGAAGACCAAAAGGAAAGGCTTTTTGCAGTACTTTTAATTAGTAGGTTTCTTCGAGTGCTTATAAAGAACCAAGTGTTCTTCAGCACAGCTGAAGGAGCTCCAGTCAGAGCTCCAGGAGCTGGCAGAGTACACAAGAAAGGGAGCTACTGACTGTCACTGAATTAAAAAAAAATAAATCCAGCACATTGAAAACAATTCCATCCAAGCTCTAAAAATGTCTTTTTTCCTGCTAATCTAACATAGCAGGAACACATTTTACTGTGGCAGGTGATTTTTGGAAAAGGCCATGCCCTGTTTCAGAACTGAGCACGCAGCAAAGGCAGGAGAGCCCTGTTTAGCCAGGCTTCCAGCTCTTTCAGGGAGCTGGAGCCCTTCCCTGGGTGGTGGTCCTGCTTGCAGTGTCTGCAGTGAGCCCACACATTCCCTCTGTGTGCTCTGAGTGCAGCAATTGCTGTCCAAGCAGTGACTTGGCCATGGGCCCCAATTCCTGCAGTGGGTCCTTGCTGCAGCTCATAGCCCAGATGTGTCTCCTATTTTCTTTGTCCATAGGTGACATTCTCCATATAGACTTGGGGCATTCCATAACCATGGCCAGCTAGAGTTTGTTGATTGCCTGTGCTGTGTAGAGATATTCCTGCAGTGATTTTTAAATGGCCAGTGGTATTTTTGCACCTGTATTGATGTTTTGGTCTTGCTCATCTCTTTGCTCTCCAGGAGAATCCCTGAGCTTTGCGGATGATTTGCTTTCTGGCCTCGCAACGTCCTGTGTGGCAGCAGGTCGGAGCCATGGAGATGTCCCTGAAACCAGCCTCTATTCAGTCATTTTCAAGTGCCTGGAACCAGATGGTCTGTACAAGTAAGGAAAAGCACGTGGGGAGGTGCTGGGGGCAAGGAGGGATCTCCAGTGCTGTTATTTAATTTTTATTGACCTTTTTGGTCAGCACTGCGTTACACCAGACGCTGGGCAAATGTTGAGACTCTTCCTGTTGCTTTGGGTGTTGCACTCAGCTAGTGAAATGGAAAACCAGTGTCTGCCAATAAAGAGCTAGAGGCACTGGGAGTCAGTGGGGGACTCCAGAATAACTCCCAATTTCAGTGTTCTGGGCTTCCAGGCCCATGCCTGGTGGAAAGGTTTGCTTCTCATGGATGAACTGAGCCAATGTGGTCATATTGGAGCAAGTTGCCAAGTGCCTGTTGGGCTGAAATAGATGTCAAAAGTGTGACAGGTGCTTCTATAAGTTGCTGTTTCTATTAGTAAGACACACAGTGGATCAGAGAGACCAAATCCCTCTGCCCACCACCCAGTTATTTTGGCAGGGGTGGCTGACCATGCCTGTGCTGGTGCCTCTTGTGCACTTGACTTTTCCGAGACATTCTCTGAGCACATGGGGTTGGATTTTCTGTTTGAATCCTGTGGAGTAATTAGTTTCCAAAGCAAAGGGAAAATGTCAAGAACTTCCCCTTCAGTATTGTTTGGAGGAGGTCTGGGCTTTCCAACCTGGCTCATTAGCCAGGCCATCCTCTTTCTTGAGAAGGATATCAGGAGTCAGACCAGTAAGAGAGGAAAAATAGAGAAAAAAGGCAAGGAGACAGAGGAGAGACAGAGTAAGCAAGAGAGAAACACCCAGGGCTTAATGTCAGAGCGACTGTAATAATTAAAACACATTTTGTAGTGAGTAATGAAACTTTTTATGGGACCACAAAAGCATTTAAAGCAAGAGCTGGCAAATAGTCTGTCAGCGAGAACTTTTTAAGACCTTGATTAATACTTTCCCTTTGCCTCCCACTCCACCACCCCCCAGTTAAGTATGTTGACAGCCTCCGAAGCCTTTATTGCCCATCCCTGGAGCAGGGCTGTCTCCAGGAGTGGGTTCCAAGTGATACCTATTGCCATCTAATAATCGCAGCCATTTTCTTGTTAAATATCTACAACGCATAAATATGATTATTAATATCTCTGGGAACTGGGCTGCCCTGAAAAGGTGCCAGGGAGAGGCTGGAGCGACCGCAAAGCTCATTAATAACCCGACACCCATAAAACCGGCCGGTTGTGAGCTCTGAGCCGGTCTGCTCCCGCCTGCCAGGGGCACTGGGAGAGGGAAGAGCCACTGGGTTTCATGGAGAGCTGCTGCCACGGTGAGCACAGCGAGCTGGGAGCCAGCAGGTCTGGCTTTTGGGCAGCCTGGGCTGCCAAATCATCTTCCCCATCTGCCAGGCGGGGATAATTGCACTCACGCGTCGCTTAAGGGGCTCTGTGATCTAATTCCTGGTGTCTGCAAAGGGCTGGGAGAGCCTTGGGTGGAAGACGGAGGGCTTTGTCCAGGGTTTTGTCATCCCTGTGGTCAAAGCCAGGCTTCTTCTTCCCAGTGGTGAAGAACATTTCCATGGAAGGGGGTGGCAGAGGTGGCGATGCCCCGTGTCCTGGGGGTGGCTGTGGGCAGCTCCTGCTGTGTGTGTGCCCCTGGGTGAGGGACAGTAGCTCCTGTGGGGAGCTGTGGCTGCAGGCAGCCAGCAGGCAGAAGTCCCCTGGCACCAGGGAGCTTTGGACCTCGTCTTCTGCGGGGACAGGGTGACACACAGGGTCGGCTCCATCCCACGGCTAATGCTCAGCAGGGCTTGGCACACCATTCCCATGGCCGTGCACATGTGAGCACACATGGACGGACACATGTCCATGTTGGCACCTCTGGGGCTTGGACCCACACTCTGGGCATCCAAAACCAGTGACTGCAGGCACACTAGAGCCCACCTCCTGGGTGCCTGCTGCCTCCTGCCCCAGCACAGCAGTGTGCACTGCTAACCCCCTGCCCCACATGTTTGCACATCTGCCATGGGTGCTGCAGGTCCAACACACACCTTTGCTCCAGCCCGGGGCCCAACCAGCACGTGTTTGCTGAGCACTCTCACATACACAGGCACCCACATTAAATATTCCTCTGCTCAGATGTCCACATGGTTGCAACACAGCGTGAAGAAAGCCAGAGCAGTGAAATGTGAGGCTAATGCTGCTCTGTGCCCGCACAGACGGAACAACAGCACAAACACGGGCATGGGGTCATTTCTTAAATTGAATTTCTTCTGCTTGTTTCATTTGTTTCTGTGGAAAAATAGCTATCTTGGAAGGCTCCGGGCTGGGTATAATCCTGATTACAGCCACTCACAGGGCCCTGTGCTGTTCTCTAGGCTGTGAGGTGAGCACAAAGTCTGCAGCATCAGAGCTCTTCAAAAACAAATGACTCCCTTGTGCAGTACTCTGGGGGTATCATGTAAACCAAGCAAGGGGACTGTGGGATCATAGAAGTCTTTTCTGCTCCGTAAATGTGTGGGACATCTCATTCCTTTTCTTCTCTGGTACCTACAGCAATTACACTCTGCTGTGGACCATTTGTTTGGAGTATTACCAGCCTGAGATCAAAGCCAGGCTGGAGTATGAAAACAATCCCAAAAAATGCTCTACAAGCAAACAAATAAACAAAGTCTGATTGATTCCTCCACTTTTGAGACTTCTGTAATTCCAAAACATAAACGAACAAAAGGAGAACTAATTTCTTTGTCCTTTGTAATTCCAGTCTGATGAAAATATGTTGCCTGTCAGCCTTTTCTTCCCCTTGCCTGTAGCACGTTGGGGTTGAGATGCCCTGTCCCTGAAGAGAGGGTTTCCCAAGGGAAAGCAGACTGTGACAGCAAAGACACAGGTCCCCCAAAGGCTCGTGCGGACACTCCTGCTGCTCTGTCACATATGGGTGCCCATCTGTGGGGATCCACGCTGCAGTCATGGGAATGCACTCCTGTGCACACACACAGGGATACTGAGGATGGTCCTTGAAGACTGTCAAGTTTGGTTGAAGTTCTTAAACAGTAAAAGTCTTATGTTCTTGTGAAATGCATCACAGAAGGGATTGCTCTCCCCTGAGGGCACCTAGACCAGAACAGGCTGTCAAGCTTCCTCCCAGGTGGATCTGGAGAAGGATGGGGTGAGGATGACAGAGGGAGAGGTGTCTGTGTGTCTGTTTAGTGCTCAGCTTGCATGGACCAGCCAGCCCAGCCAGCAGCCAATGCCTCTCAGACTGATGGTTTGGGAGCCTGGGAGCACCATGCTGTGACAGGCTCTTGTGATGGACCAACCATCAAAAACCAGTCAAGAAAAAGGGCAATTGGCTTATCTCAAAGGTCAAACTCAGCCTGGAGGACTGAACACCCTACAAGCCCATCTGATCTCTTCACTGAGGAGAGAGGAGCCTCCCTTGTGTGTCCCACAGCCTCATCCATCTCCTCACCCTATCACTTGAGCAGTGCCTGGGGATGTCTCATCACTGAGCTGTACCTGCTCAGCTGCTCAAAGCAGCTTTGCCAGCCCAGCACATTCATTTCAGATACTTAGGGAGACACCAAGTACTCCTCAGCCAAAAAGGGAAATTTTGGAAAGGGAAGTGAAAACCCCCTCCAGCTCCTCAATGGAGTTGCAGTGCAGACACACCAACCTCTTCCCTGCGCCACAGATACTGTAATTATAGATTAGATTAAATCCCAATGTTTCACTTTATTTACATTCCTGACCTAGCCTATTCATTTCCAGTGTTTGTGCCAAGAATCAGCACAAAATTTACTGGAAATAATATGGAAGTCATCAGGATTCCTTCCAGAGCCTTTCCTTAGAGTGTGTTCATGTGCTGAGAAGGAGCCTCGACTTTACATTCCCTTTGCTGGCTCATATGGGGTTTCCCCAGGGTGAGCCTGAACCCATTCAAAGGCTCTGGGAGAGCACATTTCAGGGGTGCTGGAAAGTTGGAAACTCCTTCCCAGGGGATGACAATCCATGACTGCTGTTGGATGGAAGGGGATTCTGTCAGACCTCAGAATGACAGCACAAGGGCTCCTGTCTGCAGCCAAGACCCACCATGTCCTTCCCAGCCAGACTCATCCTCTGTAGGGTCTGAAGGCCATTTCCAGCATGGCCAGGCCTCTGAATAACACTGGGCGTCCTTTTTGTGGTGAGCTTAAGGAAAGAAGCAGAGGTGTGGAGTAGGGAGAACCCATCACAGCACAGAGAGGCAGCGACTGCAATTCCACAAGCTGAACATGCTGGAGGAGCTGGCCCAGAGCGAGGCTGATTAATGCTGAGTGACCTCTGCCTTGTGCATAGCTGGGATAAAAAGTGGAATGGAAACCCTTGGTGCTCAAGAGTGTGTTAATGCTGGCAGCAGTCCGCTGCTCCTTATATGATACTAATTGTTATTGTTGGTCTTTCGTCAGGAAGAAACGTGAATGAGCACTGGAGCAATTGGAGACAGATCCCAAATAGCTCAGTGGCATGGGTTAAAACACATCTGTTACAGCCCTTGGCCGAGTCCCCTGTGTGCACAGGAGCTGTGCTGCTTCATTGAATCCACCTCTCCTATTCCTCGTGCTCTCCAGCTTCCCTAAGCCGAGCAGTGCATGGCTGTAGTTTCTCCTCAGGCATTCTTGGCTTGCGGAAGCTCAAACAAGGCAAGTCAGGAGTTGAACAAGTGTTTGCTAAATCCCAGGCCTGTGCTCCAAACTCAGGCTTATCCTTCCTCAGCAGTTCAGGGCTGTGTCAGAACCAGGCTGCCCAAATGCAGTTTGAGCGTGTGGTTATTTTTGCTGAAGTGGGTCCAGCATGGAACTGTCTGGGCTCATCTGGGCTATGTGTGGGTCACTGCCATGGAGGGACCTCCATGAGAGATGGTCTGTACAGGAAGGTCAGGGGCTCAGCAGGAGATAATCTTTCTTTCTGCTGATATTGAAACCTCTCATCCAACAAAACCTGCACTGTGCCGCTGCCTTGGAGCCATTTGTTGTGTTTATCAGACCTCCATGGTACAGAGCACCTTTGTCCTGAGGGCTGGAAAGCTGAGGACCATGTTGATCTGATCCTTATAGCATGGTTTGAACCCTCCCTGCTTCCAGGACACAAGGAATTCCCTGCTTTTTTATCTTGTAGGGAAGAAGTGGGTGAGAAGAAAGGCAAATATTCTTCTTGGCTGTGTCCTAGCTAGGGAGAGTGAGGAAGGGAGAGATATGACATGCTTGAAGCTCTTCAGTGGTTTAAAGCTGAGCAGGGGTGAGGGATGGCCTTGCTCACACTTCACATAAGCACAGAAGGACTTCAGGAGAGCAGTTAAGAAAATGGATTTTTTGATCAGGGTATTAAGGAATGCTTCCTGCCCAAAATTACAGTCTCCCTAATTTCCTCATGCAGTCTGGGACCCAGGTACCCGAGTGTGGGCAGTTTGACAGCTGCCCTGCACCCAGTAGCAATGCAACCTGATATTTGCAGACAACTCAAGATTTTAATAATCTAGTTGAGGCCATAAGGAGTGACCAGAAGCTACACAGCTCTATGCATAAATATGCCTGAGGAAGGATCTGACAGGCTGCTCTGGTGCCCAGGTCTTATCTGAACCCAGAGCCCAGGGGGTCAATCAGCTCAGTTGGACTCTGCATGGGACCTCACATTCCAAATGCTGTAGTTACTTGTCAGTGATGCTTATCCAAATAAAAGGATAAGTGACAAGCTAATCCTACCTGTCCCTCTTTTCAGTCACACTCTAGAGCAAAATTTGGATGCCACGACCTACAGGATCTGTCCCAGCTCATCCCTGCAATGTACATTTATCTCATATATGGCTGCAAGTCCATAAAACTAGTTAAACTTCTTGTGGTTTCATTTTTCCAAAGGACACCTGCAGCACATCCCAGTCCATCCTTTTCTTGTAACAACAGCAGGACACAGAGTCCTTCACCAGCCTTCTCTCCCAGAGAACACTGTGTTATTTTCTCTGTGTGCATTTAAAAAAAATAAAATCTCTTTTAATCTCTGAGCTGCGCAGAACATTACATCAGTAAGCACCAACCTCCTGGTCGTGCCAAACTGGAGTTTATCAGCACACAGTGACCTCTCCAGCTCTGCTACCCCTTCTCCCCCTCAGGGCCACAGGCCATGGCTGTTTCCCAGGGAAACAGGGAGTTTCTGCAAGGAGTTTGTCATGGGGGAGCTGTGCAGGCAGTGGAGCCCCTGCCCTGGTCATTGCTGAACTCGCCTGCTTTCTAGTAGTTCTCAAATGGCCTTTAATTTATTCCTTGGGTTAAATGGCCTTTAACTTATTCCTTGGGTTTGGGGATTGTTTCCCCCCTACAAAAGCAGCTTGCTTGTATTTCCTTAGATTGAGTATACTGAGTGCATCTGGGCTTTTCTGTGCTGACCCTCTCTTTGACTGCAGGGTCTGGCCCAGACCCCATCCAGTGAAGGGAGTTGTTATTCCCTGAGATCTCAACTTCACAGGTTCACAGAGGCATTGCAGGTCTCAAGTTGTGGTTTTCCTTACACAGTCCATGCTGCAGAACCCGTGTTTGCAAAAGTAGCCAGTGAATTCAGAAGCCTCCATTTCGGAAGCATCACCTTCAAGGCTTCACTAGGAGTATCACAGCTGAATTTGCACCAGAGTAAAAGAGAAACCTCAAAAAAGTAACCTCCAACTAGCTGCTTCCTCCTGAGTTTTCCTACCTGTAAAATTCTGAGCTACACCCTTTGCTAGGTTTCCAGTGCAGTGAGGAAATCCGTAATAAAATGGGAGAGAAAGGCAAGGTGCAGCTTCTGGGTTGCAGAGATGGCATCCATGTGGCAAGGTGAGAATTGCCATGGGGGATGTTCCCTGCAGAGCTATGGCCCACCTGATCTCTGCTTGGTCACCCCCATCTCATGCCACCTCGTACTGCCAAGGCTATTTCCTTGGAGTCCCTTCAGAGCAATTGCTTCCAGCACACGTGCCCTCATTGCTCCTGGTCACCTCACACACACACTCACTTCCTTCGTCAGGAATGAGATAAATTTGATTATGCAGCAATATGGTTTCTGTTATGAGAAGGGGAAAGAAAATACCCTGGCTTTCACTGAAAACCCTCGGAGCCAAAGCTTATGTCATGATTTAAACGTTTCGTAAAAAAAAAGAAAAAAAGAAGTAGGGTCTGAGATTTGCTGCTTGTTCAGGGGGTGGTGGATGGAGGGGTCGGTGGGGTCCTGTTTTCACTGGATGAGCTGATGGAGTCGGGTGTGGAGACTTTCTGCCCTGGCAGGAAGGGGTGTGAGGGGAGCCCCATTGTAGGGAGCTCAAGGCTGAGTCACTGGGACCTGCTTTTCCAAACACCTGGGCAGCCACCAGTTCAGTGAGGGGGGCTTGGGTTCACCTTGCCACAGTTGTGAGTTGTCATACCCCTGAATCAGGGTCTGTTGCTTGTCTTCCATCTCTTCTCCTCTTGATTTCTGCCAGGAAAGCACAGGGCAGCACATGACAGCAGCAACCTGAGCTAGGACTGGAGCATTTTCTCCTTCCTTCTGAGCATCTCCAACCACCCTGCAGCTATGGGAACGGCCTCAGATCCTAATCTCATTGCACAACCCCAAACAGAAGGCCCTGCCACCAGGCTGGGATACTTTACTGTTTTCTTTCTCTCTGGTTTGCATCATTGCAACACCCCAGTCTTCCAGCCATCCTGTGACAATCCTATAAAACCAAACTTTATGGCACTGCCATGGGCTGTGATGTATTTACCTGAGCAACAGGCTGCCTCTGGGGAGCACCAGCACTGCCATTGTTACCCTCTATGCCATCTCTGCCTCTTGAGCTTCCCCTCTCTGGGTCTGGGGCTTTGTAGATTCGTGTGTGTTTTGAGGTGCTGCATTCCCATGGGTGCTGCCCTCCTGAGTGCATGGAGGAGATGTGTGGATGGGGACTGCTGTGAATTTCTGTCCCTGCTATTTATGGCTTTGGGTCTGGGGGCTGGGACATCTCACTTTGCTCAGGGTCTGTCCCAGACCACAGCAGGTACCTTAGTGCTACCCCATAGCCCCATAACCCACCAACCATCCCATAACCCTCACTCCATAGCCCATAGGCAAAATCATGGCCAGGCCCTGCTCTCAGTAGCCTCTGTATTAGGAGATGTTTGCTGAGGACACCTGTGGAGCAGCGTGGGATCCTGTGGCTGCTTAGTCCCAAACTGGCAGGGGAAGCAAACATTTTACTCCAGGCTTTCCACATCACTGTAACCAAGAGCACCACAGAGAACGGGATATCCTAAATTCTCCCAAAGCCCAGAAAAGTGCTGCACCTCGAGTGCCCCTTGGCAGTGCCCCCCATACCACAGTCTGCAGTCAGCAGCTTGCAGTGACACCCCCATGGCTCTTCCCTTGCCTATCCAAAGCCACCTGGTCCCTGCTCCTGCAGAGCTACCCCGGTGAAGCCCACCCCATGGAATGAAGCCCACCCCGTGGTGTCAAGCCCACCTGCATCACCCCACACACAGCTCCTGAGCTCTTGCAGGCCACCTCCAGCTCTCAGCTCTGTCCCTGGCTCGTACCTGCTGGCCTGCCATACGCTGAATTGTTTTCCAAGTGGAAATATGAGTTGAAGTATTAACTCCACAAGGGCCTTTCCGTGCAATGCACCGGGATTAAATATTTATGTTGGCAAAAAGCATGTAATAGGCAGCTCCAGATCAGAGATAATGAAATTGAGGTGTGTGGAGAAAACGGGGGGAGGCAGGGGGCTTGCAGGAGCAGACGGGAGAGGGACCCAAGTGGGTTGTAGTATGTGCCTGGGCGATTACTTTTGGTTTTATTAATACCCCACCTGTTTGTGGGGGAACCCCAACCCTATTGCTGGGAGCTCTGCAGTGTACAGGGGAATGCAGGGATCAGCCATCAGCATTCCTTGTGTGCACACCAGCGCTGGGCAGGAGGAATTGTCACCCAGGTGACTTTAACTTGAAGCTGAGGAGGGGCAGGGACTGTCCTGGAGAAAGTGGCTGGATGGGGAGGAGCGAGGGGTGAGACCCTCTCTGTGTCATCTGCAAGTGATGTATGACCCTAAATCATTAATAGCTGTGATATAGGATCCCTCTCTCTTCCAGACCGCTGCAGTCAAGGTTATTTACCGGTGACTGTATCCGATCAGGCAGCAATGTGGTTTGGATTATATGGAAGGTTCCTGATCAGGTCAGGAGGATGCTCATGGCAGCAGCCACAGCACATCAAGCAGGATGGTCCGTGTGAGCCTCCCTGGTGGGTGTTAGTGAGGAGCCCTGCCAGGATGGGCAGCAGGGAGTGGGCAGAGGAGAGGGGCTGGAAGGGTGCTTGGGTGATGAATCCACTCCTTCACCACAGGAGGAAAACAAGGAGCACATGCAATGGCAAGGGCTGCTGCTCTTTCCCAATTCATTATTTTTATGAGACAACGACGTCTCCCTCTTTCCACCCAACAACAAATATCGCGGAAGGCGGCGCATGGGGGGAGTGAGCCCCGCGCGGTGCTGTGGGACCCTGGCCAGTCATGGATCCTCCAGGGAGGTATGAAACGAGGCATGAATGGAGTGCTAGGAGAGAATGGAAACTCTCCCCTGGCTCCCAGGCCGGCTCTCTTGCGGGGGGTCCCTTGCTCACGATGACAGCGCTGCCTCTCATAAACACGCATTTCCTCATCCCCGTTTGTTTCTCTCTCTTGTGCAATCTCTTGTACCAGACGGGAATGGGAGTGAGTCCCACTGGTACGTGAATGTGTTACAGAAAACCTTCCCACCCTGCCACCAACGAAGTACTGAGAAATAACAACAGGGCTTAAAAGAAAAAAAAAAGAAAAAAAGGGAAAGAAAAGAAAGATGGGGGGAGCTGGATTGATTTGCTACTGGCCATGGGTTATTGTTCTGAGTGTGAACTCAAGGGCATGGCTATGCTGGTAGTTTGCAGCATCAACCAGCACTCAGGAGCTCTACTACACTCGCTGCTCTGCATCCCTCTGGGGAATGGATGCTCCTTCCCCAAATGATTTTCCTGGGTGAAAAACATGGGACAAAAACAGGGGCAGAGTAACTCGGCTGAGATCACATAGTGCTTAAATCAAGAGATATCTCAGCTCCAGCCTACCCAACACCACTGCCTGTGATGGGTTGTTTCATTTGGGATGTGTGAGCAGCAGTGTTGCTGCCATGCCCTTGGCATGAGCCAGGCTGCCCTTCCCAATCCACAGTGCTGGAACAGAGCACAGCCAGGGGAGATGTGATGCTAAGGTGTGAGAGCAAGGGCATGTTCTGCACATCAAGCACATGTTCTGCACTGGTGGTAGATATTAGAAGGTCCTGGACCTTGGCTGATGGAGCAGGGATGGCGGATCCATGTGTTAGCTGTAGCTGCAGAGGAAGAAAAGCTGCTGGGAGCTGCAATGCTTCCCTGCAGAGGGAAATACAAGGGAAGAAACCTGCAGGGAGCGATGGCTCTGGAGCAGCATTTGCAGGAGAGCAGGGCTGGGTCTGCACCTCTGGAAGCTCCAGGAACAGTCACTGTAATGATGAAGGGCTCTCCCATGGTCCAGGACAGTGGGTCTCCAGTCCTGGCTTCTGGGGGTAGCAGTGCTCTGGCTCTGGGCTGGTTGGCTGTATAGCCATCGTTTCAATAAAGAAATGATTAAAAGAGGGTGGGGAGGGGGGGAAAGAAAACCCCAAAACATCTGTTTTACTTCAAATCAGGGAAGATTCCTTTGCTTGCAAGGAATGTGTAAATCACGCCGGGCTGGGAGATGTACATAACCCTGCCTGAAAGCTCCCCTGCACTTCAAACGAATTCTAACATGCTTACTGGGATTTTGTTTTTATTATTTGTTTCAGGGCCCCCCCTTGTCCTACCCTTCGCCCTCCCTGTCTGCCTGATGGAGCTGTGAGAAATCTCCTGTCCCCTGGGGGCCTTGGGGCACAGGGGCAATGGGCAGTGGGCACCACAGACCTGGCTGGTACCTTTGTGCCGGGGCTGGCTGGCAAACAGCATTCCTACCTGCCACCATCCCTGTGCTGATGTTGTGAGACCATTGCAGGGCCCTTGAGCTCCCACAGGGCACAGGGCACAGATGCCTCTTGCTTGGAGTCTGGCACATTGGGATCCTGCCTGGGATGCTGTGAGAGCAGGAGCAGAGGGTCCTCCTCCTCCCAGCCATTCCCCTGTGTGTGTTATTGTTGTGGGGCTTTGACTTGCACAGTTTCCTGTGGAGGGTGAAGCCAGGGCTGGCCAACAGTGCTGGGGACAAACCCAGTGGAGACAGGGAGATCGAGAGCTCTGCTTGCAGGGGTGCACAACCACCTTCCTGTGCCAGCTTACTAAGGTGACTGTCCCTGCACCAGCAGGACCACCCTTGGGCTGAGGACAGGCTCTGCTCCCTGTGGCCAGGGCTTCTCTTTGCCTTTCTTCTGAGGCTGTCGAGCAGGAGGCCCTATTGTGGTGGCTTATATAAGAACAGTCAGCCATTGACTTGCTTGCCATGGACCACCCACTACTCCTCAGATGACACTGTCTTTTGAAGTCACTACCAGCCTGGGCTGGATTTCAACCAGCAGCCCAGATGGAAGCCAAGCCCCCAGGAGAATGAGAACAAGCCCTACCAAGGGGATCTCCAGGGGTAGCAAGCTGTGGAGTGTCTGGTTCTTGTTTAGAGGGACTATGAGGTTGGGAGGGGCAAGCATTTCCCAATTTGCCGAGGGTCACAACCTTCCTCTCCCCCATCTCCCCAGGGCCAGCGATGGCCAAGCTCTGCAGAGTGTTGGTAGGTTGAGCGGCGGGTATGGTTAGCTGTGAACATTCCCATTGTGGAGCTCTCTGCAGGGGTCCAGGGCTTTGCTTCTCTCTCCTTTCTCCTTGGCACAACTTGAGGAAGAGTTTGATTTATTCCCTCTGTCCTTCTGAGCTGAGCCTGCTCATCTCCTGCAGCTGCAGGCACCCCGAGCACTGCTTTTTCTTCGTGGAGGAGGACAGCAGCCATCCCACGAACAGCTGAAGGAAGGTACTAAAGGGATATGTCGCTCTTGGGATACCCACCTGACATGAAAGAAGCTGTCAGATGAGGCTGAAACCCCCCCACTTACAGAACAGGGCAAAGCAAAACCTTGGAGTAATTACTTACCCTGAAACTCGTAACCTTGGCAGAACTGGAGTTGGGGGCTTTGGGTGTCCGTGGCTGAGGGGACAGGGGCAGGGTGTCCCAGACCTATGGGGAGAGCAGCAGATATTTCACAGAAGGGATGTGAGTGCTGCCAGGGGATACCCTGCCCTGGATTGCTGGAGGGGTTGATGGGCATTGCAGTGCCTGTGTGAAGGCTGAGGCAGGAGCTGAGGGACATGTGGGACACAGAGCCTGAGGAAAGCCCTGTCTGTGCTGTGCCCAGGACAGCCTGATCCATCAGCAGCTCTTGCTGATGCTCTGCAGCTGGAGAGGGACCAGCCCCTGCAGTTGGCATCCTTGGGCATCGACCCAAGCTGTGGCATGGGGGGAACTGTTCCAGCCAGTCAGGGGCAACTCATCTGACCTTTGTCCAAAGGCTTTGTTGGGGATCTCCTGGTGAGTCCCAGCAGAAGGGGATTCTGACACTCCACAGACTGTAATGAGCTGCTGTTGCTTCACTGGAGACGAAAGCACCAGCCTGCAGAGGCTTATTACAACCTCCTTCTGGTGCTTCATGCCACCAAAGGATGTTAGAATTCACATCCTGGGTAACATGGGACCTTCTCTGACCTTTCCAGGCAGTGGGGGGAACACCTTGCTTTGACCTGAGACAGACAATGAAGATTGTGAAGAGCTGAGCCAGTTCTGTATTGCCTTTATAAGCACATCTGCAAATCTTCATCCTCACAGCCAGCGGGACGAAAGCAAGGACATGACTGCCAAGAAATATGGACCTCAAACATCCTCTATTTATTTTCCCCAAAGCTGGTAATTCCATGGTGATCCTGCTTTTTCTGCCATCGTTCTGTCTTCACAGTTTGGGGACCATCCCTGTGGGACACCCTGGAGTTCTGCTGGGGCATTTCCAAGCTAATAAAAGCCTCCTTGCTCCTTGGAGCATGCCTAGGAGCTAAAGCCCTAGGGTTGCAACATCGAGTGTGTTAACATTATCTCGTGTCAGGGCGGCTGTTTTGGGTGTGCTGTCCTGCTGCCACGCCAGGGAGCTGTTCTCTCCTCCACATCCCATCTCCATCAGGAGCTCCGTGCAGTGCAGCAGCCCCTCTCCAGAGAACCCTGCTCTGCTCTTCCTTCATTAGTGGGTGAAGCTTATCCTGAAAAGATGTACCCCAAGTGGGAGGGGTGAAGGAGTCATTGCAACTGCTGGCAAGGAGCAGAGGGGACAAAGGAGGGAACCATAAGGGTAAGGAGGGATGGGCACTGCTGATGCCTTCAGCACCATAGTGGTGATGAAGACACCTTGGGGATGCAGCAGCCAGGAGGGCTAGAGTGCCCTTTCTGCACCTTCTGGATGAAACTGTGGCCTGGCTGGCATTTTCCCCTCATTTCCAGTACAACACGTTTTCACCTAAGGCAGCCTTGGCACTGCTGCTTGCAAGGTGTCTGTCTGGCAGAGGGGTTCCCACTGGAATCTTGGCTGTCCCACACAGGTATCATTCAGGAGCCAGGCTCTAGGGCCTGTGTATCATGGCCTTCTTTCACAGATATGGTAGTACTGGGAATCGCTTCTCTGGTGGGTTATTCACAGCATTTCGAGGGAAATCTTGGGAAATTGAGATGTCACAGCTGAGGCTGGGAAGGTGAATGTCCTGCCAGGGATTTCTCTGTTAGGGAGGCAATGAGTCCAGACAGTAGCAAGAAATGGTCAGGATTTTCAATTAATTTCCTTCTTTCTTCCCCTTTAATCCTTTGTTTGGATCTTGTTTGACAGGGATCTGAAAGAAAAAGAGGTTGATGAAGTGCTCTAAGGAGTGAGAGCTGAGTGAATCTGCATCATAGCTGGGCTCAGGCACACAGTGTCTGTCACACATGCTAAGGGGGACAGGGGACCAGTGCTCACACCCTGCCTGCCCTGGGTCTTTGCTCTCCATGGCCTCGTAGCTCCTCAGGAGACCTGGGAGCAGCACAGTGTGCTGACCCAGAGCTGTGTGGAGACACCTCTGTGAGCACAGTGGTGGGTGGGATGCCGTGACACCAAAGTGACAGTGTCCCATGCTGCACCCTGTAATGCAGCAGCAATAAATGGCCCTGCCCTCCTCCCTGAAAGCCCCTGTGAGAAATGCCACTCTCCAGGCTGATTTTGAGCTGCAGTTCAGGTAATCTTGCAGTGTGGATAACCCTGTGACTTTTGCAGGGTTGCCACCAAGCGAAGATGGACCCATGGCTGTGCAAGCCTGTCCCCAAGCCCCACAGCAGCTCCACCTGTCCTCACTGCCTCAGAAATCAAGTCTCCTCTGCTCTTCTTGAGCAAATAGCTTACTTTATAGAGCAGTCCATGTCTTCCTCCTGCCTCCTTCCTCCAGTATTTGATGGGCACTGTCTTATCCACTTCCAAAAGGCATCAGACACCCAAATCCCAAGCCTCCAGCAGGGCCTTTGGTAGGGAAGCAGCGTGGTCAGTCCCTTGCCAGGGCACCAGCCCTCCTCACACTCTGGCACCATGGACACGGGCACGGCATGAGTGAGCAGCCTGAAGCCAGGGCCCAACAAATAGACGGAGAAATCCTCTCCTTCCCAAAACCACTCCCTGCTCATTGTCTGCTCAGTATTTGTGGCAGAGGCTGGGGGGTTGCTCTCATTTACCTTTCTTAATTATTGCAAATCACAGAGTTGCCAATAAGCTCGGCTGCATTCCTGTGGCTTGTGTGGACGGGCTGCTTTTTATTTGACTTGATTTCTTTTTAAAGTGCAATGGTTTCTGAATTGGGAATGCTTGCACTAAGCACACACACCCCTTTCCGTGCTTGCCCAGCCGGCTGCTGGCAGGCAAGCCCTGCTCCTGCTCCGTGGCCATCAGTGGAATTGGCTGGGAGGCTTGGCAGGAGATGTGCAGTGTGGGGACAGGCGTGGGTGGATGCCCAGTGGCTCCTGGACCATGCACAGCCCATGGCGTGTTGTTGGGGGTCAAACACCCACAGTTCTTCTCCACCCCACAGCACCCCTGGGCTCCCCCACTGCTCAAGAGGAGAGTTTTAGAGAAACTGTGTAATTTAATGATGATTTTAGCTGCCAGGAGATGCTGAGATGAAGGTCTGATGCTGCTCACCTGTGAGCATAGGGACAAGGAAACACACACAGCCTCTCAGCCTCCAGCAAGCCCCTCACCATGGTGTCTGGGAGCTGGAGACTCTCCCACACTAAAAGAATGGGACAGAGCAGTGTTTGCCCATGGGCCCCATGGGCAAAGGGATGTGCACGGTGCTGGGTGCAGTGAGTGTGTTTGTGGCACCATTGCACGTGCACAGCCCCAGCCTGGCCCCGCATCCCTCGTGCCCGGTCTCCGTGTTGGGATCGCTGGGCAGCGGGGAGGCAGGGATTGCCAAGAGCTGGTCCACTGAGGGCTTTTAAAGGGAGGCCTCTGCATTGTTTTTGAGCTGGAGCAGGAAGCGAGAAGGGCTGGCAAGGCAGGGTGTGATGTGTGTGTGTCAGCACGCTGGAGCAGCCCCAGCGAGCAGCTCTGGGTGCGTGCGAGCCCGGAGAGCCTGGGCTGTGCAGAAGGCACGGAGGAGCCGTGACCAAGCGGGGAGGGATGGCAGGACGTGCATGTAACACCAAGGTGGTGTGAGCTCAGCCAAGTCAGGATTTGTGTTTTCGTGCTTGGCATCACGGGTGGTGGCAGCCACGCTGCCAGGGGAAAGAGAATCCACCACGCCGCGTGCGGGACGCCGGCCAGGGCTGCCCTCGCCGAGCTGCTGGAGTTTGCAGCAAGAGAGTCTCGTGGCTGCAGGAGCAAGGTGCCAAGCCCAGGAGTACCAGCCAAGCTCAAGCCAGGCCCTACTGGCAAGAGCATCTTGTGGTTGCACCACTTCAGAAAGCCTGAGACCGTGTTTCTGTGTGATGCTGGACTCTGGAGCAGCATCCCTGCCCTGCTCCCCTTTACATGGTCCAGGGGGATCCTTAGCACAGCCCACGTTTGCCACACAGCCATTGCTTCTGGATGCAGCCAGCTACTCCTAGGGACCCAGTTAATTAGCATGGGGATATGGCATCTGTGGGAGTGCTAATTGAACTCCTTATCAGAGCCTTTCTCTGCAGCCCAGGCAGCCTGTTTGTGGTTCAGCATCTCATTGAGCAGCTGCACAAGCCGAAAAGCTTCAGAAAGAGCAAACAAGGCAGACCAGAAAGGCCTGTGATATCTCTGTAGGATGTAAAGAAATCAGCTGCTGAGCTAAGGAGGGTCAGAGGCAGAAGTCCTTATCTCCCTTCCCGCAAATAAGGATCATGAGTAAAGCACTCAACCATCATGAGCATCGTGAGAGGGAGTTAAAAAAACATGAGCTGACGTTGTTGTCTATAAATAAGTAACGTGTTCTGAGCTTTCATTCTCAGCCTTGTGGTTTCATGACTTTATAAATTTGTATTTTGAGTTATTTTTTCTGCATATTTTTCTATTTTTTATATTTGTTGAAATGCAATTGACAATCTCCATGATCATTAGGTTCCAGGAACCAAAGCTTTAACTCCCCCTTCTGCTTTCTCTTCCTCCCCCAAGAAGTATCTTGAGCCTAGTGATAAAATTCAGGCTTCAGCCAACATTGGGTGGGGGATTTTGGAGAAGGTGTTGACATTTCGTGAGGCCACATGTCAATTGGTTTCTATCTCTCTCTGAAAATTCCTTTAGGTCCCAATAGGTTTGAACTTAGTAATAAACATTTAAGCAGCATTACTTTATAGGACTTTGTATGCTGTGATTTGCTGCAGAGGTGGCAGCATTTCCAGGCATGGAGGGCTGATCTCTGCCAAGACCATATGTGTTTGTGCCTCTTTGGAACCTCTTTGGGTAAAATAGATCTTAGTATTTCTGGAAATGCAACTCTTCATGATGAAGGCATGGGTGAAACAGAGGATGAGTGGTGAGACAGTAGCAGGGAGCCCCAAGCTCCTTTGGAAAGCACAGGGAGAAGATGAGAAAATGTCATGAGGAAAGTTTATTGCTGAACAAAACACCTCCAGGTTATGAAGGAGGCTCTGCCAGATCGTAGCTACCATATGGCATTCCAGGTTGTCTGATGTGGTTTCGTGCACTGAGTGTAGGTCTGAGACTTCTGGCCTTGACTTCACCCCAGAGATCTCTGCCTTGGGCAAAGTGCATAGAACCACTCTGGCCTCATTTATTTTTTACAAATTAACAGGGTAGGCCTGTTAGTGGAACTGCAGCTCCATTCTCATCAGTGGGAATGCTGCCTGGTTTGGTCCTTGGCCCTCAGTGTTGTAATAGAGACAAGGATGGCAGGAGAATCTCCCCAGAGCACTGCAGAGCTGAACTCCAGCTCACCATGTGCTCAGTGTAGCTCCCTCCCTCAGAATGCTCACTTAGGTTTTGCCCTGGTTTGTCATGCAGATGTGGAATCATAGAATGGCTTGGGTTGGAAGGGACCTTAAAGATCATATTGTTCCAATCCCCCTGCCTGTGCAAGGATGCCACTCACTAGCCCAGGCTGCTCCAAGCACTGTCCAGCCTGGCCTTGGACACTTCCAGGGCTGGGGCAGCCACAGCTTCTCTGGGCAACCTGTGCCAGGGCCTGCCCACCCTCCCAGGGAAGGGGAAAGAAGGGAAGGCACATGCAAGGGGACAGGAGGACGTGGCTGTGAAGGACAGGTGGCAACCCTGGAGTTTCCCACCTGCTGTGTCCATGGGGCTGCACATGTGGCATCCTGGCCATCCATAAAATCCACCCTGGGATGTTTCTCCTGCAGCAATGAGCAGGGGCCCAAAGTGAGACCTGAGCTGCCCCCGTTTCAGTCTTGGGTCCGTGGTTTCAAAGACAGGAGGTTTTTAATTTCTAGGAGAGAATGTCACCTCCAGTTTCTGGTGGGGTGAACATCTGCTCTTGCTGACACATGACAGCACTTGTTCCACAGACCTCAGAACACCATTGCCTCTCAGAAAGGGAGGTCCTCCTGTGATGCAGAACACATGTACAGTCTCTCCTGTGGCTGAAATATATTCTTATTGATTCACCTGGTCTCCACTTTGGCTGGATAAAGCTGGTATTTTTATTTTTTCTTCCCTTCTCATTTGTGTGCTCAGTAATGCTCATGTCTTTCCCACCCCAGGATAATTGAATCTCCAAAGCAAAACGCCACTATCAACATTAAATCTTCCCTGACATATATATAGTTTATTGAATTTTATTAAAGCACATTGGTGCTTCACTGAAATCATGAAAAAGCATCTCCCTGGGAAACTAAATCTTGTTCAAGAAACCAGAAGTCTGTTTTGAGGAGCCCAGAACAAATGATGGCAAAGACTCATTTTATGGGGTATAAGAAGGATGTTTTCACTAAATCTGGGAAGATGCACAAGAAATGGAAAGTTAGTTTTTCCCATGGTGATTGTGGCTCCATATGGACAAATAGAAAGAAGAGTAAGAAATTGGTTATGTCTGAAATAAGATCAGAAAGACATTTTGGGCCACCAGTCCTGAGGGTACCATGCTCCATGGCTCCAGGTGGATGTTCCCTGTGAAGGGACCTGGAGTTTCAGAGTGGTTTGGTGGACTGTGTAACCCTTCCCAGCCCTTTCAACTCCACTGAAGCACTGGATGAGCTATTTTATAGAGGGAGGGAAGACATTCTCTGTTGTTTGAGTTTGTCCTGAACAATCTCAGTAAAACCTGCTCCTTCTGATGTTACATATGCTGAAGATTTGTGTTTTTCATTGAGGAAGGCAGTCTTGGAGACATGAGGCGTTCTGGGAAAAGCAGGCAACTTTTCTCCTTTAGAAAGTCATGGACAGCAATGTTTAATAAGCACTGTACTTGAGAACATACCCATTTTACAGAAATAAGGGACCAAAGTGATCTGAACCAACTCCTGAGCTCTGGTGACCACAACAGCTTCACACTTAAGTGTGGGGAAAGGGCTTGTTAAAGGCTCCCAGCACTGGGAATGTTTTTCCCCTTGCCTGTTTTTGGGAATCTCAGAGTGAAATAACCAGCAAAGGTTCTGTCCACAGGTGATGGAGGGAGTCAGGAACCCAAGGACCATTTCTCCTAGAGGAAGGAGAGCTGCTCTTCTAAAGGGTGAGATTTATGTCCCCTAACTGCAGGCATTGTCACTGTCCTGCCCTGGCACATCCCAAGGGTGGTGGGTCGTGTGTGACACACGACGGAGAGTCACTGTCACTTCCAGTGAGGATCCTGTGACATGTCTGAGCACACAGATACTTCAGGAATACAAAACCCTTCCCTGTGAAGTCTTAAGCTGCCTTTGCCTCAAGCATTGCAATCAAAACAAAGGAAAATAATACTGTTGTTTTACTAATCTTCTGTAGACTTGGTAAAATATATAATACGTTCCATTAAGCCCAAGCTAGTTAATTACTAGGTAGGAAATCCAATATCTTCTCAGGGTTATTTTCCAGTTGTCATTTTGTAGGAGAATTTTGCTTTGACGTCATTGAGAGACAAAAAACACTCTGCGGACAAAAGAAACCACAAATAGGGGAAAATACATCAATATTGTTTTTCTTATAGCCTGCCACTCATTGGGTGGAATTTTTTGCAATATTGTGAGCCTGCCTCTGGCAAAGCTCCCTTTTCAACCCTAATGTGTGCAATAATAGAAGGCAGCTTATGGAGCCATTCCTGGAACAGTTTTGCAGATCTTGCAAGTCCTTTAAGGGTTACATTCAGGAGGCCAAATGGTCACCAACATCTCAAGGAACAATCCCCACTGGGGAAAACATATAAATATATATATATATACTTATTTATTATATGTAATAGAAATAACATATATGCCTATTTTCCTGTTGAAATGTAATTGTTTTTCCCATAAATTCTGGTGCATTCCCAGCCAGGTGTAAATCTGTTCCACCTCCCTCACTGGTTAACAAGGGTATTAACATTACCAGAATGCCATACTTCAACCAGGGAGATAATGGTCCTCATTAATATTAATCTCATCAGCCACTCAATCTATTTTCCTGCTTCAGCAGGAGCTGAATGAAAATGAAAACTGATTTTAGCAAGGTTTCTAATCTGATTAATTTCTATCCAGCTTATTTATATACAAAACCATAAAAGCACCTATCAAATCAAAATACCTGGTCATTTGTTCTGCATGTTTGTGTGTGCAAGTGCTGACTACAAAAACTGCTCCAGAAAACACATATTCTCTCAGATTTTGAAAGGCTGAAGTAGAAGTTGAATAGAAATGCTTAATGAAATGCTGGGTTTTTTTCTTTTCCTCTGGAATTTTGTTTTGGAAGAGAACCTGAGGGAAAAAATTCTGACAATGTCAAAATATTCTGTTTTGACTATTTCAGAACAAAATGTTTGGAGTTTCCTTTTCAGAATGGGTTTTGTTTTGAATTTTTTTGGTTTTGTTATGTTTTCTCTGATTTTTTTTAAAATATTAAATATATTATATTATAGAAAGAAAAGTTAGAGAGCTATAACAAAAAATAAATGGTTTTATCTACAGAAAACATTTTCTGGAGTCTTCCTGTGGAAAATCTGACTTTGGAGCTTTGCACAGACTCTGGTTTGTAATAAAGGACTGAAGGCTGTGTTGGCCTTCAAGGCTGCAGGAGGAACTGGCCACATCTTTCCTAGTCCTGTGAGAAGACCCACCAGATGCACATTTTCTCTCCCACCCCCAGCTGGGGTTCCAAACTGTTCTCATGAAGGGTGAGTTGATGGAGACTGGAACATGGGAATGGTGTCCAACTGCCCGTCGCTTCCTGGCCTTTCCTGAAGGTCCTGCCCAGGAGCATTCAGCAGCTCCTGACCATGCTGGGGAGCAGCACCCTTGGCTGGAAGCTGGAAATTTGGAAGCTTATTACTATAATCTGTGGTTGTGATTTGCAGCCGTGCCAGCGATGCCGGGAATCCAACCACAGCCTCCCGAGCGCAAAGAGCCTTTATTGTAATCCGATCAAACCTGCCCAGCCAGTCGTCTTCCCTTATGGGAAATTAAGGGCTCAGTTACTCTGCAGTGGCCTCCTTGCCCTTGTGTTTAAGTCTCAGGGAGGGCGAGGCAGGGGACACTGGGGGGGAAATGGGATCTCAGGGAAAATGGATCCCAGATTCCCCCATCCAGCCCTGTGGCTTTGAAGAACACCAACAAACCCCCGTGTTTTCCAAGCTGGCTGATTTCCAGCTGCCACTTTGGCACCTCAGCAGAGCACCTTGGAGCTGGAACCAGAACCAGTGCAGAGGCTGCATGGTGTCATCTCCAGTGCCCCTACTCCAAGAGTTCTCCAAGGGCTTTGTTTCTTGGAAATGCAGTCAGCTCCAAATCTTCGATTTCTCCCATACTGGCAAGAAGGAGCTTTTGCCTCCAAAGCCTTGCCTGGAAAGCTTCCAGTGAGGCTGTTCTTCCAGCTGTCTCCATTTCCATATCAAACAGCCCCAGTGCAGAGCGTGTCCTCTCGGACGGAGCCGCGATAACTCACGGCGCTAATTGCAGGGCTCCATTTCTTATGGCATACAGATGGGATGCCCAGGGATGCTGCAGGAAAGATCCATTTCCACAGCTCTGGGGTAATTTATGAACTTCCTTCATCTTGCTGGCAGACTCAGGCTGGTTCACTGCAACCCACACCCACCTCTGTCCCCATTCATCCATCACCCCGACACCCTTTAACAGCCCAACCTGTCCCGAGCCATCTCCCCACCTCTGGGGAATCCCTTCCAGGCAGAATGACCTCAGAGTTTGGTTTCCCTCGCAGGGCCCTCCTGTTGACTCCTCTGTGATGGGACTCAATCCTGGGAAGGGCTATTTTGGGGTAATTTATTCAGCTGTCACAATCCAGAGTGATGGACACACGGAGAGCAAGCAGTGCCCCCTTGGCAGGAGCTGCCACCCCTGTGGAGTTGCCCCAGAATTTGGGAGGGTTTGCCACATTCCACATCTCTTTGAATGATTTCATAAATAGGTGTCAACCCCCTTATAGCTTTAATAAGAAAGGAAAAACATATTTCAGCAAGCTTTTTAGTTCCTTCTCAATTGTTTTAATATATTGTCCCTCAGAAAAACAAACAAACAAAAACCCCAACAACCAAAAAAGCAAAATAATGTTAAAGAATTTATGAAAGACGCATTAGGTTATCAGTTCCTTCAGGTTGATAAATGAGAGGGAATTTCAATTTGAATTTTGTGCCCAGCCAGACATAATTTTAGGTGTTTCAAAGGAGTCCTGAGCACCTTCATTTTCCAAGCAATTCAAGCATTTCTGAAAATCAGGCCTGGGAGAGATCAGCCTGGATCTCCACAAAGGAAGAAACCTAAATCAGAAACCAGCAAAAATCGTGGTCTTAAATGCCTCAGGCACCTTCCCTGCTTCTCTTCTTATTTCCCAGCACAAACATGAGTGGAGCTCCTTATGTGCCTTAATCACCCATCGAATCATGGAATCCTTTTAAAAGGCAGAACCAGCAAACAAAAGAAGTTGGAATGAAGATTTCAAGCCTCATAAAATGCTGACAGTACCAATGCTTTTCAATAAAGCCATCTTGATTTAGGATTTCATTTTCAAAAACTGCAGATCTTGATTATATAAAAAAAAAAAATAAATCCAACCAAACGACTAATCTTGATGGTATTTCTGTCAAATATTTCCACCCTTTTTCCAAAGGAAATGGTTGATTTTATAACTGTGGATGCCTCTTCGTGAGCTGCTCAAGAAAAATCCCATGATTTTTCCATTCATTAGCCAATCCAGGCTCATTCTTGCATCCACAGAAAGGTGTTGCCATGATAAAACTGGGACACGGTGTTTACATTTTTATGATGTGCTCATAATTAGCAACTTTCTTCGATGTCCCTCCAGTGACTAATTAAAAAGCAGCTGATACTCCATGGAAACTTTAAGAACATCCTGTTTTGAGATTATTCTGCCACTGTGCCCCATATTTTCTGCTTTTTATTAAGACTTTGGGTAATTCTACACAAATAAGCTTAGAATTGTTGAAGATGGGACCTAGTGCTTCAAATTCTGATATTGCCATGTTGCTGAATGACATCATAATGTTACCTGCAGCCTCCAGCTCTGATGCCACAGCGCACCAGAGGCTTGCTGCATCATTATTTCCTCACTCAGGACATCTTTGTGCATGAGAAAGTAAAGCAAACCACTCAGGGGAGGAAAATCTGCCCCTGAAAACCCCAGGCACCTGGCATGCTTGCTAAAAGAATAGCAAGAAACAGGTATGTTTTGGTATTGCCTTGTACATCAGAATTAACCTGAGACAAAAATGTTTCCACCATACAGGCGCCTCTTGTTTTCCACTCTCATCAAGGCTGTAGATCCCAGTCCTGCAAGGAACCAAGAACCCCAGAATCTCCTGGGTTTCCTCAGAGCTGAGAGCAGCCTGCTCCTCACCAGATACCCATGGTCAGCAGCAGCAGGAGCCCCTCTTGCCTCACTCTGTTGGTGTCGGTGGGAATTGGGGTTGGAGACCCTCAGCAGGTCTCTAGAGAAGCCCCTCTGACACCTCAAGGTGTTATTTATGCCTCTAACTCCAGGTCTGCTGTGCAAATCTGATGAAAGCTGTTCACCCTCAAATCTCATGTCCCTGGAGAGGATCCCTGTTTGGCCAGAAACGAGAGAAATTTGTCATAAATTTGGCTCCCCTCCATATAAACACTTCCACGTGAATAAGAGGAGGGCTGTTAAATCCATCTGTGAAGAGCGTGGGGAACTTTTGCTTTCTGCTCTGCCTGTGTTCAGGCTTCACAGCTTCACTGCCTGCCAAAACAGAAAAACAAACCAACCAGCCCCAAAGAAGTTGTGTGATCACTCCTTGGACTGGGAGGTAACTGGGAATTAAAGGAAGAATCCAAAGCTGACAGATCCTGCTTGCAGCCTTTTGCCTTGTCTCTCCTGATGGATTTTTCACTCCCAGCAAGCTGAGAGCATTCCCAGCTTACATGTGATACAAAATTGCTCCAAAATAGTATTAATGTCACATTTTAGCTTTGCAATTCTCTAGCAAATGACCTCCTTTAGCTTGGATTATCTGTCTGTCTGCCACACGTCGTGGGCAGGGGGAAAAGAGGTAGGCAGAGAGTTTGTTTTTCCACTGCTTGACAAATTTCGAGACTCCACCACTTCTCTCTCCCCTCTGCTCCCTCCTACAGCTATTTTTTTGGACTCACTGGTGTGGCTGTTGCTGGTTCTGGCTGAAGCTGCTTTCCAAATGACCATTTCCCTGCGTGTCTGCTGAGTGTAAACACGACCTTGCAAAACAGAGGGTGTGCTTCCAGAAGGTCTGAGGAACAGCAGAGGAAAGGGGAGTTGCTCAAAGCACATCTGATCTTGTAGTAACAGCAAAGACTTTCTCAAATTAGAAATCTGGCTGCAAGATTTCAGTGTCTCAGGCTACTGGAGCAGTCAATGAGTGAGGAAATAAATAATAGATGGAGAAAATAAGCCCTGCAAAGCAGATTGGTGTTTTATGTATCACTTAACTACTGCATGGAGCAATGTGGTAGGACATTCCCTGTCTTACAGGTGAAGGAAACATCAATACCTGCCTTGGATCAGCTCCCTGGGGAGGGGTATCCCAAATTCATACACCTGGATTGCTGCTGAATGGGGACAAACACCACAAGGCTCAGAAGAAGTCTGAGCACAGAGCAGAGTCACAGCCAGCCTGAATTCTCTGGGTGCTGCTGGAAGCCTCTGCAGCACCAGCACTGCCTTTGCCCAGCAAACATCTCCCCTTTCCCACCTGCGAGAACAGGGCTTGTTTTTTTTGCCTTTGCAACCACTTTGAGACACCAGTGAACATTTAAAAATAACCCCCGTGCTCTGCAAGGAAAGCAGGTGTCCCTCATTAGTCCCTTATCACAGGGATTGCACAGCAAGTGAAGGGACAATGAACACATGGGAAAATATACCACTGATACTGCATTGTTTCTTATATTTTTATATCGATAAACACTGACTCACCTTCAAAAACGTAACCCAAAGACAATAAAGGGAAGTACATGGGGATCTCATGGTCTTTGGTGACTTTGTTTTGTTTATGACCCCAAAACGCTGCAAAAGACATATCCATAAGTGTGTCCCATGTCTGCAAAGTATGGGCTACAGTCCTGTGTGGGAGCTGAAAAATCAGGGAGAGCCTCTTTCCTGACACAGAGAGCTGCAAACCTTGGACAGTCATAGCTCAGCATTTCGAGTTTGCACACACAGTCCATTTTTTCTGGCTGTAACTTCTTTCAGAGAACAAAAAAGTGCCATATTTTTCCCATTTGTCTTTCTCTTTCCCACCAAATGCTGCATTTCATAACACTTGAAATGTTGGGGAAATGTATTTCCTATTCTTAAAGGGGACCGTGCACGGAATCAGCTCCAAAAGGGGCCAGCAATGCTCATAAGTAATAAACATCAAAGGGAACATTCTTCTTCTTCTTGCACTGCTTGCTGTAAAAGCACCAACATTCCCACTTCAAAGAGGATCTGCCGGGCATTAGAAATGTGTCCTGAACACAACACAGTATTTTGATGAAACACAACAGAGAAGTGGCCCTAAAAACACTGTGCAACCACATGTCCTAAGCAACAGGTGATGAGAACTCGAGCTTCACACCCTAATCTCTTTTTCAGGGGGTCAGGGAGGATGTCCAGAGCTGCAAGACCAGGAGATGATCTGAAAATCATCTCTACACAGTGTAGATTCTTGGCAGCAGGAAGGAGCCAGGTGTCCATGGACACAGCAAATCCTCCCTTGCAGGAATATTCCTCGATGAGAAAACTGTCCTACAGCCCAAAAAGCAGTGGGAACTTCTTGTTCTTCTCACTAAAAGCAGGATATTACCTTACATGGCCTAAAGCTCACCAAAAAAATCATTAAAAGTGTTCTCATTAAAAAGAAAAGAAGCAAAAAGGCAGAGCTTGTCCTGTGGGCATCCTTGGCTCGTGGTGTGTGAAACCCACACTGCCAGGATTTCAGCTTCATCCTTTAAGAGCCTTCATCTGAGCTCAGACTGCCTCGTTCCCACGAGGCTCAGGGCGAGGAGAGGTAAGCACTTTGGCTCCCCAACCAAGATTAATTGCACAGCTCTGAGGGAGGCTTTTTGGTGACAACAAGTCCTGGACAAGATGTACATGATGGTGAATAGTCAGAGCAGGGTCTCAGAGCACCTTTATTGCAAACCACAGCCCAGGCAGGGGCAGGCACTGGTTCCAGCACATCCCCAAACCAGGTGACATCCCTGTGATTGTCTGCCCACAGGCTGAGGAAAAGCCTCTTCCCCCACCACACCCCCATGGCATCCCCTGGGAGCCAAATGGCAATGGGAGCTGCACCAGCTCTCCCACCAGCACCACAGGGCATTTCTCTTGGTCCTCCTCGTTCCTACAAGGCTGTCCTTGCTCAGCCTCCCCCCACACCTTGCCCAGGCAGAGGGAAGGACACTGGTACCTCAGTGGCCACTTGCCTGCTCTCAGAAAAACCAGTGCCTTCATCCTCCCTATGGCAGCTGTTTATCTGCTGCTGCTCTTACCTGCTGTTCCAAGAAAAGTGGCTACTATCTTTTCCTTGATTCCCCTTTTCATCCCTCACAAACATCCCACCCAAATCTCTCTATGTCTTTTTGGGTTTTTTCTTAGTTACCACACAACAAAAATGTTTCTCTTCCATTAATTCTGTTACTCAGGCAGAGTAAACCATCGCTCCTCAGTGCACGGTATAAAAGCCAGACTGGAGTGACTCAGTCAGGCAGGGCTTTATTTAAACCATTTGTCCTGTGGTCAGAGCAGATTAAAGGCAGATCAGGTTGCCCTCGGAGCAAGGCTGGGACAGTGAGAGTGAGAGGTGTTGGCACTTGCTCCATAAACCACATGCAGCTCGCGTGACTGCGGCTTCCTCCGGGCTCCCTTTGCCTTCTGGAAGTGCATGTCCATGTGGGAGCACCTGTGTGCACAGGGACTGGGGGATCAGAACGGCCCCAACCCCTGGCACGCTCAGGGCACTGCAGTGTGATGACCCCCAGGGATGGCAAACACACCAGGGATGGCCAGAATACATCCAGGATGGCCAGAACACACCAGGGATGGCCAGAACACATCAGGGATGGCCAGAACACATCAAGGATGGCCAGAACACCCCAGGGATGGCAAACACACCAGGGATGGCCAGAACACCCCAGGGATGGCCAGTAACACATCAGGGATGGCCAGTGACACACCAGGGATGGCAAACACACCAAGGATGGCCAGAACACACCAGGGATGGCCAGAACACGCCAGGGATGGGCAGTTCAGGAGGAGCAGAGGGTGAGAAGGCACATTCAGCATCTCCTCATCCCTCCACACACCCAGGGTACCTGCAGGGGTTTTGCCCTGGCTCGTGGTGCTCATCTTTGGAAGGGTTAATCAGTCTGGGAGCATGGGTAGGGTACACCAGAGGTTTTGGGAAGAAAATCCAGAGCCTCACAGAAGATCTGAAAGAAAATGCATGTGATGAGCTGGCTGTTCTCTGCAGAGAGGTCCCTGCTGGACCATAACGATTGCAAAAGGATCCAGGCGTGATTTAATTGATTTAATCCTTGCTGTTACAGTGTCACCACCGTGCACTTGGTGCAGACTTGGAGCGAGGTGAAAGACAGTGAAACCACAACCCGCTGGAAGTGCCCCAGACCAGGATTTCACACTCTGAAGTGCTCAGGGATGACACTGAGTCCTCTCCTCTCCCCAGAAATGCCTGCTGGCCCTGCCATCACCCCTTCCCAGGCTCCCTCCAGTGCCAGCACAGCTGGCCATGCGATTGCACCACCGACCACGCTGGGAATTGATCTGGCTGCAGAAGAACCCAGCAGCAAAATAACATTTGGTTTAATTTTAAGGAGCATCATTTCCCTGATCCGGATTGCAGCACGTGCCAGCACCAGAGGAGCAGGAGACGCTGGATGGGGAGGGCACCAGCCAGGGAAACACCTCGTGCTGCCATCTCTGCAGGTACCCACAGCCTCCCCGAGCTGCAGCAACATTAACTTCTTAGTTAGAAATTTAATTTAAGGCTTTATTGCCCCTAAACAAAGCATTTACAAAGCTGAATCTGGCAGCAGATGGCCAGGGTCTCTTTTGGCTCTCACCAAAACACAGAGCACAAAACCACAAAAGTGCTGTAAAAAGGGAGGATAAACACAAACCTGCAGTGGGAACAGCTGCAAATTGTCCTTTTCATGGCTACAAAGGACACTTCTAGGGAGTTATAGATATATATTTTATATATATGTGTATATATCTCACATAGGAGGATGGCTGCTTAAATCCAGACAGTGCTCATGCCATGCACCATAGATTTATGCAAAACATTTCTCCCAGATTTGTTAGTCCAGCTATTCATATAAACAATAATTTCCCCCATATTAAAAAAAAAATTAAATCTTGAAGGCTTTGATTAGCTGCCTCATCTTCCCAAATCCACCCTTTAGATCCAGGGCATGGGGTTGCAGTCTGGGATGCATTCCCTTAATGTCCAATCAACTCATTACCCAAATCCTCGGAGAAACAAAGCCTGGCAGCCTCTCCTGGACTTTTATTGTGGATTACAACTCTTGTGATCAGTTAATCCAAGAAATTACTCAATTCTTCCAGTTTACAAAGTCAAAATATGATTGCTCTTCAAAGAATGCAAACTTGTAGCAATTAGTCTCTTCATCTAGGGATATAATCGCTTTTTACTAATTTTATACAAAAATACTGCCATGTGTGGGCTCCATAAATCTGTCGCACCCTGTTAGTAGTTACTTTCCCCAGATGCTTTGAACTTATACAAAAAGTTGCCTAACCAAAAAAAACACAGCTGCCACATGTTGTAATTTCCTCTTTGGGGGCATCTGTTACCGTCTTTACAAAGGTTTTGCCAACTTTTCCTGGGGACTTTTTCTCTATTTGTTGTATTTCTCAGTATCTTTGTAATTCTATCCCAGAAAACAAAGCTGTGCTTTCAGCACCTTCCCAATCCCCTGAAGGATGGATTGCATAAACTCAGGTTATCTTCAATATTTAGCAAAGAAATCACATTTCCCAGCCCTTTGAACTCTCTCAGACCAGTTTTCCAATGATTCTTGGGTGTTTGACTTTGTGCCTGACCAACACTGGTGTCAAATTCAGGGAAGGAGAGAAGGGAGGGAGGAAAAACTTCCATAAGACAATAAATTCAAAAGAATAAAAGGTCATGCGTGAAATTTACCTTGATGTTCTACTGCCCAGAAGTTTCCCCTTGTGCTTGTGAATGTTTCTCCTGACTTCAAAGGCATTATTTTCAGGGGTGAGTAGGACTTGGCCCGAATTCCTGATGACAAACACTGACATTCCTCGGGTGACCTCTCAGCCCAACACATCAAACGTTTTGCTTAAGTTGCACCTACAAAATAAGCCTGGGGAGGCACAAAGAGCTTGTCCACTGTCCAGCGAGCAGGGACCTGCCAAAACACATAAAGCAACAAGCTGGGGGAGATCTCTGCTCTCTCCAGAACAGGGTCTTTGAGATGGAAATGAGTGACACTGAGACTGAGGCAATGTGGGAGCACTTTCAGCCCCCAGCCCCCATGGAAAATGGACATCTGGAAAATGCCCTGCTGGGGGCTGACACCCGACACGGGGAATGGGAACAGCACTAATGGGGTCCTGATGGGATGGGGGTCTCTGAGGTGCAGAAGGGATGCTGGAACAGCCAGGGTGGTGCCCTGGAGGGGTGCTGCCTCCCTGTGAAACCATCTCCATGGAAAGCTCCCCAGAAATTCGTGTTGCAAAGCAAAACAATTTCCGTGAGCATTCCTTGGGCGCAGGAACCCTCCCCACTGACCTGCTGCACCCAAACTGCTCCTCCTCTCCTACACTGCTCTTTGCAGCCCAGAAATATCCCTGTTTTGGGGAAAACAGGACAAGTCTGGCAGGAAGGGCATCAGCTGTGTCTCCAGCACCCAGCACCTGCCCCTCAGCCTGAGCCCAGACTGCTCCTGCCCATCCTCAGCCACCCCCTGCCCGGGGAGGCTCGGGGGGTCCCCAACACCTCAGGGACACAGAGATATGGCACAAACAACTGCACACCCACCCACGCAGCAAACTGGCTCAATTGCTCCTTCTCTTCTGTGCTTTGCAGCAAAGAGTTGGTTTAAAACCCATCCCCATTCCCAGATCCCGAGGGCACAGGTTCCAAGGTTTCCCAAGAAGATACAGAATAGTTCAAGCTCAAGCAGGAGTCTTGACTCCTTGTTTTCTAACTATACCCTTTTACTGTGTGGCCATCTAAAAGTTTATTCCTCTCCTGACTAATATGAAGAGTGAGTGAATGATTTCATTTGGCAGATATTGCTCATTTCTCCCATTGTTTTGTTTTGGTTTTTTTTGTTGTTTTTTTTTTTTTTAAAGTGGCTTTTTTGGGGTTGTTGTTTCTTTTTTAAACCACAGATAAAATTAGCTGAGTTTGAGTTTTGTTTTGCTTTCTGCAGCTTAATTTTAAGTGGAAATCTTGTCATCATTCCTCTACCCTGAAGACACTGAGCGGGGAGTGTGAGTAAGCTGGGGTTTATCACCTCCTTCCTGCAGAGGAGACGTGGCTCAGGGTGTCAGAGCAATGGTAACTGTGAGAGAAAACATTCTCCTGAAAGCAAATGTTTGATTTTTCCTCTTAGCTTGCACTTAAAGAAATCTGCTGTTTCTTTTCCAGCATGACCAAAGCAACTTTGGTCCAAAAGCTGCCGTGACCCAACAGGAATTGCCTTCAAGGTGAATGTCAGGGTGCAGAGCTGAAGGGATGGAAGAGGAGAAACCTTGGCTATGTGGTGCTTCCCTTCTCCTCACAGACCCACATGAGCCACCACTTTCCCCATCCTACAACAAACTTCCCAGCAGCTGGAGGAGTAACAGGATGGACCTACATTTCCTGGAATGTCCTGAGCTGGAAGGGACCCCCAAGGATCATCAAGTCCAGCTCCTGGCCCTGCACAGGACAGCCCAAATAATCCCACCATGTCACTGGGAGTGTTGTCCCAGCATTGTCCTTGGAGTTGTTTTCCACCTTCCTTGGGTTTATTGCACAGTCTGATACATCTGGGGCTTTTCCTATCTCCCCATCAAGGCTCATGGGCAGTGCTTGCATCATGTCTGACAGTGCTATTTAGGGCTCTGATGGTAATTACCATTAAACACAAAGGGAATTATTAGACCTCTCCACATCCCCCACGAGTGGCTGTTCCTTATAATCCCAGGTTTAGGACCTGTGGTAGTTCTGATCCTGGAGCAAGGCAATATCCTGTCAGAATCACAGCAGGACAGTTTTTCAAACACATCATTTTATGGAATTCCAGCATGAAATCTGAAAAGGAAATAGGGAAAGAAAAGCCAGCCTAAGCTCCAGGAGCTCAGCACCTCCAAGAGTTGGGCCCTTCAGCAGCAAAGCCCTAGCAGGGGTCCCTGCTATCCCTCTCCTTTAATGACCCATTTGACTACAATTTGCAGGAGCAGACTCAGTAATATAATTAATCTTGGACTATAAAGTAACTGCTGTGCTGCCATGAGGCTGAGAAAAATACACCTTCTGGAAAGTGCTTTGTCTTGTAATAGGCTGCTCTGCTAATATGTATTCTAATAACAGTGCAAAGAGGAAAACCATTTGGAAGGGTATGTTATTTCTCGGCGCTCCGTGTTGGAATTCATGTCACTGTAGAAGTTATTATTGTAATAAAAAGTAAAAATGAGCTCTCAAAATACACTATAGTGTATTATTCAGGACAGGCTGTAAGCAGAGCCTTAATGTTAAGCACATGCATGGATCACTCTGAAGTCAAAGCAAAGGGATGGATTGAAGCAAACTGTTTTCCTGACTCAGGACTCCACACCGATCCTCCAGATAATACAAAAAGACAGACACAAACTCGTGGGGAAAAAAAAATCCTAATCACATTAAATCAGTGGTAAATTCCCCTTCACCAGATCGCAGCCCAGTTTAGGACAGAGTAAATTATTTTGTTTGTTTTAGAACCATTTCTGGGTCAGCTGTGAAACCAAACATTGGGCATTGCATCCATACACTCCTCGCCATGGCACAACACACATTTCCAAAGGGATTCAGCTCCATCTTTAACATTTGGCTGATTTGCCTCTTCTACAGGTCTGGGAAGGTTCCTCCAGTCCTTCTTGCTCTGATGGCTGAAAACCTCCCCTCTGAAGACTCCCATTGCCGAAGACTGTGAAATGAGATCATGGCATCGGGACATAAAGGAGCTGCTGACAATAATTCTGGTTTTTCTTTTGATTTTTAAAATGTGGTGGTTTCACAACAAGCCACAGCTACCCATCCCTACACGTGGTGAAACCTGTGGAGAGCACAGCTCTGCAGAATCCATAACCTGTCCCTGCTTCATCCAGAAACCAACCCACACTATTGCCAGTAACATGATTCAGAGAGGTGTTTCTCACCCTCCCATCTCTTCCAGACAGTCACTCGTTACAAGAACTTATTCAGGCACAAGTCAGGAGTGAAGTGCCCTTCCTTCCTATCCTGCCACTTCTCGAGATGCTTAGAGGGATTTTAGGAAGGCAAACTCACACTGAACATCAGCCTGATGGAGGCGGAGAGCTGCCAAGTTATTATTGCAGCATTTTGTTATTATTTAATAGGAAGCATCCCAGACATCTTAACAAAAAGGAGTCCCTTGAGGCTGTTTTACACAGTATTTCTTGGATCCTGTGACTCAGCACTTTATCATCGCAGAAATGATATGAAAAATAAGACATGAAGAGGCAACAAACAGCATTTGCAGCAGAGGAGAAGTGCTGGATGCACTTGTCAGGAGAGATTTGGTGGGTCCTGTGGGAACTAGAGGAGCCTTCAGACCTCTGGGCCAGCCCTTTCCAACACAGAATTGTCCATCCCAGTGCCCAAAGGAAGGATGAGCACCCATGCTGGGTAACCAGGATAACAGATACGTCTGCGGGACAACTCCAGTGCCTTTCCCAACCTCCTCGTGGTGGCCATATGAGGGATGAAAACTGGTTTCACACCAGCATTTGCTGACAGCAAAATATAATGAAAACCATTTCTACGAAACAATGCCGACCGCATCCTAATTGGCATTTTATGTAAGCACCCCGGGGATCATAAGACTCCAATTTAGCAGAACTAATCACGGCATCGATCGCGCGCCCCGGCTCCGCTCCCAGGGCTCTCGGCTGCTCTGCTGCCCTGGGGCTCCAGGGCACAGCCAAGAGGGGACTGTCCCCTCCTGTCAAACCCTGCAGAGCAGAACACCGAGCACAGGAAGCCCTGTGGGGGCAGCTGTGAAACAGGTCTTTTGGCTGAACACCAAGGAAAGCAAAAAGAAGGAGTTCAGATTTAGTCTGATCTATTGAACTTGGCCATCACTGCTGTGTCAGGAAGTGTTGGGAAGCCTGGAAGTCTCTTTAAGCCTCTTCAAGGTTACCCATGCCCTGGGACATTTGGAATTTCAGTCTTAGGTATGGGCATATGAGGATCTGTAGAATCAAAGAATTCCAGAATAGTTTGTGTTGGGACTTTAAAGATCATCTTGTCCTACTCACCTGCCATGGGCAGGGACACCTTCCACTAGCCCAGATTACTCCAACCTGTCCTTGGACACTTCCAGGGATGGGACAGCCACAGCTTCTCTGGGCACCCTGTGCCAGGGCCTGCCCACCCTCCCAGGGAAGGGGAAAGAAGGGAAGGCAAATGCAAGGGGACAGGAGGACATGGCTGTGAGGGACAGGAGGACACAGACAGGTGGACACTGACAGTGTCCCACTTGCTGTGTCCATGGGGCTTCCCATCCTGGCCATCCATAAAAACCCACTTGGGGTGTTTCTCCTGCAGCAACAAGCAGATGCCCAAAGTGAGATCTGAGCTTTTTGAGTGTTTGGTTCATGCTCTCAAAAAGAGGAGGTTTTCAAACTCCAACAGTTTCCTCTTTGTACCAAATGTTTGCTAAGAAACTCCACAGTGATGCTGGACTGAATGAAAGGGTTTCACACACTGGTCATGACCTGCCACTGCTCCTGTGCATGTATGTAAATAAAACTCGTTGCATCACACTTCAGCTTTTGAACTTCTGAGTCATTTCTATCTAAACATCATTTTTGGCACAGCATCTTGGACATTTTCTACCTTTAAAGGTTAGGGTTTTTCCTTTGCAGGAACGCCAGCTACTGTAAAAGCCTTACTTTTAACTCAAATCAGGGTTGGAAAAAGCAGCAGAGCCACTTGTGCTCCCTTTTGCAGGCTGGGAAAGGCAATGCAGCAGTTTTAGTCCCACTGGTGTTCTCCCTAAGTGTCATTCTGTTCCCACAGTTATGCCCTGGCCCTCTTTGCTCCATGGCCTGAGAGTCAGAAGAGAAAAAAAAGGCAATGCTTTTGGTTTTGGAGGATTGTCCTTCTGCTGAGCTCTGCTGTGGGGCTGCTCCTGCTCCCACCTCTGAGCATCTCCAGAGCTGCACTTTGCTTCAGTCCTCTCCTGCCCCTCCACTCCAGTCCAGGGCATAGAAACACAACCATTCACACAAGAGAAGAATTGAAAACCCCACGAGGCAGAGCTGGAGCAGGAGCAGGTCCTGGCAGGGCAATGTGTGGACAGCGAGAAAGTAGGTCCGAGGTAAGCAGAGTTAAAAACAAACCCACCACGTCCCATCCCGTGCCCGGGTTGTTGTTTTCTCCTCCGAGGTTGCTCAGGAAGTTTGCAGCAGGATATGCCACTGACCTCTGCTCGAGGAACCACATTAACACTTCACTTGCCTTTTCTCCCACAATAAATGCAGTGTTTCCTCCCTGGGAATCTGCCTGGGGCTGCAGGTTTCCTGTGCTGGGGAGCAGCTTAACCCTTTGGGATGTCCCATGTGCCGGCACCCCAAGGCACCCCAGGGGCTGGTGGGGTTGGGGTTTGTCCCATGGGAAGGTGGGATGGTGCAGGTGGGGCCCCTTTCCTCCCCAGAGGGGTCACCAGAGCAAGAGTGAGGTGGAACAGGGTCTCCTTGGAGGTGGCAGAGCTTCCATGGAAAAGGTCTGGGGAAAGGAGAGAAGACAGAGGAAAAGGGGAAAAGGAGAAATGGGAGAGAGCAGAATGGTTGATAATTCCAGGCAGAAAGAAAGAAGCATTTCAGCTGGGGATGGAGGGAGAGGGGCAGCTCCAAACCTGGGGGGATGAGTTCATGTTAAACTTTTATATGAAGTCCTCAGGATGTGATGGGGATGCAGACAAGCAGGAGGTGGGTTCAGCCCTTAGCAGGAGCCCAAGGATGATCCAGTGGCATCCCTTTGGGAAACAGCACTGATTTGGACTCACTGGCCGCCAGGAATGCTGTCCTCAGTTATCTGTGCTCTACAGGAGGGGAGGGAGGAATTACAGATGAAAAGCAAATCAATTGTTTGCTTGCGATTTTTAAATTCATATAGTTGCCAGTTAAAAAATAGTTGAAATCTGGGGGCCTGGCAGCATGCTCTGCTTAGTGCCATGACCAAGGAGGCCAGAATAGAGGATGGTCTGCTCCAGAAGCATGAGGAGGTTCTACCAGCTGGGTGTAAAATAAAGGTTCACTATCCAGAAAAACCATCTTCATGCTGAGGAGCCTTGTGGAGGGAGCCCTCTGGAAGTGACTCCTTGGGAAAACCTTCACTGTGTCCCAAGAGATGTTCTGTCCCATTTGCTCACTGGTACCTCACAGCCCCTACTGGGCTTTGGACTAAGCATGCAGGGCCTGGGAGGTGGAAATCCCATCCCAAATGTGCATTTCAGCCTGTGGAATGGAGCCAGGAGTTATTGCTACCCTCCACCTCTGCAGCACTTGCCCTCACTGGATCCCTCCAGGGGTGTGTGTTGGAAGAAGGAGCAGGACAGCCCCATCCCAGGGCTCTGGTGGCTCCCACTATCTTGCTTTAACTGCACTTTGTAGCTGGGGGGGCCATGGGGGGCCACAACAATGGCTCGAAAACAGGCTCTGGAAAGAGCGGCTCACTTGCTGAGCCATTGAGGATGTTGTTTATAAGTTAGATCCTGTTTTCTTCCTCCAGCAAAGTGCTTCTCCTCCCAGGTGCATCTCCCGAGGCGGCTTCCTGCCGGTGTGACCCCGTGGGACAGGCTGGGAGCAGCCGGGGGTAACCCTGCCACGAGGGGCCAGGGCACCTTGGCCAGGGGAGAAGCCCCCCCAGACAAGGGTCTTGGGCTGGCCAGGGTCGTGGGGTGACAAACAAACTCCCCCTGATGTCCGTGGTGGTGAGAGCAAGACCTGGGTGTGCTGCTGTCTCTCAGGGTCCTTTGGGTCAGTGTGGGGTTCCTGCATCCTTCAGCCTCACTGGGGACCAGCCCCAGGTGTTGGGGGGCTCAGGGTGGAAGGGATGGCCACTGCCATGAGACCCTCGGAGGGTCCCCACTGCCTGGCCAGCCCGTGGAAAGCCCTCAGGAGCCAGCTGTGCACAGCGGGATTTTCCATAGAAATCAGACTGGACAATGTCCCAAAGTGACAGAAAAGGGGACAGTGGTGCCATCCATCTCCAGCACAGACACTCTGGACCTGCTCTGCACGCTGGAGGTGGCAAGGAAGCAGATGTGCCTGTGGGGACATCAGTGGGGACAGGCCAAAACAATTGGGTATTTCTAATTATGCTCCAAGGGAGAGACTCCGTGAGCCTGGGGAGGCTGTGGTGCCATGCACCAGGACATGGTGGTGGTGTCCCCAAGCCCGAGGGGTTCCACCCACCTCCCTCCCTGCCTTCAGCATCTCCCACTTGCCTCTGGATGCTGCCTGGGCTGACACGTCCCTTGTTATGGGAGAGGAGATGGGAACCGGGACCCGGGCTGGGAGCATAGCAGCTGCCAACATGGGAATGTTTGAACAAGGAGAGAAACCTCATTTAAACAAATAAATAAACAAGCTGACATCCTCTGGGCCCAGGTTTATGATAATAAAAACACAGCACGCAGCTTGTGGGAGGAAAATACATCGTGTATTTTCACATCTCCCGTTTCCTCCTAGACCGTCGCAAGAATTTCCTCCGAGTCCATCACTTCCTTCTGACATTTTTGAGCTCAGAAATCCCTATCTGAGCCCTGGTGCCCTCTCCTTGAAGAGTGACACAGGAAGAAGTGCCTCTGAAGGATCCCACTCAGGCAGGTTTTTGTGCCTGGTCACTTTGAAGTGCTGGAGGCAGGGCAGAGACAAAGCAGAGCCCACCACATCCCAGCCTGGCGTTTCCCTCTTTTTCCAGCCTCGTAACAACCCAGGAGACCTGTGCAGAGCAGTCCTGTGCAGGTTCATTTACCCACAGGAGGGTCTTCTCCAGACAGGCTCTCCTTATGGATTTCCAAAGGATTTTCAAATGTATCATAGAATCATCATAGAAATAATGGAATGGTTTGGACTGGAGGGACCTTACAGCTCCTCTCATTCCACCCCCTGCCATGTGCAGAGACACCTTTGCACTAGACCAGGTTGCCCAGAGAGCAGTCCCCAGTTCTGAGAAAATCAGATGCAGCTGGAACCAGCACCTGCACCTTGAGCTGAGCCTGTTCCATCTTATTTTTAATAAAAACCTCCCTTGCAGTTTGCAGCTGAGGAGTGGCCAGAGATATCCCCCCTCACAGTGATGCTGTGGGGTGCAGCAGTCAAGAACTCAGTGCAAAGTCATGATCCAGGAATGATAAATGGAGGCACCAAGCAAAAAACTTCCTTCATCAGCCCCTTCCTCCATTGCAGAGTCCAGAAGAAACCCTGGGAGAATTCAGTGTTAGTTTCATGTGAGGGTGCTTAAAATTATCTGTGCTTTCAAAAAGTGGGGGTGAAGAATTTTGGTGGTGCCTCAGAGCCTCTCGTGCCTAGAGCAGCACTCAATGCTCTGCACTCAGTTGTGAATGAACTTGAGAAACCAAACCAATTACAGTAAACAGGTTACAGAACTGGGAGCTGGGATATCCTGGAAAGCCCCAGCTGCCCTGAAGAAGGACAAAAAACAGGAGGAAAAAAAAAGTTCCAAGTGCATTCCAGAGTCTTTTCAATGGAGGTGAAGTTGCCCCAGCTGTGGTTCCAGCCAAGGCAATTTTTTTCCCAGAGAGAGGATAATTTGGGCGCTTTTGCCCTAAAGCAGAGACCTCCAGCTTTCACCCCTTGGCAGTGCCACTCACACCTCGCCAGCCCCCAAGCCTGAGAGAGGGACCCAGTGGCAGAATCACAGGGGAAAAAAAAACACAGTCACCTTGGGAAGAGAATGCTTCCCATTTCTTGGCTCTCAGAGGTGTCAAAGGAAGCAATCTGACGTCGAAGGGCCGGAAAAAAACAGCTTCTTGGCTGCTGTTGCTCCTGCACAGCGAGGTCACTCCGAAAGCTATCAGGGGCTTAAAAATAACCGCGGCGTGGAGGCTGCCATTCAGCCATATCCTGTATCCGAAAGCTGCGAGGGGTGGGAGCAGGAAGAAACTGGAATGACCTTCCCTCCCCCCACCCCATTCCCACTTTTTTAATTTTTTTTTAATTTTTTTCCCTTTTCCACGCTCCTGGCAGTAAATCACTGACATTTCTGTGTTCGAGTGGCTGTGCCTCATTGAAGCCAGCGCAGGGAAGGGGCTCTGTGGGTGCTGCCCGGTGTTGCCCCTCACCTCCGTGGTGTGCTGGCACAGGCTGGGGGGCTGAGCTGTGACAGGGAGCTGTGACAGGGACACACGACCCCAGGTGCTCCCAGGGGCATTGCTGCATGCAGTTCGTGTGTCCCTGCCTGCACACCTGGGCTGAGCACGCTGGCCCTGGCAGGAGGATGCCCAGGGCTCTTGGTGGAGTCACCACCCCCTTGTGGCACTTGGGGACATGGGTTAGTGGTGGCCTTGGCAGTGATGAGGGAGCAGTTGGACTTGGTGATCTTCAATATCTTTTCCCACCCAAATGATTCAATGATTTGGTGATGATGATGATGACCAGATGCAGGTAGTCCACAGTCCACTCCCCCATCCTGTCTGCACAGTGAGTTCATAGACATGCACATGGGAGAATAGAAATTCCTCCATGCAATGTATTTTGTGGATTAAAAGCACATCACAAATACATCAGTACTGTCTCCAGCACAGCTTCTCCAGACACGAGTCTCTGCACTTGCCGTGGGATGCTGAGGATGAGCACGTGGAGGTGAAGCTGTTGGTGACACAGGGGATGATCCCTGGCTCAAGGAACAGCTCAGTGCCCTAGGAAATGCTCTGACATCTCCACATGGAGCCCTGTTCACTCCTACTCTTTGTATTTCATCTGTTTCTCACCTTCCTACTTCCCTCTGGGTCTTCCAACCTCCCTCAGAGATGTGAAGGAAGCCCTGAATGAGGGACCTGGCTCAGGCAGAGGTCAGACCAGACCCCTCTGGGAAAAAAGCTCCCAGGTAGAGGCTTAAGATTTCAGGTTCTTAAAACAGCCCTTGGCCCAAATGCTTCTCCCTTGAGCAGACCCCAGAGGATCATTTCTGCTCCACCACCCAGTGGATGCTGGAAGAAGCACCACAGCCCAAACAAGCAGCTGTAAGGCTTGGTGGGAATGGGCTGTCCAGGCTCACAGCTTGCAGTAAAATTAGAAATACTGATTTTTTGGCCTTCACTTTCTGTTATTATGAGGCTTCCCCAGTCAGTCCCAGGGATGTCCATTAAAGGGATTATTTGGGGAGCCTGATTCTGCTTCCTCCCCTTCCTGACCATACTGAAAACTCTGTTCCACCATTCCCAGCATTAGCAAACTGCTGGAGGCATCTCAGCTGTGGGTTTACTGAATCAGGCCTGTTTGATGGCAAGTCAAAGCTCCTGTTTTGCCTTCTTCACCTTGTTCTGGTCCGTTCCAAACCCTGTCAGTACATTTTCCATCCAGCAGCAACGATAAGAATCACAAAACAATCTGTAGACAGAAAACAGCTTCTAAACCCATTTACATTTTCTCCTGAGAAACTTGAGAACACAGGAAAGAATCGACACCCAGACAGAGAAAGAAAGAGGAAGAAGATTTATGTCTCCTCTGCTTACAGGATCAAAACTGGCCGTGATGTCAGATGTGATGGAGCCCACAATCCCTGTTTGAAGTGTGCAGGAAGGAAAGAAGATGCTGAGAACTTTCTCAGCTCTGTGGACGTTATTTCCACGTCCAGGGTCAAGAGGTGGTGGAAAGAAAAATAAAGCCCCACTGGGAAATAAGAAGTTGAAAAAGCTCTTTCCTTCCCTGAGGCCTCTGGGCAGGGGCAGAGCTGTGCCCAGGGTGGTGGGATGGGTGGGCAGGTGCTGCCCCAGCCTGGGATGAGTGTGAGCCACAGTCCCATCCCTGGGCTGTGCCAATGGCTCTGCTGCACCTGCACTGTGGTGGTGCCTTCAAACAGCTGTGGAAGCTCACAAAGGGACTGAGGAAAGCAATTGTGGCCACAGGTTGACCTGGCCATGTCCCCTCTGACAACAGCCCCTGATCCCACTATGCTATTCACAGTGAACCCCTAAATTTAGATATACCAGCTGTGAGCACTATGCAAGGTATTTAAGGGACTATAATTTTAGACAAAGCATAATTGTGAGATATATTTAATTGTGTTATATGTGGGGCTGAGCAATGCCGAATATTTTCCATGGTTATTCACGTAGATCTTTACAAGAATTAGCAGTAGCTGTGGTCATCCCTGTCCAGAGTCTGTCGCCCAAGCTGAATTTTGCATTTTACCCCAGCTGGTGTTTGTGAGGGAAGTGCTCAGGCATCCAGTGGAGTAAGGGACAGAAAAATCCCCAGCTTGCCTGGGATGGGTCAGAGGCAGCCTGCCTGCAACAGGAATGTGTGGTGTCCATCACCAAAGTAAACAGAAATAAATCAATAAAAGGGGGTTTATGAAACAAACCAAGACATTTAGGGACATTTCTATCTGCTTATAAATGGGGAAAAACCAACCAACCAAACAAAACCCAAACAAACATAAACCCCAAAAAACAAACAAACAAACAAAAAACCACACAAAAAAAAAAGTTTCTGGGGCCAGGTCAGGGACTGGGGCAAAGCAGCAGAGTTGCCTTGGGGTCAAAGTGCAGTAATTTCTGCCCACAACCCTCTGGCTGCCATGACCTTCCTGCTAACACAGCTCCTCATTTTTGTGCTGCTCTCTGGGCAGCTCCAGGATTCCATGGGAATTCTCCCTTTGGGACACCTCTGCATGGCAGGATCAGTGCCAGAGCCAGAAGGCAGTGCCAGGGAGTGCTGGAACTGCACTGGGGTGAGGAAAGCTGGGAAACTGATCACTCAGTGCTCAGTGATAGGCAAATATTCCACTGCCCAGTGCACGCTTGAGGGCTTCCTGAAGCAGCTCTGCACATTTTCTGAGGGCCAGAGCTGGAAGTGAGCATCTCCTGCTGCAATCCCCTCTTCTCCATGGGCCAGGCTCTCATCCCTCTGCCAGGGATGCTGCACTGCAAAACCCAGAGCACCTTTATTTTTACAGCCTGCTGGAGGATCGTTCCCAGTGGAGCCAGCTGGTCTCAGTTACGCCCTTGCCAGACAGTGTTTTAAGTAATGTCATTTTTAATAAGTCACAGCCAAAACGCTGACTGGGTCGGGTTTGTTTTGCTGGCTGAATCTCCACACTGGCACTGCTCTAAGTGCTCGTGTGCCTGGGTACAGCTGGCTGCCTGTGGTGCCCTGAGGAATCCCTTTGTGCCAGTCTGAATTATCCTGGGCAATGGAAAACCCACTGGACGTGCCCTGGGGTGCCCCTCCCAACAGCTGGAATATGGATTTTGGTCGGAATGCCCGTGGGCTGCTCTGATGTGATGGAGCTAAGCCAGATCAAAGGCCACGAGTAGTTTTATTTGAATTGCTCTGGGATGTCCTGCAGTGCTGCACAAAGGGCTCCTGCAAGGCTCTGTGTGCCCACCACCCTGGGCAGTGTCCCCAGAGCTCCCACAGGAGCATCCTCACACCTGCACTGGTGCCTCCCTTGCCCTGTGTCCTCCTCAGCTGGACCCACCGTGGCACCAAATGGTCCCAGTTTGACTCATTTTGAATCAGACACATTTTTACATCATGATGGCAGCGAGTCTTTCTTCCCCAGAGTGTTTCCAGAGATTTTTGCTGCAAAGGCCAGATGTGACGTCCTGGGCAAGGTTGGAGCTCCCAGCCCTTCCCAAAGAAGCTGGTGCAGGATGACCAGGGCAGACAGCAGAGTCACCAGAGCTCCTCCGAGGAGAAATTACTGCACTTTCTAAGCTGTCCCGATTTCCTCCTCCTGTCCCCCCCTCCCTCCTTCTTTTCATCTTCTTGTATTTCAGGAGGGAGAGGAGGAGGAGGAAGGAAAGGGTAATTTTGACTGATGATGAGGAAACAATTTGGTGAAACTCGAGCCAGCTTTTTGTCAAACACTCAGCACCCAGCATCGTTTTGCCCAGCCTGGGGAGGCTCATCTTACTCTACTACCTGGAGGGTGTTTAACAGGCTGCATTCATCCCCCCAGCAACTCCGAGCTTTCCACACTTCTGTGGAAGAGGGGAATTTGTGTTTGGGGATTTTTTCCATTTGCTTTTTTTCCCAACACGACTTGTCCCCTCTGCCTTGGGCCAGGCTGACACTCTGCTGTGGGAAGCAGCAGCAGCTCTTAGCAAGGAAAAGAATCCCAGCACGGGGAGAGCCTTAAAAATTGCCACTTGGGCTTTTGTGCTGAACTACCTTCAGCAGGGCACAAAAGAGGGAATGTAGGTCTGGGTATTTAAGCTGACAGGAGACGACTGAGGTGGAGATAGGAAAAGGCTGAAGAACTACAAATATGTTAGAGGGACTTGATGCAACAGGCTGCAGGTCCAGCAGTGGATTTAATAAAAGACAGAGGTATCAGAGATCAGGAACTGGTCCAGCTCACATGGGCCACAGGGTATGAAAACTCCCTTTAGTGTCTGAGAGGGGTCAAGACACTGTTTTGGCATCTCTCCCCACTCTGTGGCCCCTCCATCTCAGCTCATGGGGCTCCCCCTTAATTCAGAGGGGTCTTTCTACCCCAGCATCTTCTTAATGCTGATGGCCAAGGGCAGGGAAGCTCACCCAGCCATGCTCTAACCACACACAGCCCTCACTTCATGTTCCCTGTGTCGGATGGGAATAGCCTTGGCTGATAAGGAATGTCTAGAGGAAAAGGTGAAGTAGCTCAGAGAAAGGACAGCAGGAAGAGAAGAGTCACTGTCAGCACACCAACCACAGGAGTAGGCAAGGCATTTGTCTGCATTATGAATAACACCCCTCCCTTGGCTGACTAAAAAGGATTAATTTTTAAAAACCCAACTGCTTTTTATTATTAACATTCTACCTGGGTGCCTCGAGCTTGTGAATAAAATAAATCTGGGTTGGTTTCAGATTTATCTTCAGGTGGTTTCACATGGAGCATTTCAGAGAGAAAATGTGGTTTGCAAACAAAACAGAAAGGATTTATAATACGTTGGTAATCAAATGGTTTCATAGACATATTATTCTCAAAACATAGAATCTTATTAAATTCAGTTGATGGGTTTTTATATTTGTTGATTGCTTTGAATAAAACAGTTCAGAATTTGTTTGTTCATTTTTGTCTTATGATTTGGGATGAATATATGTACATGAGATCTGGTAAAGTTGTGTGAACAAGTAGTTTAAACCTGTCCTGTTTAAACTGCTCCTGTCTTGGAGCAGTTGCAAGTGTATTCTGCATAATTATCAGGTATTACAATACAAATATTCATTATTAGTTAATAAAAAAGCAATTATCGTAACAGCTCCGATGTCACACATGGGATCACACTGCAACTGGGGAGGAAGAGCCCACAGTTATTCACCCTGAATGCTTCCTTGGTGTTTTACAAGGTCCAAGGGGAGCATTTCCAGGGAGAAGTCACACCCTAAGGATGCTGTGGCTCAGCACCCGCTGCCTCTGGGCCAGTGCAAGGGTGTCAGGACCAAACCAGTGTCACCCTCCTGCAGTGCTGGGCAGGGACACGAGTCTGCAGAGCTCTTCAAGCTGTTCCTTTGTCACAGAAATCACTAGGAAGTGATACAACGAAGAGGATTTAGGACCTCAACGACTTCTGCAGGTCTGGGCAGATGTGGTCCTGTATTCCAGCCAACACACAAGAAAATTCAACCCAAATCCCTTGCATTAATCCCACTATGGAAAAAGAGCTTGTGCAGTGAAAGCAGAGAGGGGATGGGCTGAGAGCTGCCCCTGGAGTGTTAAACTGCATCACAGGGGACCAGGGGCAGCAGGGATGGCTGTGCCACCCCCATGGGCTGCTGAAGGACCTGCATGAGGCCAAGAAGCTGCTCCCTGTCCTGTGGGACAGTGTTTGCTCCCAGGGGGTGACAACAATGCCCAGAAAAGGCAGCAGTTTCTAAACCATCCCATACTCAGCCAGGGGAAAGGGAAGAGCTGGAAATGCTGCTGTATGGAGGCAGGGAGGGGGCTGAGACCCATCTTCTCCCATAGCTGCTCGAGTGGGTGTGAGAGAAGCCCCTCTGTGATCCCCCAGCCCTGTTTGCTCCGGCTCCAAGGGGAATGTGCCCTGGTTTCCCAAAGCCTGCAGTGTCAGGGAGCTCCGGGAGCCTCGGCTGCGGAACTGCGCCTGGCGCTGGCACCTTGGCTCCGGCCCCTTCCAAGCACAATAAATGCCTCGACCACCAGCCCCAGAAGTCTCTCCTAATGAAAGGCTTTAGGGATGGATATTCCAAGGGCTGCTGAGATCCGGTGGAAGCAGGACAATGTAAACACCTTGGAGAGCTGTTTCCAAATGAGTTCCGCACATAAAACGCTGCAGAGGTTGATATGCTGGAGCAGCCCAGCAGTGGAGCCAGTGCATTGGCCCTTGGGCTGCTAAAACATTGGAGACATGGAAAAATATGGCATATTCCTTCAGTCCTGATCACTGCTGATCAGCAGAGGTGCAGAAACTTGGCAACTAAGAGCTTTTTTCCCCTGCTTTTGTATGTAAGAGTGTCTCTATTACTGTTATTGATTCCTCTCCTACAGCACTAAATTTTACACCCAGGGATGGGTTATAGCACCTAAAAAGCAAAAGCTTTCCTTGCTCTGTGGGCAACAGGGACTGCAAACATTTTGTCCACCTTTTAATTGTGTATTGTCCTCTCCCAGGAGGGCTGTGACTTTGGGCATTGCCCATCAGGGGTAGTGAAACCCATTCCGCATACTTGGACATTATGGTCCATCAGAGAACCCTGAGGCCTTTTTACACTCATTAATTAAGCCTCTCATGCGAAGTAGATACAGGTTGTCCACCTCAATTTGAGTTGGTAAAGGTTAATTGCTCATTGGGCCTCTCAGGGCCATGTTAGCAGGTGCCCTCCCGTTCCTGTCAAGCTCCCAAATAACCTGGGACAGGGTTATTTGTGCTGGTGCCATTTTCCCTTGAATCTGTCACAGACCACACAGGGGAATCAAGTGAGCAAGAGCAAAAAAAAAAATCCCTCCTGCCTATATCCATCACTGCCTACTTCCCCTCTTGCTTTTCTTAGTATCCAGAAGAGAGAAAGAAAAAAAAATTTAAAGGCAACCTGAAACCACTCCACACTCCCAATGAGAAAATAAAAATGGATGTTGCAGGCTCATGTGTTCTATACGTTTCCAAATATTTCCATCTGCTCCTGAAATTTCCATTAAGAGTTGCCAAAAACTCTTACAGAATTGTTAACACGATGGTAAATTTAGATTCTTTTTATGGAGAGACGTTTCCCCACCCTCTTAAAAGTCTGGTATCAATTTGCTCTGTCACTGATAAGCCAAAGGTCTTGCTGGGTTTGCCCTCTTGCCCTGCTCATGGGCCCTTTGCTGGGACAGGGCTGGGGCAGAGGCAGTACCACGGTGGGCAGTGGGTCCTGCTGCACCCCTTGTGTGTCCCCTCCATCCTCCCAGTGTCAGCACAACCAACAGAAACACCTTGAAAGAAATGCCAGCCCACCTGTAACCCCTTTCCCAGCCATCACCCCAGTGATGCTGCTGGTGTGTCCTGCCCATCCACCACCCAGGGGCCAGCCCCTAATTAACATCCTGCTGCTAATGAGCAGGTTTCTGTGCTCAGAAGGGCTCAGGGCAAGAGCACACAGTGACAGGACAAGGGGGAATGGCTTCAAAGTGACAGGGAGTAGGTTTAGATCAGATATTAGGGAAAAATCCTTCCCTGGGAGGGTGGGCAGGCCCTGGCACAGGGTGCCCCATCCCTGGAAGTGTCCAAGGCCAGGTTGGACCAACCTGGGCTACTGGAAGGTGTCCCTGCCTATGGCAGGGGGTGGAACAAGATCAGCTTTAAGATCCCTTCCAACTCAGGCCATTCTGTGAGGGCAGATCATAACTCAGGGGTAATGGGAACCCAAACAAAAGAGCAGGATGAGGAGGATAAAGCAGGGAGAGGCTGACACTTCTCCCTGGCCAGGCACTGGCTGCCACCAGAATGTCACTTGCTGTGTCAGCCACGTGCAGGGGATGCTCTCATGAGTATTTGCACGTGCAGTGACGCACCACAGGCACAGCTCTGGCGTAGCAACTGGATTCAGATGAGGTTGTGTCATCAGGCTGTTTCATCAAGGATGGTTTGATTAAAATACTGTTGCTTTTTCAGGGAAACAGGGCATTCTTTCCAGTCGGAAAGAGCCTTTTCGGGCTGGCTCTTGTGGGTGCTCCATTTGGTGAATTAATAGTGGCATCATTCAGGGCTGATCAACCTGTTATTAGAGCCACAGAGCAAGAGCACAGCGAGTGCTCTGCAATATTATTTTAAAGCAATTACTCTCTGTGACCATTTAAAAACAATCCTATTCCCACAGCACAGCAAATAAGGGCCACTTTCCAGAGGAGGCACTTAATAGAAATTAAAGACTCAGAGCCCTTACAAAACAGCAGAAGGCACCACTCCCTCCTCAGGCAGCAGGGCTGATGTGAAGAACCCACAGAGCCTGAGCCTCACACAACCTCTTGTTTTGCATCTCCAGGCAGACCCCATATGGCTCGGACAAGTGAACTCCCTGCTCCAGCCTGAGCTCCTGTGTGACACCAGAGCCCTCACTGAGCCTTTCCCTGCCCTCCTGGCAAAGCTGCTCCATTTCCAGGAGCATTTCTCCCTGTGGAAAGGGATGTGTCTCCCCTCCCCTGTTCCCTGGCTGCTCTGCCAGGCCACCTTCCACAGGGAGTCTCCTGGGATTAAATACACTGCACCAGCACTGATTAGCAGAACCCCAGTGGAAAAACTCCTTACAGATGCCTTTAGTTATGAGCAAACCTCTGCTAGAGCACCTAGAGAGGCTGGATGGACACGGTAAGAGCTCTCTAATGCACTCAGGGATGTTATAAATCATCACCTAATTAATCTGAGTTTTACTCTGTTAATCTTCCTTAAGGAAGGAGGGAGAGCTGCAAGTCTGGATTCTTGCTCCTGCGGGAACAACATAACAATGAGCTCAGGGAAGGAGAATTAAAGATGCCTCATTTCATCTTTTCTGCTTCCAAGATACTCCCTGATGTGCCCCAGAGCTTTGCCCAGCTCGGGGGATGCTGTTCCTCTTTCCAGATGACTTCTCTGCCCGACTCACACACAGGCTGGGACTGGGTTGAGAGGGCAACATGAAAAAGCACAGCAGCTGCCTCCAGAAACGAGCCTTTCCCAGCAAAAGGAAACCCATTTGATCTCCTCCTGACCCCTTCCCTGCAATTACACCGCTCAGATTTCCCTCCTGGTGCATTTCTTCTTCTTCGAGAGCAACATCCTCAGCTCAGATCCCGGGGATTTCGGGGAGAGATCTCGTGCTCCGAGGCACCAACAAGAATAAATGTATTGCCACCTGCAGCCTGCTTGGAAAAGAGCTGCTGAAATCAGGCTTGCAAGCTGCTCTTCAACCTGCTGCTTCCAAATCCCTTGGTTATTCAGGAATGATGGGCAACAACCCTTGTCTTACCACTATGTGTGTTAATTAGTCCATTTTACTTCAAATTTCAGAGCTTGACCTGTGTCCAGAGTTGTGAGCCCGGAGGAAACAGGGAAGGTTCCGTCTGATGACAAGCTTGGGGAGATGAATTATTTACAGCCTGGGCTAGTGGTGGTCGTGGTGTTCAAACCTTGGTGTAAAAAAGATGTTGGTCTCATTGAAAACCCTGTTTTCAACATTCTTGTTCATTTTCAGAGCAAAACTTGCCTGCCTCCAGTGTTAAATACACACAGGGAGCCACGGCAGCACTCCTTGGCTCTGCAGAGATGAGGGGGAGTGTGGTTATGCTGCCATGTATTTCAAGTAGTTTTATCTTTAAAAAATACAATGTTATGAAATATTAACAGTCTTAGTGACTGTGTTCCTGGCCAGATTTGGGTTGGGTTTTTTTAATATTTGAAGAAGGGAAAAAAAAAAATCATATTTGCCTGAAGAACATGTCAAAATTTGAACAGATGGGAGTTTTTTACCAAAAGAAGACTGTTTTGCTCAGAAATCATCCCATTTCCAAAACCTCAAGTAAAGTTTCGTATCTTTCAGTAAATCTTGGAGGGGGTTTATAAGTTCAAAATAAAAATACAGAAATTTCCCATGCTGAGCTTATAAATACCAGTTTACAACATTTTCTGGTGTCTTAATGAGAGCCATGTGACCCAAGTTATATATTTGAGGAAATAGCCAAAGGCACGCATTATTTTACAAGTACATTTTTAAATGCAGATGACTGATTTTTAAAATTTTCACACAAGATGTTATTATCCCTTTTTAATTAAAAAATTACTGGGCTATTTTCGTTTCCACTTTTAATACACTCTGTGCTGCACAAGAGAACCAAGTCCTGCCTCAGAGCCCCAGTGCTCTGCAGATGGTCACAGCAGGGATATTGATATTCCCCTTGCAGCTCCCAAAAGCTCCCAGTGCTCTTTTGGAAAGGGAGGGTTGTGTGAGTGCAGCACCCACGGTGATGCTGGAGCTGCATCATTAAACCACATTTATTTTATTTAAACCCAACAATCTAAGACAGTGACCATAATGGCACATAATGGCATTGGAGGGGGAAGACTCAGGGCAATTGCTGGACCTCTCCAGTTGTATATTGTCACTTTGGGTGTCACAGATCTGAGCTCTCTGGTCCTCACAGCTTGGTCCTTGTAATTATCCCCATCTCCTCTGTTTGCCCCCACTGATGGGTTGCTGTGCAATCCCCAGGGATGGGTTGGAGCCTCCAGCAATCCTCCCTCGTGATTTCCAGCTCAGGGAAAACACAACACAGGACTTCAGACAGTGGTTCCCTGTAACCTCTCCAGTGGAGCTCACACACCAGTGGTGACCCAGGGGTGACTTCTGTGCCAAACAGGGCTCAGTCTGCAGCCAAACCCAGCACTGGGAGGGCAGCTCAGGGCTCACCTAAGGACAAAACACACTGGGTCAGGCTCAGGAGGGGTGCAGGGCTGTCCCTCGCCCCACACTGTGTCCTGTGCTGGGCTGGCTCTCACTGGGAGAGCTGATTTTCTTCACAGTAGCTGCTGCAGGGCTGTGTTTTGGGTTTGTGCTGAACAGTGGTGATAACATGGGGATGTTTTCATTATTGCTGAGCTGGGCTTGCACACAGTCAAGGACTTTTCTGCTCCTCACCCCAGCAGTGAGGCTGGAGGGGCACAAGGAGCTGGGAGGGGACACAGCCAGGACAGCTGACCCCAACTGACCCCAGGGATATCCCAGATCATATGGAGTCAAGCTCAGTGTATAAAGGTGGGGGGAAAAGAAGGAAGGGGGGAAGTCTGAAGTGATGGTATTTGCCTTCTCTCTTACCCATGGGATGCCTGAGCACCTGCCTGCCATGGGAAGTGGGAAATTAATTCCTTGTTTTGCTCTGTGTGTGGCTTTCATTTTAATCATTAAACTGTTTTTATGTCAGCCCATGGGTTTTCTCACTTTTACCCTCCTGGTTCTCTCCCCATCCCTGCGTGGGGGGAGTGAGCTGTGCGGGGCTGAGCTGGGGTGAAACCACAACAGCTGGGAAGGAGCCACAGCTGGAATCTGTCCTGGCACCTCGAACCTCCACATGCGACCACGAGGTCAACACACAGCCCCCAGACAGTCCAGAGAAGCCTTCAGTGGCACCAATTTCACTGCAAAATATTTGCATGTTTCCAATTATAGCTTAGCCCAGGCAGGCCCACGAGACTCCAAACACTGAGACTGGGCCATGGATGTGTTACATCCTTTTCCTAAGCACTGCCTGGCGGGCCAGAGAAACACTGGGTTTGCAAGAGTTAAGGACTGGGGGCTGAGAACTAGTTAACATCTTCCATCTTCTTATGATCTCAGGTGGATACTTTATGTTTTTGTCTGCAGAGGTTTATTTTCCTCCAGATTGATTGGATGAATTGTGTTCCCAGAGATCAGAGAGTTCAGATGGCAGAGGATCCTCTTACCAGAAGATGAAAGCCAATATAATCAACTGCACAACTTCAAAACATGCAGCTTGTTCTTGTTGGCTGTGCCTAAGTTTTCCCTGCAGAGAAGCTGTCGACAATGATTTGATACCAATCCAGTAACAATCCCTGGTTTCTAATAATAATTTGCACTTCAGTAGAAATGTTCATGTGAGGCTCTGAGAACATTTAGCAGATGGTCATTAGCAAAGCTCCCCAGTTCTCCTGCAAGGAAGAGATAACAATTATTAGCCTTGTTTTACAGATGGTGACACTGAGGTGAGGCACTGAAAGGTGAAACAACTCTCCTAATTTTCCATAATGAGCCAGTGGCAACAGATCCATGAATGAAACCCAGGCGTCCTGCTGAGATTACTCCACAAATCCTATATCCTTATCTCTTACAGGAAAACGTGGTCAAAGAGGTGAGCCTGGAAAGCAAAAAGCAAATGACTCAAAGGCAGGATTCATGACACATTTCTGGAAATAAGGAATTAGGTCTGGGTCAATAAATAACTGGAAAACCAGGGGGACGCAATCTGAGAGGCATGTGAAACGAGGATGGATGGAAAAGAAAGAAGATAATGGAAGGGAGGGGAAGGAAAACAGAGCAGCTCTGACTTTTTATTTCCACTCTTGGTTTCAATCAGTGTTGTAAAATCAAAGGTTAGGCTCTGGGAGAAAGAAGAACAAGCTCCATGTGCTCCCGTGGGGATACGTATGATGGGTGAGGCTTCAGACAGGGAATTGCTGATAACAAAACCCCCCTCTCTGCGTGTCTGAGGGTTCCTCACCCTCCAGGACAGCACCAGCCATGGGGACATCGGCTGTGCTTTGGGTGTTGCAGAGACCTGCCTGGCCCTGGGATCTCTTGGGAATGCCCAAGGGCATCCACATGCAGGGCTGGACAGCTCTGGGGGCTGGAGGTGTGTGCACCAGCCCCTGGGGACTCACTGTGGCCTTTAATTGCACTGGCTTTGCCTTCCTCCCCCGGGATGTCTGGGCTGCTCACAGAGGGACGGGATGATGCTCCAAACCGCCCCGCTCACACCACGCTGGCCCCGCCGTGCAGTTTAGCAAACAGCCAAATGGAAGCCAAAGGACTGCAGTTTAATCCCTCCAGTTAAGTCATCTAGATTCCTTCTCGCCACCAGCCATCTGATCTCAATCAACAAATCTTGGCCCTCGTCTCCTGACCTCGCCGAGAGTCGCAATGCTGAAGCCTGAAGTAATCTGCATGCAAAATGCTTTAGTAATGATTCCTTCAAAAGGACTTCTTTTATTATTATTACTTCCCAAAAGCCCTCCAATATGAAAGCGGTAGGCAAACAACAAAGGTGGCTTAGTCATGTTTGCCATTAATAATTTGTTAACGTCCTGCAATGTTCTTCCATTTATTTTCAATACCTACAATAGAAGCATATTGAAAGAGACCTATTAATATTCATATGTTAAAACCAATGGTTGAGTATTAAAATGGGATGTGCTTCTATAGTGAAAATATTTCCGGTTTGTCCATTTCTCTCATACCAGTAGGATTCAGCATGAAAATGACACAGAATTAAACATCTTTAACATCGATAATGACAACCCCTCTGGGTGCAGTGTGCATTCTTCAAAAACTTTGCAATATTTTCATAGATTTATAAACTCATAGGATGGCTTGGGTTGGAAGGGACCTTAAATATCACCTTGTTCCACCCTCTGCCATGGGCAGGGACACCTTCCACTAGCCCAGGTTGCTCCAAGCCCCGTCCAACCTGGCCTTGGACACTTCCAGG
>JAWWEE010000041.1:2222659-2269689 GCA_035221455.1 Xenops minutus
TGGGCAGGCCCTGGCACAGGTTGCCCAGAGAAACTGTGGCTGCCCCATCCCTGGAAGTGTCCAAGGCCAGGTTGGACGGGGCTTGGAGGAACCTGGACTAGTGGAAGGTGTCCCTGCCCACGGCAGGGAGTGGGAACCAGATGAACTTTAAGGTCCCTCCCAACCCAAACCAGTGTGGGATTCTGTGAAATGATGATTAACCAAACCTTTCAATCAGGATGTTTTAGTCCTGAGAATCTAGTCCTGTTCTCTGAGCTGGGAAGGTGCTGAGCATTAGTGCAGGTTGTCTCACTCCTGGGTTGGAAGTTACTCTCCATTCTTCTGTCCCCTCTCTGGCTCTGCCCCTGGAATCACAGCTAACACAGCCCTGCAATTACCGTGCCACAGATAAAGTTGGTATTTATTGCACCATATTTTATGCCATGTTCCTCCACTGTTTTAAATTAAATATTTTTACAAGACCAAAAGAACCCAAACCCCACAGATGTAAACTTAGAAGAGAATTGTACATTTCCAGAATATTTGGCAGTGCTTTTAGTTTGATTGGTTCTCAATTTCCATGATCTCCTTGTGCCACCTTACTGCAGGTGTGCTGGATCCTCAGCTGTACCTGCTTTACCTGGTGGTTAGAACTTGGTAAATGCAACAGCTAAGAATGAGAAGTATTTTTTCAGGGATAATGTACTTTTAAAAAGGAAAATCCAATGGGGTGATTCATTTAAGCCCCTAAGACTGTTGCAAAAATTGGTATCTCCTCAGTTGTATTCATTTTGTAAATTTGTTGGATTTGAGGATGGATAATTGCTTAGCAGCATAAGGGTGTGTGTAATTCCCAAATACTTGAGCGTGTTACCTCTTCAGCAACACTGTTGTATTCTATCCTCCTTTGTCCCATAAGATTCCTATGCTCTACAGGGAATCCCACAGCCCCAAAAGCGTGGGAGACTTTTTTGGTGTTGAACAGCAGTTTAAGTTCTAATTCTCTTCTGTCCAAAGCATGTTCTTATTGAGACTTGGGCAGTTTGAAAAAAAAACTGATGAGCATTTTACTTTTAATTTTTGTCTTACTAAGCCTGATTATTGTTTTAATTATCCATTGTTATTGTTTGTGACCTTCCACTAGAATTGTTAAGTGTGAGTTTAGAAAGATTCCTGCTTTTATGTGCAGAGGGTGTGACTGGGAGGAAATGTTTGTTCAGATGGGTGGAACAACTTATCTTTCTTGTGCTTGCTTTGTGGGACATTCATCTTCAGTGAATGCTGCAGGATCACTTCTCCAATTGTTCGTTGCCTCCAAAAAGAAAATGGTGTTTAAGATTTAGTAAATTGAATTGGATGTTCCCCTAAAATCCCTGGGGGATCCTGTTTACTGGGGGGGAAGTGCTTGAAGGACACAGAGGTGCTTTAGTAGCCAACTTTTAGCATATAGGAAAAGAAGGAATCATAGAATTCCAGACTGGTTTGGATTTGAAGGGACTTTAAAGCCCATGTTGTTCCACCCCCTTCCACTAGCCCAGGTTGCTCCAAGCCCCGTCCAACCTGGCCTTGGACACTTCCAGGGATCCAGGGGCAGCCACAGCTTCTCTGGGCACCCTGTGCCAGGGCCTGCCCACCCTCACAGAGAAGGATTTTTTCTGCATAACAAATCTAACCCTTCCCTCTGCCAGTTTTAAACCATTCCCCCTGGTCCTGTCACTATTATAATGCTTCCAGCATCACTCCATGCATTCCAGCACCAGGAAGCCAGAGAGCAACCAAAGTGTGCTGGAGTGGCAACACGTGGCTTTTTGCAGGAAACTCCAGGGCAATTTGGGAGAGCTGCAGTGATGTCCATCCATAAGGGCAAGAGCACAGCTTGAAGAACCCTAACCCTGAGCTCTAACCACTGTCCATGGGAGCTGCTATTGCAGGTGCTCCTCAGGGGCACGGAGACCTTGCTGGAAGGAGTGAGTGCTCACTGGCAGATAGCTGGTGTGAAAACTGGGATGGAGATTTTGGCATACGTGCATTTTGGAAGCAAATATTTTGGAAGCCCATCCAAGGAGGATCCCAAATGACAGGAGAAAAGGGACCAAGGACAGTTCTGTTCAGCCACAAGGACCTCAACTTCCCCTCTTCCTCTTTTCCTCACTTCAATGTGATGCTGGTTGTGATAATGAAGGACATTATTTCACAGTTTCACTCTCTGCATATACATGAAATAGTAGGCAAGGGAGACAGAGGGAACAAGATCTGCCATTTCTTCAGCTCAAATAATTGCATTACAAGCTCAGCATGGTTTACATTATTGTGCCGTGTTCAATCAAACGCCATCCCAGAGGTGCTTGTGTATCTCAGACTGTTGCAGGGCTTGGCAGCTGCTTTGCTGTACTTACTCCTTTTTTTTTTTCATCCTGGGGCTTTTAAAATTGATGGGAGGCTGAAGGCAAGAGCTGATGCATTGTAGATGACAACAAAAGAGGCTCCATAAAATTGCTTTTGGCATCTCGTGTGCGTTCCGTCTACATCTTATAAATTACTGCTGCATTGCAGCGATAAAAATAGTTTTGTATTTGGAATTGATTACAGTGAGATAAAGCCTTAATAAAAAAAAAAAGTACTGATGCATAAATATTCTGAACATACAGGGGTAATTTGATTTGATAAAATAAAAGTATGGCTCTTAATTTCTTCCTTTTAAACAGAACACACATGCACACGCACACCCCGCAGCACAGAGAGAACTTCAGCAGCTGTTTCGTCCAGGATTCTCAGAACTGGGTCTGTGCCTCTCGCAGCTCTTCTCTTCAGACAGTTTTATGGCAGCCTCTGCATCACCAGCATTCCCAGCACTGACACCAGGCAACACTCCCCCTGCAATCCCAAAGTGTTCAGCCCAGGCCACTGTGCCTCTTCCAGGGATAAAAGCTGATTCCTTACCCGTGCCCCTAGAAATCATTCTAATAACTGGGCTATTTCTGTCCATAGCACATCAGCTCTGCAACCAGTGCTTTCACCTTAGTTGGGACTGCAGGCTCAGCAGAGGGAGCTGGGATATTGTTTTCAGCAATTCTAATATAAATGGAAGGACAATTTTATTTACATGAGAAAGAGGGAAACAGCGCTTCATGTTTCAGCATGACCCAGACCAGGATGATTTATTCAAGCAAAATGCTGTTTGACTCAGACTAATAAATTAAGGGTGACCATTGGCTTTGAATCACAACAAATGCACAGCCTAATAGTCAACCTTTAAAGCAACGTGAGGCTTAATTGCAGATAACAGTGATGGGGCTGGCAGTGGAATCCAGGGCTGGATCCAGGACCTGGTGAAATGCACAGCAAAGCAGCACATGTGTTCTCCAGCCCAGCAGCTGCACAAAACCCCCACCAGTGCCTCTGGCCAGGTCCCTGCAAGGTGCTGGGTGTGGGTGCCCAGCCCAAAGACCTGCACCCCGAAGCGATGCCGGGCATGGGGCTGTCACCTCTCACAGCCCCTTGGGAAGCTGGAAAGCTGCTTTTTGGGGGGTTGGGGGGGAAGGAAGCCACTGCTGAGGTCCCAGCAGGGCCCTGCCAGTGCTGCAGTGGGAGCTGGGGCCGTGCCTTTGATGTGGGATGGACGGGATGTGGCTGCGCCTGCTCCCGCCAGCCGGAGCGTGGGGAGGGAAACCATCGGCAGCGAGACCCATAATTACCCCTGTGGAGCAGCTTGAGCATTCCCCAGCTCTCAGTAAAGGATGACAAGTTGTTATGAGCAAGATGATCCTTTAAAAAAGCAGTGCAAGTGTGTCCCCAAACAACTGGAAAACACGGGTAGGCTGACAAGAGCGTTACTTTTAAATTTCATTTATTTATTTTTGTGTACATTTCTCGTAATTTGACTGACATACCATTGCTATAAAGATGCCCTGCTCTTTGAGTATTTCATCCAAGACCACTAGTTCAAGTGTGGTTATGAAAAGTCACGGCAAACATATGACTGGAAAGAGGTGGTTGGTTTTGACTTCCAGGCAGTTGTTTGAAGCATTTCATAGATGCACACAATATTCAGCAGAACACACGCACACACAGTGCTGAGTTACACACACACACACACACACACACACACACATCTGGAAAACGGTTACAGTGGTTGAAGTTTCAAAAAGGTGTCCTGTCCCCTCTCTCAGCAGCAGTGAAAAACCTTTGGATGTCCTGAGAAATAAAACCAAAGTGTAGTAAAGATGGTTAACTTATTCCATCAGCAAGGTTTGGGTGGGGTTTTTTTCTTTCAAGTCAAATATATCTTCCCAATCTAATTTCTTTTTAAATGAAGGTGGGGAGAAAGGATCTAGAGCAGTGAAGGTTAAAGAATAGCAGTTCAATTGTTCCAACATCCTTAATCCAGTACAATATGGATCCTAAAACCATCTCATTAAAACACCAACATTAAGTAAAGCCTATCAAACATTACACACACGGTCCTACTGTCAGTCTCCTATTACTGATCATCCCCACAGCACGAGGAATGGAGCTGAGATGGATGGAGACAACGCAGGTTAAGAGAAGTGTTTGAGATGCAGCCCGATGGGGTGGGGATGAAGCTGTACAGGGGGCAGCCAGGTGACCACTGAGGGACCCTGGAGCACAGGGAGGACCCTGTGAACTCTGCAGTATCTGCCTGATAAAATGACACCTGGCTGCAGACAGGGGCAGGAACTCGGGGCGATGCCCATCACGGCACGGGGCAATGCTGGCTCTGCCCTGCTCCAAACCCTGGGCACAGCCCCTGGGGACCTTCCCCACCTGGGTGCCATCTCACTCCGATGTCAGCACCTCATTTCTTTTAATCAGTCTCCAAGTTTGCTGTCTCTGATCCAAATCACCCTCCCCAAGGCTGCGTTAGGATGCGGCACTTTTGATTCTCGCGAGGAAAGAGTTTCCTCAAGGAGACGAAAACCTGAAAATGGCCCATATTGCATTGGATGCCTTCTCATCTAAGCCCAGCTCTGCTGTTCCTCCCACTGCTGTGACCACCAGGGCTCTCCCTGAGGAGCCACAGAGCCAGGAGCTGCCCCGTGCCCTGTTCCCTCGCTGCGAGAGGGGTTGTGTGAGGTGACGGGCTCCAAGCAGCAGCGAGCACTGCAGAGGAAACGGGCCAGCAAAGACTTAAGACAACAAAAACAAACATGAAGCAATTAAAAGAAGGATGGGAGATGTGGTCTGATGTACTTCTGCCAAGAAATAAATATTTTACGTTGCCTTTTTTTTTTAAAAAGCACTTGCATTGTGTTTTTGAAATCTCCAGAATGGTAGAGTTACTCCCAGTACCCCCCCATGCACACACACACACACACACACACACACACACACACACTCTCACTCTAATGCACATACGTTTCCAGCTTTGTAGAGCTACTGGATTTACTTAGAGACAAGTTCCTTGTGCATTTTGACAATTTACTTTGAGACAAGTTATTTGCAAGAAGGCAAAGTTCATGCATGGCTTTGACAGCTCCACTTTCTCATAAATGGTTTTTGAAAAGCAGAAAGCAAATGAGGGCCAAAGCTCCAGTTAAAGTTCACCTCGGATGCCTGAAAAGCATTTATACCCACATCCTTCTGAGGTCCCTGCTTTATGAACTTCTAATGAATTCCACATTCTGCTACCCAACGTTTCTTATACATAGGGGGAAGAAAAAACAAACCAGAAAACCAATGCAAGCTGTCTGAAAACAGATGCACCACAGCGTCCAGCCTGCCCAGGGAAGGGGTTGAGTCACTGTCCCTGGAGGGATTTAAAAGACGTGTAGATGTGGCACTTGGGGACATGGGTTAGTGGTGGCCTTGGCAGTGCTGAGTTTATGGTTGGACTTGATGATCTCAATGGTCTTTTCCAACCTAAATGATTCTGTGACTCTGTGATTCTATTATTCTTTATCAGAAAGGCTGGGCAGGCTTTTGAAGCAGTAAGAGCACCTTTCAAAGAGGAGAAAGGGAACAAAAAGAACCCAAAGTGATGGTTTTGAGCCCCCACTCCTGCTCCTCTCACACAGGTCACACTCACAGGGTTTCCCCTCAACATCTCTTGCAGAGCAAGAAGAAGCTGCTTAGAGTTGTTCCATCATTTCTGTAGGACTTGTGTCCTCCATCCCAGAGCTGACACTTGGCCAGAGGGTGCCTGGGTGTCCCCCAGCCCTGCCTCAAAGCAGTCCTGGCCCCCTGAGTCCCACTGGCTCCAGGGCTAAAGGCAAACAAACTGCAGGCAAACTGCACAGAGACACGCCTGGCATGAGGCTTGGACAAACCAAGCACATCACAAACCAGATTTTAATTTCTGGTGGAAAATGATTGTTTTCTCAGCATTACAGTGTGATTTTTGACACAGAGCACTCTACCAGCTAAACAGAACCCTGGTGTTAGTGACTGCCCTCTCAAAGGATTAAAACCCAACTGGTGCTTCTCCCACTAAAGTGAGTCAGTTTCTTCAGAAGCCTCCAAGATGTTTAAAGAAAAATGAAACTCCACAATTTTTCACAAAGACATTCCTTATCCCCATCCCTAATTCTAGACCAGGACACTAAAAAAAGAAATCTTAATTGCTATAAATATAATTTAAAATAATAATTAGCCATCTACTGCCATCCCAGCTGTTTGAAGATACTACAGGGATTCCATATGGCTCAAGGGCAGGCTGGCAGATACCTTCAGCACCTCTTGGATAGTACCAGAAATGGATAAATAATAAATAATAAGAACAGGAGAAATAGTAAGCCTTCCACATGTGAGGAAAAGCAGAGACTTTCACAGTTAGAAAACAAATGATGTTGCTGTAAAAAAAATCCTAAAAATAAAGTAAAATAAGGACTTGCATTACAGGGGGCTGGAAAGTCTTTTCCTTTCTACCATGTTCAGAACACACAGGTGCTTTGCCTGTGCCCTCTTCAATCCCAGACACCAGTGGGCAGTGGTTGCTTTTCCATTGTGCTCATATTTTGGTGTTGGTTTGGGTTTTTAATATCCAAAATTATGTAGAAATATCCTTGCTACAAATTTCCCACCATCTCGAGAAAAAACAGATTTCACACCTTAAGACAGAAACTCTAGAAATTCCATATATTGATGCTAAACATGGACCTTTGCCAATAAAACTGTAATTCCTTAAATTGAAGATTTGGGACATTTTTAGAGTTGGGTTTTTTTCTATGAGAAATGACAAGTTTTACTCCAACACATTTCCAGCTTACAAGAAACTACATTTAGCACCTTCCCTCTGATGTGCTGCTATTAAAAAATAAATGCAAAATTCCAACTATCTTGTATGTTGTGACTATTTCCAGCAGTCCCTGGCACAGGGACAACTCTCACCAAGCACAAACTGCTCGAGTCACAATTACAGTGGCCGAGCTCTGGAAATTCACTTAACACACAGATTATAAAGGGAGTATTTGGAGTCAAATCCCGGGTTTGGTGATACTCTGCTTTGAACTCCAACCTGCCAGAAGCCCCCCAGAAGGCACAGTCCATGCTGTAGGTATTTATGCAAGGCTCATGACCAAATTTGGGCTCAGCATGGATGGAGAGCTCTGCAGCTGCACCTGTACATGGGAAAACGTGATCCTGGCTGAACAGCTATGACTGTGATTTATCTTTGAGCACACCTTTTTGGCTCTTACGAGGCACTTAATCTACATCCCTTCACTCTGGCCCCTCCTGGCTTTCCACAGTATCCATCCTGAAAAAAAACCCACACAATTGAGCTGAGAATCACGGAATGCTTTTGGATATTGTTCCAGGACACTCCGAGATGGCTGAATGTTCTTTTCCTAGAGGGAAAAAAACGAGACATGGCAGACCCTGATCCCTCCATCACACAACCCCTGGGGAAACTGTGTGTTTTTGGAGGCCACAGACGTGCCTGCAGCCAGGCTGCTCCTTCCAGCCCGCAGACATTGGGCCCCTCTCCTGCAGCACTTATCTCCATCCACCTTCTGGCACCGCTTGGTGTGTGATGGGTCACAGCCTTTTGGAAAGACCATGGTCTGCTCTCTTATTTTTCCCAAAAGTAATAATTATCTGGGATAAAACCAGAGTGAATTAAACCCTGAGCTGGCCTGAATTATTCCTGTAAGATAAACCAAACAGAAACTTTCCTGATCGGTTCAATAATACTTGGGGTGTGTTTAGTCTTTAGTCAAGAATGACACTATTCCGAGTTTCCTGGATTTAGCTAAGCCCAAAAGCGAAAGTAATGGATCAAAATACCCTGAAATAAAACTTCTAGGAAGGGTTTTCAGGCCTGGCTAAAACCATATAGCTCTGGAAATCGCCGAAAGGCATCTGATCTTTTGAGATTTCCATCCCCACTTCCAGAGCCCTTCAGATGCTTCCAAGCTGTTCCCAGCTTATCCTCAGGGCACCTCGCCCCGCTGGACTCTCGCCCCATCGTTTGGAGAAAACCAAGAGCCTTTCGAGGAAGGGAACGTGGCCCATGCTGGCTGCTGGCAGGGATGAGCTGCCCTGGAGTGCCACTGCTGCAGCTCCAGAGCTGCTCTGCCTTGGGATGCTGAGCTGCTGCAGCTCCAGAGCTGCTCTGCCTTCCCATTGGGATGCTGAGCTGCTCTGCCTTCCCATTGGGATGCTGAGCTGCTCTGCCTTCCCACTGGGATGCTGAGCTGCTCTGCCTTCCCACTGGGATGCTGAGCTGCTGCAGCTCCAGAGCTGCTCTGCCTTCCCACTCGGATGCTGAGCTGCTCTGCCTTCCCACTGGGATGCTGAATGGAACAGCAGCGAAGCACAAAGGGAGAAGCTCTCACTTGGGCTGGATACCTGCAGGGCAGAGAGAGATCCTGGCTGTGGCTTCCCCTGGAGCACAGGCAGCTCCTTCCTCTCCCCCAGCTGAGCTGGCTGGAGGCCCCTTTCCCTTCCCTTCCCTTCGCTCTGACCAACCGCAGAGACAAAAGGCTGCCAGTAAAAGCCCAGACAGTAAAATCCAAAGCATGAAGGTGACCGGGAGCTCAGGTGGCCATGGAGGCAAAGGGCCTTTAGCAACCCAGGGCTGCACTAAAGGAGGCTGAGCCAGAAACATCCCGCAGCCCAAAGCGCTCCCAGGGGAGCGGCACTGCCGGCTGCGCAGCCCCCAGAAGGATTCCTCCATCCTGGTGGCCTGTACATTAGGTATTTCCAGCATTAGGCTTGTTAGAGACCACCTTAAATAGTTTACCCGTTCCTTTCTCAGCTACAGAGCTGCTCCCAGGCTTTTCCCATGGTTTAAGTTGGAGCTCGGCAGGGGAAGCAGCAGCACGAGAGGCCACAGAGCAGCAACATCTCTTGGGTCACTTGTAGGGTTTTCCCTGTGGGTTTCCTTTGGGTTCCAGATTTCGCTTCCCTTGCTGGAATTGGGGATGCAGTGGCAGCCTGGGACTTGTGAAAAAAGCCATTATTGCCCCCAGACCTGGGGTTGAAGGAGTGTGGGGTGAGAGAAAGGCTGCTCTCTGCAGGCTGTGCACTCCACAGAACCTGTGGCTGTGTCCTGTCCTCCCTTTCTGCTCCTGACCTTCCCTGGCAGGCTGGATTGACACAGCTGCCTATCAGGGGACTCATGTTGTCCCTGTGCCATTAAATCCACCATTAAAGTTTGCTACACTCATCTAGAGTCCTCTTCATTTATACACCACATGGGCCTTTGTGTCCAGCCTGGCACCACCAGCTCCTGGCTGTGCCTACACACATCTGCAAACACCTAAAAACTGAGATTCAATGAGCTTTTTCTGGCCCTATCTATTACCAAAATTCACTGGTTTTGGGGTGTGGGGTTATGTGAAGGAACAGTGTCCTCTCAACCTGCAACTCAGCTGCCACTGTCCAGAAAGCATCTCCTCCAGCCAGTTTGGGAGAGAGAATCTCCCAGCACTGCAGAGCACTGGCCTGCCAGAGCACATGTCAAATTTCATATTCTCCATCTGCTCCAGTAAAGGCAGAGCTGAAATATTAATTAGGAGATCTGATCCCTTCTCACCAGCAACAATCTGGATTTTATAGCCCAGGCAGAGGCCAGTGAGGCAGACAAAGCTCTGGGATACATCCTCTGCTGCTGTTTAATGGCTTTCAAGGAAACAAGGAACCTGGGGGGAGGACAGACTGTAAAACATGTGGACATCTGGTCTGGTGTGTCCACCCTCCATCTCCCCCATGCTCACCCCCCACCTCCTCAGTGCATGTTCAGAGCAGAGAGACTCCTCTAACATAAACAGCTATAACATGGCAATAAAGATTAATGAGTAAAACTTGCCATTTTATGTATAATCCGTGGGGATTTACAATCATTAATCTTTATTAGTGTGTAATAACTGTTTAGACATTAAGGACAGATTCTCAGCTGGACAAAACTGGCCTTATTCCAGCCTAGCCAATGGAGCAATGCCAGTTTACACCCTCCACGACCTGAGCTCTAAATGAGACCCATCCCATCTGTAGGAATCATATCACTAACAGTATTTCCCCAACAGCAGGGGCAGAGCAGTGAAGGCAACTATTTGTCTTTCCCTGTATCCGAAAAAGAGAGCTGCATGTGTCCAGGAAGCTCAACAATAGACATGTCAATAAACATGAGGAAATTCAATGAAAAAGCAACAGCAACAAAAGGAACCCCAAGGAGCAGGGAAGTGGATGATTTTTGAGGCAAGACTATAAGATCTGGTTTGGCAGGAGCGTAACTAAGAGGGATGTAGCAATCTTTGGCATGTGAAAGAGTGAAAGCACCAAGACGGGCTCCCAGAGTTCCGCTAAGAGGAACAAGATGGAAGAGAGGGAAAAAAAAAAGAGCATCTTGGCTGGCTTTTCTGAGAGAGGAGTTTGGGGTTTGTTTTTAATAAAAAAGAGGTCTATTAAACAAGGGAGCTGGTGGGAACCTTGTCTGAACTACATCAGACCAGCCACTAAAGCAATGCTGTGCTGACCGAGCAGCATTTCCTCTTCCAAAATGTCTAGGGGAGAAGGGAAATGTGCAGGTACACACTGGGCTTGCAGCAAGCATGGAGAAATCCCAGCTAGGGCTGTGCATGCCAGGGGCTGCCCTCAGCACCAGGCTCTGCTCCCTGCCTGGGCACAGGCTCTGGCAGCCCCTTCCCACCACGACAAGGTGCAGCAGCACTGACCCAACAGCACCTGCTGAAGAACAGGGAGACCAACTGCAAATCTTGTTTTTCTGAGTAGTGACCCACCAACTGCCTCCTCCTTCACACAGGGGAGGCCACCTGCCTTCAGAAGTGGAGTTCCACCTCTTTAACAAGTCAGAGCTGCCTCCTTCCTCACCAGTAAACCCCACACAAGTCAGGGAAAATGCAGAAATACAGTACAGAGATATCTGTGTCAAGGTTTGTACACCTGGAAAAAACTCCAGAAGAGATGGGCATTGCACCCACTGCAGCAGCATGAACCTGGTGTTTAAGAACAGTAACCAGAAAATGCCCTCTGACTCCTCTTTCAGATTTAAGGGACCAGTGGGCTCTTGGGGACCCAGAAAACAGTTTCCTTGCCAGTGACACTTTAGAGCTCTAGCAATGGCAAGGTCTCAAACATTCAGGAGACTGCAGGAACATCAAGAGCTGTACCATGGGGGGAAAGAAGAGGATGAGCATCACGCCCAGGGATTCCCTGCCTCTTCCCTGCAGCACAGTAACCTGTGGCAGAGCAGAGACCCTCCCTGCCCTGAAAAGGGCTCTCTGTGCTGGAATCCTTGTGCAGCTGGTCCAGGCCCCAGCTCAGTGCTGAGCTCCCAGCAGCTTTGCTCTCCTCCCTGCTCCCTGGTGGGGTTTTGGGTTCTTTCAGATTTAGGGCATGAGACCTGATTCTTTAAAAATCCCAGTTCAGGGCAATCCAACACACTGCCCATGGTCCTGTGCTGTGTGAACACAAAAAGCTTTCTGAAGAACAGCTTTAAGCCTCAGCACCTCAACTGTTCAGGGGACATGGCTGTTGGAACAGGCTTAATGCCCCAAAAATCATGTTTGTCCTAGGCATGGCTGTGCTCACGTTACAGCCAAGCAAAGACCTGAGCAGTGACCAAAGGCTTTTCATCTCCACAGAGCTTACAATCAACTGAAAGAGAAAAAAGTCTCACTTTCATCTTGCAGCCCAGCGTGTTTGCTGAGCTTTTAAACAGCCAGGAGTCCCTGGCTCTTCTCCCTGAGCGAGGCCACCAGCTCAGGCTTCTCTCTAAGAAATCCCTGGGTCAGTCCAAGCTCTGTGTCCACACGTGCCATGAGGGATGCAGGGACAGACCACCAGCCTCTGCATCCTCCCCTGCCCAAGTCCCCTCCACAGTGGTGATCCCTCAGATCAGTTTTCATTCTCACACAGATCCACACTTGCTCTGGGCTGACGCAAATGACTTTTAAAGGAACAAAGTCACGGGGAATGAGCAGGGAAGGGAAGTGATTTGTTGCCTGCCCTATTGTAATGTCATTAAAACAAAGGGATTAGACGGCCCAAGCACTGCAAGAGCAAAAAGCATAAAAGCAAGCACTCAGCATGCAGTGTGGAGGCATGTAGGAATCCTTTTAGAGGGTTACTAGCTGCAGACAACGTTGACATTAATTTTCTATTGGAAAACGCTGGTGACATTAATATCTGCTATTAATACTGAACTTTGACAGTATCTCATAAATTCAACCTGTCAATTACAATGGCACTGAAATAAAGGTGCTCTGAGGTCAAGGAGATGCGGTGTCCAAATGAGACTTATACTGCAGGAGAAAAGCAGCAAAAACAATCTTCAACAAAAGCATCAGATCCATATGTAGGAAAACCAAAGGGTGGTTTTAAATGTCATGTTTTTCAAAGCGAGAATTGATGCTGGAACCAAGTCTATAAACTGGCTGGCTGGACTTTTAGCTGCAGCTGAGGACAATCAATCAAAACAGCTCTGTGACTCTGAGAAAGTGAGAGAGAAAACACACACACATACACACACACCCCATGGAATATGAGAGGGCAGATCATGAGCCATGCGAGGCCTATGAAAATTACACTGAGAAGTAAAACATCCTCGTGTTTCACCCACCACAAAATGTAACCTGAAAGGTTCCCCTCGACACAAGGCGGGATGTGGAGCTCCTCGTTCCCGAGGGCTGGGCGGGCTCCTGGAACGTGGAGGAGCAAAGGAAACCCCTTCCCCAGGGTCTGCACGACCTGGGAATTCCTGCCAGCCCTCGGAGAGCCCCCCTGCTCCGCAGCTGAGGGGCACAAGGCAGGATAAACCCCCGTGAGCAAAGCTCTCCTGTGTCTTGCAGCGCTGGCCCAGGGCAGAGCTGCTCTGCTTTTGGGGTCCCAGCGGCCGTGGTGGGGACAGTGGCAGCCCAGGCACTGGCGGTGTCTGTGTGCGCCTTCCAAAGGGTTGGCATGTCCCCAGCACCAGAGGTGCCACCTTTGGGGAACCCCTGCTCTGAATTCTACCCTCCCCCCATCAGCCCTTCCAAGGGATCGCTTCCCAAAATACGCTCAGACTGTTCCGCAAGCCCAACGTGCACCAGCAGAGTCTGGAGCCGCTAAACTGGGAGAGCAAGAGCTGGAGCCCAGGCTGAATTCCACCCTGAACAACAAATGCTGCAGAGCAAGGCATGTTTCTGGTCGGGACTTGACTCTGAGAGGCCGTGCCAAAGCGATGGATGGGCATGGGAAGCACGTGGAGGGGCACGAGGCACACATGCACACTCCAGAGCAGCCAGAATGCACAGGCAGGTCCCTTCACAGGGCTGGGGGAAGGAGCCACGGGCAAAGGCAAAGAACCTCATGGCCAGACGAGGCAGCTGGGCAGGTGTGGCTCAGTCAAACCAGCATTAGCCTGCAGCAGCCTCGCTCCAGGCTCAGCAACACCTCACAATGCACTGTCCTCCCTTTCCCTAGACACTAACCCAAAGGCTGAGTGATCTGTGTCTCCCTCCCCACCCCAAAAGCCTCTGTTCTCCTGCCCTTGGCTGGCAGCTTTTCTTCAAGGGCATGGCCAACAGCAGTGAGCTGCTGGCAGGGGTGGGCTGTGGTGTCCCTGCACGGTTTCCAGGCTGCAGCTCCCACAGGACACACCTGCAGCCCATGCCAGAGCCCAGCACTCCTGGCTGCCTTCAGCATCCCGGCTGGAGCTGGACACAGCCCAAACCACGTGCCAGCACTCCCCAAGTGTGGGCAAGCACAGAAGGATTGCTGCCAACACAGTGCCATGAGCCTTGGAAACCAACATTACAATATCCCATTTTTCCCAGGTGTTATGCCATGCATACTGTGATCCTGTCTCACCCGGAGAAGGAGAGAGGAGCTCCCTTTCAGGCCCAAAGCAGCTCATCCCCAGCCCAAGGGAGCCTCGGGCACTGCAACGCTGCTGGGCGCACGGGCAGGTGGGCACTGACCACGCAGCCTCCTCCTCACCTTTGTGCAACTCATCTGGCAATCCACTTCTCCCTGGGGCTTCTGCCCCTGACGCCTTCCCAGCGACTCCACCCCAGAGCCCATAACCTGCCCGGTGTGAGGCGCTGGGCTGCAGGGCAGGGGCTGTGCCCGGCTGGGGGCTGGCAGTGCCCCCCGGGCTGGCCAGGGCACACCGGCCGGAGAGGGGGCACCGGCACCTCCCTCCCTTACACCTCGCACGCTGCGAGGGCAGCTCGAGGAGCTGAGCTGCAGGTCTTGCTTCTAAATCCCTCTTACGATGCACATTAAATATTTTCCACAACAGAGACACTTCTCCTCTCCTTCCTCTTTTCCTCTGACACCTTTTCCCCAGCGAAGCCCTACGACTGCTGCTTGCTGTGGCCTCATTTTAGCATCATCATCGTCACCACGCACTCATCCTCATATAAAACAGAAATCTATTCCATCAAGCACTTAACATAAATATTAAAATAATGGAAGGGACAAAATATAAATCTACATACAACTTCATGACTACCATAGCACCTATTACCATGACAAAGCAAATTCTGGTTCAGGGGGGAAGGGAAAGGGGATGAGGAGCAAGTTAGGAAGAGGGACTTTGACTGTCATTAAATATGTAAATCACTCTTTTAAATTTTTTTTTTGTTGTTTTGTTTTTGTTTTAAGGTTACCAACCTTATTAAAATTCATTTCACTAACCAACTCGTTCTATGTCACTATGGATACCAAAGAACCCTTTAAAAAACTTCGGCGAGGCGGGGGTTTCTCAGAATGAAAACAAAACAAAACAAAACACGGCGACTTTCTGTTGGTGCTTCCATGACAAGTCCTGCCACGCGCCCCTCCCCTGCACCCACCAGTCCACAGAAGGGCAATTCATTTACAAGTCCAGTTCTCAGTCTCCCAGGATGAGCTTGACAAAAGAGGCGACGTCTGTCTCTTTGGATTCGTGCAGGGTGAAGAAAGGATGTTGCTGGGAAAGAAAAGAGAGAAAAAACGGCAAAGTTTATTATTCACGACGCCGAGGACCGAAGCAAAAACCTTTTCAGACAACCCTCTAGACAGTGAAAAAGGTTTTGTCATTAGCACCATAATATTGGGCTTTCCATGTTTGCAGCTGAGGGAAGTGGGGGAGCCCGAGGGGCCTCTCCAGGAAAGCTGCAGGGCTGTGCTGCCCTCGTGGATTCCTTCTGGAGCCTGCCCTGGCTGGGAGGGCTGAGCTGGGCTGCTCTCAGGGCTGAAAACAGTGTCTCCTCCTCTAGCACCTTGTGCCCCAGAGCTCTGTGTGCTGCTCCCGAGATGGTGCTGACCCATCCCACCAGCTCCAACCTTGCAGGAAGGCTGACTGTGGTGGGTTTTCCCTCAGCTTCCTGCTTTATCCATGTATTTATCCTCTGGTGACTTCTGAGCCTCATTTTTTCCCTGAACTGCTCCTGTTCACAGCAGGACATGGCTACTTCACCCCAACCACCACGCAGGAAAGCCATCCCCACTGCAAAACCACCCGCACTTGTGTGTTTAACTGCTTAGTCCTGACCAACATGGGGAGACATCCTGCCAGAAAATCTCGCCTACATTTCAGCATGAACGGGAAAATATGTGTAAGGAGGAAAAACACAACCAAATACCTCCTGAGAGCAACAAAAGCCCCTCTCAACCAGCACCAGCGACTCAGTTTGGTACCGGGGCAGCAACACGTGAGCTGAGATCAGCCAACTCCCACCTGAAATCCCCAAAACACTGCTTGACACCCACTGTCCTGGTAGATAATTGGATTTATTTGTACAGTGTCACAGAGAACCAAAAGGCAGCCAGGGCCCTGCAGGGCTCACAGTGATCTCTGTCTGTGCAAGGCTGGGGGAGCCCACTTTGAATGCTGACCCTCTCGTTTCAAGACAGATTTTTACGACAATTTGGGGTTTCCAGGGTTTTTCCAGGATGCCTCTCACCTCAGTCCCTGAGCATTGGCTGTTTCAGTGATGGTTTATGGCAGTGGCCAAGTGGAGGGAGAAGAAGAGCAAAGAAAGAGATTTTCCAAATTGGGCTTGAGCGCAAAGTTATCGAGGCAGCTCTGAGGAGCTGGGAAGTGACCCAAAAACACACCAGTAAGAAAGAGGAAGTACAATTATGTGGGAAACAGGGCTGAAATGGGTTGAGGCAAGGATCCAGGTAAAATTTAAGGTCTCCCTAGGTCAGACAGTCACAGGAATCGAAGTGTCCTGAGTAACTCTCAGAGAGGTGACCCAAATGACCTGCCGTGTTATTATCCCAGCGTGACAACACTGCTTTCATATCCCAGTGGAGTCACACCCAAAGCAGAGCTACCACAGCCTGAAGGCACCCACAAGTGTGACAAGGGTGGCAGCAGTGACCTCCAGCACTGTCTCCCAGTGAACCCAACCCCTCTGCAGTGACTGAGCCTGGTTAGGGCACAGCATCCCCCATGCCAGGAGGGATGTGCTCCACACCACGTGCAGACCACCCGTCCTGCAGCAGTTTCATGCTCCACTTCACCTGGGAAAGTGGGTTTGAAAATGAAATTAAGCATCCATATCAGTTTTCCTGATGCTCAAGATAGCACAGAGTCAGACTTTCCATGAGAAACCTCAATTCCACAGGAAAGCAAGGGAGCAGTCTTGGTCTAAATGACAAGTCCAATCCAGTACCGCAACTTAATGCCATAAGAAAGAGAAAAAAACCCCAACAAAACAGCAACCCTCAACCACAGGACCTCACAACATTCATGTCAGCCATAAAATACCACAGCATTGAGATACTGCAGAGAGGTGATCCAAGAACCTAATTCAATAGAAATGCACTGGCTTGCCAATGGGAATTAATGCTGCAATAGATGGAGCTGCTCAGGTGAACCTTTCTGATAAAAGGCCACTTGGCAAAGTTCAGAGATTTGCTTAAAATAAATAAATGTATTTATTCAATAATATATCCCCCCCAAAATTTTTTTAACAGAAGTCATAAACCTCGTGCCTCCCTTTGTTTGAAACCAGTATTTGGGCAAACTGTGTGTCAATCAGATCTATATACTGTCTAATTGCATTACAGGGCCCAGCACAAAACGCCATGAGAATTATTCACTGCTCATCACTCAGGTTCAAGAGGTACGTGGATTTCCAGCATGACTTGCAGTGAGAACACCTTCACACCTCTGAGGTGGTGATGAGACTGATCCTCTGGATGGCTTGTCCCAAGAATTATGGTTCAAGGTATACCAATGCCTGAGGAAATTCTGCAGCACTTTCCATCCTTAATCCAGACAATCCTGCCAGTGGCACTGAACAGGGATGGGAATGTAAGGACAAGCACCTTCCTGCCTTTAGCAAGCTGAGAGAGGAAAAAGGACTAGATGCCTACAGGAGTGAAACACTCACTTCCTAAGCTCTGCTGCTTTTTTCCAGCTTTTAGGAACACCAGGATGTAGCCCAGAAAGTCAGAAGGGAGAGGCCATGAAGCTGTGGAGCCCTAGCAGAAAAATCTGCCCCCAGAGCCTGTTCTTGCCAGCTGCAGCCCAGAGCTGTGGCTGAGTAGACCCCAGTGCCTGCACTGGGAGCTCACCCAGAGCCCTGCCCTGCCCTGCCCTTCCCTGTGCCCAGCCTTTATTGGCCTTGTCTTCCTTAGTTATTCCTCTGTCCTAGACATGCTCCCAGCAAACAGTCTCTGAGCAGCAGATGAAATTCAATAACCGGAATTATTAGTCACAGACTCGTCTCTGTCCCCACCATCCAGGAATTACTCTGCCCAAAAGCCTCCTCTCCATGGCACCATGGCCCAGTCTGCCACCCAGCCCTGCAGCCCATGTGGAGTATCTGGTGCACACTGAGGTGTCTGAATTCATCACCAAACCCAAGAGGAGGATTTTATCTTTACTGATTCTTCACAGCCTCATTCTTTCCCCTTAGCAAATCTATTACCTGCTTTTACGTATCTTTTTCTCCCTTAATCTGACTGGAAAAGTACCCGAATGAGATTTCAAAGAGCATCTCTGACTTGCAGATGCCCTCCCAAGACCCTGAAGTGTCACAATGCTCATGTCTGTTACGAAAAAAGAGATGCTAAGCATCCCAAATCATCATCACTACTGGAATTCCTGCCTTCAGCATCTCATCACAACCCACTGCAGCTCTGAACCAACACACTGCTTGATGCAGCCACACTCACCATAAGCTCTGGGTATGTTGGCCGTTCTTTGGAATTCTTCTTCAAGCTTTAATTGAGGAAAAAAGAAAGAAGAAAAGAATTAGCAGTTACATTCTCTCTGCAATTTAAGCAAGGCCATAAAACTACACACAAGCAAGGTTTCAAGTCCCTGTAGAGTAAGTTCAGCTGCTCAGCCCTGGTGAGGAAACCTGAGGATGCTTCAGCCAACACGCCCTGTGTGGAACACAGGGCTGGGTACAAGCAAGTGCTGTGAGCTCAAGGTCCAGCCAGAGATCTGGAGATACCATAACCACCAGTGGAGACAGTGCCTGTTGCTGGGGGCCAGGTACCACTGGGGGTTTGGGTGCTCTGCAGTAGGCCACTGACTAAGGGAATGGATACAGCCTCCAAGCTCTGAGTGGGAACACTGACCGAGTGGCTCCAAAGCACGTGTACAACTATTTGTTTATCACCGTGCCATTATCAGCGGGGACGGTTCCATGGGACATCCTTTTTTTCTCCTCTCCTACAACAGATGGCTCTGGAGGGTTGTAGCTGGAAGTTATTTTGGTTTCCCTCCAGCAGAAAATAGCTTTTTAAAAAGACAGGACGTAATCTCTACTCACTTCCTGGCAGTGTATTTAGGGGAAAGACAGTTGGAGCAACTTGAAAAGATCTTCACACACGTACGCGGCAGTGGCGGGGAAAAGGTGTCACACTGAGCAAAACAAAAGTGAGAACCTCGGCGATGATCAGTCGCTCCTCTGCTGGGATTTGCAGCAGCCCAGAGGAAGCAGGGGACACACACTGAATAGATATTTCCTGCTTGCTGTGTGTAGCAGGCTCGTGTTCAGTGTCATGTTGTGAATGAACAGAGGAACCAAGGACCGAGACGTGCCAATGCTGCTGAACTGAAGGTACGGGATGTGTCACATCCTCTGAGCTCCAGAGCAGCCCGAGCCAAGATGACAAGGTGAATTTGAAGGTTAGGTGCGTCCAGATTTAGTATAATCCTCTTAATTTAGACCCTCTATGAATAAAAATCTTCTTCCCAGGTTATTAATACCAGGAAATCTGGTGACAAGTTACTGAAATCGATGTAAATTTTCAGGAATGAAGAGCCATATTGGGATCTGATCCTGACTCAGACATCCCAGGAACCTTCCTGCAGAGGCTACAGGTGATAAGCCTTCACTGCCCCAAGCAGTAGATGTATTAGACATAGAACTAACCCAGACTCAATGCACTGGGTGGATATGACTTGGCTTGGTGTCAGAAGAAATTCTCACACTCCAACAACACAAAACTAGTGCAACCTGCAGTCAAATTCACTGTTCTGAGTCCATGCCACAATGCTGGCATTGACAGATCTTCAGTGATCCTGAAGGGCAGGATTTGCCAAGAGAGGAATGGCCACATGCTCCCCAAAGTGGCCGTGGATGTAACTCCTAAGCCAGGCGTGCACGAGCAAATCCCTCGGTGAGGAACAACAGCCTGCCTGGCACAAACAGGCAGCTTGGCAACAACAAGCAGCATGGGACAACAGCAGCTGGTCCCAAACCTCAGCGTGGGCATTTGGGGAGAGGGTTTTTCCAAGCCAGCCCCCACCTCTCCAGACACAGAGCAGCGTGGGCATGGCAGGTACTCCCCAGCATGGGTTGGTGGGGAGGCAAAGAGCCGAACCACGGTGACATGAGCACATGTTTGAAGAACATGACTCCCAAAAATGTGAGTGTCAGTACTGAGAGTCCCCGGGCAGGAGTGGCTGATAATCCCCTTCCTGGGTCACGGCAGAGCCGGCTGGGCTCCGGCCCCGACACTGGCACTCGGGAACAGTCTCACATTTCTGTATTTGTCGATCTGCCGTCCCTTCTTGGCCACCACACAAACCCACCATCCACCTGCCAACTTGGCAGGCGGCGGAGGGCACTGCAGCGCCTGGAAAATCGGCCTGGCCGGCGGTTCCAGGGAAGCTGGAGGGAGCAGCAGTCAGGAGCTGCGGGGCAGCTGCCAGCTCTGCGAGCCACGCCGAGGGCAGCTCAGAGCCTCCCCGGGCGCTGCAGAGCCTCTGCAGCTCCTGCAGCCTCCAGACAGCACGCTCTGTCCAGCCCTTTTCCTACACCACAGCCAAGCTGCTGCTGCTTCCAGCTCCGAGTCCCGCGGAAAAGCAGCACAGCAGCTGGAGGGCCCCGGGAAAAACGGGAGAAATGCTGACAGGGGCCACCACGGGGCAAACTCTGCCCTCAGAGCTGTGTCCCCTGGCAGCAGGAGCAGGAGGAGGCAGCCATTCCACCCCCTGCTCCCCTTCCCAGCCCTGGGGATGCGAGGGGGCTGGCAGAGCACCTGCCCGTGCACAGAGGAACCCTGTGCTTCTGGGGTGGGGACAACCAGGGCAAGCAGCCTCCTAAATGCCTTCCTCCTGTGCATCCCCCAAATGGGACTAAGCCTGTTCCTCGCCACTCCAGGCAGGCAGAGCCTCAGAGCCACCACCACCACTGCTCTGCCTGCATAGCTCCAGGCACCCATCTGGCTCAGCAAAGGCAGGAAGTCCCATCCCTTCCCAAGGGGATGTTCTGCCCAAAATTCAGGTTTGTACCCCAGGAGCTGCCTGGGGGTACAGGGACACAGGAGGCCAGTGGCCCCTGTGGTTCTCAGCCTCCCCCCAGCACGGCAGAGGCCATGAAGGTGTTTTACCATTGCGAGGTAAAATCGACGAACTCCGCTGAGAACTTCTCCGCTGGGAGCTGCGGCGACGGCTCCTCCACCACCTGCTTGAGCTGCTGGAAGGGCGTCCCCCAGGAGTCGTAGGGAAAGCGCAGGATGGCCAGCTCGATCTGGGGAGACACAGCCCACACCTCGGGATGGGGGCAAGACACTCCACAGCCTACCCGCCCCACGGAGTTCAGACTCCCATGTCCCCACCCTGGGGTGTGTTTTTTAGGCTTCACACAGATCCGAGGGCTGGAGACAGGCTGAGGGAAGTGGGAAGGCTTCAGGGAGCCCTGAGAGCCCCATTCAGTGCCTAAAGGGGGCTCACAGAAAAGAGGGAGAGTGACTTTTTACATGGGCAGACAATGATAGGACAAGGGGGCAGAGTTTAAAACTAAAAGAAGAGATACAGGTGTTAAGAGGAAATTCTTCCCTGGAAGTGTCCAAGGCCAGGTTAGACAGGGCTTGGAGCAACCTGGGATAGTGGAAGGTGTCCCTGCCCATGGCAGGGGGTGGAACAAAATGGGCTTTAAGGTCCCAAACCATTCAGTGATTTCCTTACCTCCCCAGCCACAATACCTTGCTTAAACTTCCCCAGCAAAAGAAGAGGGCAGAGGAGACCCACAGGGCTCCATATTCAATTCCCTGTTCCCTCCATGTCCAACATCACCTGGGAGAGGTGGCAAGTTCAAAGCAGCCCCACATTGCACAGGGTAATTGTGCTGTAAAATGACTTTGTGAGCAGAAGGATTCCCCTAAACAGCACCCACCTCTGCTGAGAGGGACCCTGCTAATTGCTGAGTGCCTGGAGGATGTCTTTGTGCTTGGAACCCAACCGGCTCCAGGCACCAGACGCCAGTGCCTTGGTCCATGCTGCCATCTCCTGGCAGCTGCGGCAGCAAGGAGCTGACAAAGCAGCTCCATCCTCCTTCCCTTTAACCCTGCAGCACATTCCCTGGTCCCTCCAGGGCTGTATTCCTGTTGCCACCCCACCACTTTCACAAGGAACCAGTGCCACCAGTGTCAGCAGGACTATGGGAAGTAAAATGAGTCCATGAGCCACACTCAGCCTGGTGGCATTGCTGCCAGCCCCCAGGCCACCCACCATCGTGATCCCCAGGCTCCAGATGTCGGATTTGACGCTGTACCCCTTCTGGTTCAGCTCCGGGTTGATTCTCTCAGGCTGTAAAGAGAGACAGAGGTGGATGAGGAACAGGGATGGTCCCAGTGCCATGCCCACACACCCAGGGCTCACCAGCCTCAGGTGGGGCATTCAGGGTGGCAGCCCACTTAGCCCACAGCACCAGCTGCTCTCTTGGTTGTTGTGGGGCTGAATCTGGTCTGCCATCCTTAGAGTAAGGGCAGGCAATGAAATGGGTCACCAGAAGCAGGTGGCACCTGCACCAGGGACTGGCTGGGGTGGTGGAGCTGACCTGGCACAAGTGGCATGGAGGTGGGACAAGCCTCAATTCTCCAGGACTGTTTTCACCCTGTGCAAGTGCTCCACAAAGGGTGAATCCTGAATAGCAGCTCCCAGGAAGAGCCTGAGGGACCCAATTCCTGGGGGCTGTTTTTCCTCCCAGATGCTAAGTTCTATTGTCCCCATGAGGCAAATGGCAAACATGCAAGAGGGAGCAATTCCAGAGCCTTTCCCAAGGTCACAGGGCGGTGAGAAGGCAGCAGGAAGCTGCGCCCAAGAGACCCATGAGACCTGTCTCCCCCTCTGCCCCTTTACAAGGGGACTGTACCCCTTAACTTCAGGGATACGTCTTCCCAAAGGAGTTCCCGGGACACATGCTGGAGGCTGATCCTTCCCCCTGAGCTCATGTTCCTTTGGCTGCTCCCCACGCAGCTTCTCCACTTACAGCCATGTAGGGTTTGCATCCTGCATCCATGGTTTTAGCAACCGAGTCAACGAGGTAACCGCTAATCCCAAAATCGCACATTTTCACCTGCCCCTGCGTATTGATCAACACGTTAGAGGGCTTTACATCTGCAAGAAGGAACACAGACCACAGTCACTGTCACACGTGGGTGGCTGGGCCAAGCCAAAAAAAGCTGAAGAGCTTCCTATCAGCAGAGGGCACCCAAGGAGTCCATGCAGAGCGCTGTGAGCCTTGGACATGCCAAAGCCCCACTGGCTGCAGCTGCTGTTCAGGTGACAACCTCATGGGCCTGCCATGTGCCCTGCCAGTGTCCCTTCACTTGCAGACTCCCCTCTCCAATTTGGGGGAGAGGGAGGTAACCCTGTACGTAACCATCCTATCCCATAGAATACGGGATGGCCACGGACATCAGAGCAGCTCTGCAGGGCTGGAGGCACCTCCATGGGATGCCTGCAAAGGGCTGCAGCTCTGCCAAGTCCCCATGGAGCTGGTCTCATGCCAGCAGAAGGAAAAACCTACGGGGAAAGTGGGCAGGAAAGGGTGAAAGGGAGCGAGGGGAAGGAGGGAGCTGTACCTGAGACAAGGACCAAGATTTCAGAAATGGGCTCTGATTTTAGGGATCCCAGGCCTGAGGGCAGCGTGAGCAGCAGCAGCAGCAGTGTGGGTGCTCCACACCTTATGGAAACCAGGCCACTGGCTCATCTATTTATTATTGCCAGATTTATCTGCTTCCCATCACGGCCTCATAATCCCTGGTGAGTTCACACTTGCATCACATCATAATCCCCATCAGAAAGGGAAATTAAAGCACAGAAAGATGCCAGGAAGTGATATCCAGAAGAGCATGAAGGTGCTTTCCTGCACAGCAGGCAATTGCTCTGTGAGGATAATCCCAAATGAAATCCCAACACGGCAGAGGTGACTCCAAAGAGAGTAATCCATTCCCTGCTGCCACTCAGAAATCTAACAGGTCTCTTCTGCAAGAAGATCCTCTGTCTCCATGTGATAAACTATTAAATACAAGGCTGAAACACCATCTGAAGGAGGCCAGAAGCTGCTTTTGAGTCCTCTTTATTAGAACTGGGTGGTTTACAGCTCATTAACATCTGCTCTCTAATCAGCATTCTGCAATCAAAACCCTCAGGTACCTGAGATCCTCACCCATCTGCTACTATGCTGAAATGAGAATTTTCAGTGAAAATCAAACAAGTAAACAAATCCAGGAGCAAAGCAATGTTTTCCACCTCCTGTAAATGATGCAGAAGGCAGAAATTCAACTCCCAGCCACAGGCAGAGTGTACTCAGTGTGGCTGTCTGCTCAAGCTGAACTCTGCTGCTTCAGAGGCTCCTTCCCAGGCACTTACACACTCCAGGGAGGGCTTTTTCCTCCTCATGACAAATTGAAAATGACCCTTTAAAAATAAAGGTGTCAAGCAGCAACTGCAAATTTGTTTCATCCTAAATGTACTCAAGGCATCTTTGAGATGCTCTAGAGAGCAAAATGTCAGAAGAGTTTAAGGAGGGTATTTATGATTCCCCTTGAGGCTATTTTAGCTATCAAACTGCTGTGCTCCAGCATTGCTCAGGGAAGCTCAGGGAAGGGGATGAGGATGGGTAGATCACTGTCCAGGGTACCACGCTGGCAGGGAGATGCCTCTCACTGCACATCAGCACAGAACTGGGGGAGAAACCTTGGCAAAGCTTGGCCCAAAGCTCACCAAGGTCAGGAGGAGATTGGCTGAATTTCCCAGAGGTGTGGAAGCAGACCATGGATTTAGGGAAATGCAACCCCTTTCCTGCCAGCATAGCCAGGCTGGAGCTTACTTCTCCACCCAGGACCAGCAGGCAGTTTCCAGCAGCCATTTCCTCTCACTGGGTTTTGCTGCCAGTCAAGAAGCATTGGGGAATATTTTTGCTGTCAAAGGCCCATCTTATCTTGGTGTTTTGGGAGCCCTTGCCAGGCTGAGAGCAGGGCAGACAGACAGACAGACACCAGCGTGGTCAGGGCTGTGTGCCTGGCACTCACCTCGGTGGATCACGGAGAGCTTACTGTGGAGATGTTCTAGTGCTTTTACAATCTGAAACAACAAATCCACAGTCAATCACAGCTGGCAGCACCATGAGGAGGAGGAAATATCTGGCTTCACCCATGCCACCCCCACCAGACCTGCCTGGAGGGTTTTCCACAAGCCCTGCACCCTTTCAGCAGCCCCAGGTGACAGTGGATACCCAGGGATCTTTCCTGGCAAAAGAACTGCAGGACCCTCCCCACATCTCACACTGTGTCATCTCTGCATTACATCTTGGCTTATTTATGGCTTATAAAAAACTTCACCTCAGACCAGATCCTGGCAGCCAGGTAGGAATGTCCACATGGGCAGTGGCCCACGGACCATGCTCTTCCTGGTGGAAATACTTGGGTCATGTAGGACTTGGCTTAGAAGGGAAAGCCCCTTTGCCTTCCCTCCTCACCCTGCCAGTACTCACAGAGACAGCGATTTTCCCCAGGATGTCCTCAGGAATCGTCAGGCCTTTGTCAATGACATGTTTGTAGAATTTGTCCAGTGAGGTATCCATCAGCTCCATGCAAATCCACACATCTCCCTGGAGAATAAAGAAAGCAGACATGTGCCTGTTGGAACCAAGCATCTTTCCCTTCCTTTCTTTCCTTTCCTATCCTCTGCAAAGCTCTTTGGCACCTGCCCTTTGCTGACCCATTTGCCTCTTCCCTGTCTTTTAAAACTCATTCGGCAAAATTGTATTGGGCTTTCTCTTCTCTCCTCCCCAGCTGGAATTAAGTGCTGTCCACATTCCCTACCATATAGGGTGTATGTTTTGCTGTCTTTTCCCAAAGCACAGTCCCAGTGATTTAGGAGCCCCGAAAGTTATTGGAACTGAAGCTCCCAATGCTGAACCAGGAAAAGTTCAGCTCTGCAGACCTATGCTGAAAGCTCTTCAATAAACCCTGCTTTTCAGAGTCCTCCACATTTTCCCTCCCCGTGGCTTTCTCATCCTAAGCCAGGGCAATATTAACACTACAGGACCAGGCTGTGCTGGTGGCCTCAGTGATCAGACACGCCATCAGTAAAACTTTTTGTGACAGATCCTTAGGCCAGGATTGAGCACATCCATATTGTACCCAGTCTCCATGTCTAGATGGTGATTAAACCCCTGGCCCTTGGAGGAAGTCTGGACAAGGGAATTCAGAGCCTGGCAGAAGGGGCAGCACAGCTCAGCTCCAGCATTCCATACCTCTCGGAAGAGTGCCCCATAAAAGGTGACAGTGAAGGGACAATCCACTGTCCTCATGGAGATATCCAGGTCCATCAACAACCTCTTCTGCTCCTGGCTGTTCACTGTGGCTCGGATCCGCTGGAAGGCAGAGGGTGTCAGTGGTGGCTGCCAGCACCTGGGTGCCACAGCCACACCTGGGCTGGCCACAGGGTCCCCCACACCATCCCCTGACCCTTCCACCACACCCTGACCCTTCCACCACACCCTGACCCTTCCACCACACCCCAACCCTTCCACCACACCCTGACCCTTCCACCACACCCTCAGCACTCTTTGAGCCCCTCAAGCTCAAAACCATCCTGGGTTTTGCTTTTTCCCCACTGGTTTTCAGACCATCAGGTGGACTGCTTTCCATGCAGTCACAAGGATTTGCTTCCAGGACAGAAAGATCAACCCTGAGTTAGACTCCTGAGGAGATGGCCTTGAGTATTAGTGAGGGGAAATACTTTGGATTGAAGGCTTTAAATCAGCAAAGGAGCTGCAGAGGAGAGTGAAACACCCTGTTACAGATTAGTGGCAGAAAGAGGATTTCAGGAGGAAAGAAGCCAATCTCAGCCAAGTGAGATGGGTGAGAGCTGTGTGAGCAGGGCAGTGCCCACCCCCCCTGACACAGACACGAAGGCCCTGAGGCTCACTCTACCTTCACTGCCATGATCTGCCCGCTGGGCATGTGCCGCATCTTCTCCACCACCCCGTACGCACCTCGTCCCAGCTCGGAGATGGGCTCCAGGTCATCGGCTTTCACCTCAAAGTTCTGCAGGAATTTAGTCATATTTCTCAGTAATACATATTTATTTTTATCAATACATTAACTTATTATTAATAATAATGATAATGATGTTGTTATTATTATTACTGGACGTTCAAAATATGCCTTTGCCACTAAGCCCAGCCATTCTGGTTGCTGAGCTCACAACCACATCAGTCAGTCACCCTCCAGGAGGCAGCAGGTGAGAATGAACCGACCCACAGGGAATAATCCCACACGGCTTTTTGCTGGTACAGCAGAGAAATTCCTGCAGCCTGCAGTGGCTGGAGATGCCACGGGGAGCAGGGATGCACTGTGGGAACGTGCACAAGGAGCCCTGAGGAACATTTTGGAGCAAGAGCAATCGAAGCATCCCTGACACTGCTCCTGCTGCTCACGAGGATCCTCTGCAAAAGAGCCCTTGGAGCACTCTCTTCAAATGGGAAGCAAAGCTGAAAGGGAGAGGAGGGAGAAGTGGCTTTCCCTTGGGATCAGGGTGAGTGCAAAAAGGCTGGTGGAAGAGGGAGCCCATCCTAAAAGAACCTGGCTGGAGAAACAGGTAACAGACCCATGGGAAATGCAAGCCATGGCACGCCAGGCTCTCCGAGACAGCCACAGACCTGTGCCCATAAAACACACTGGGCTCTGGGGTTTACAAGTGTGTTTGTCTTTGCACCATCCAGCACAGGCTGGCTGCCTCTGTGCAAGGAGCCTTTCTGGAGCACTGGGGCCTTTCCTCCTCCCTGGGACTGCAGGGGAGAAGTGATTTTCTTGGAGCATTGCTTGCTGTAGCAGCAGGCAGCAGGCAGCATTTTCTCTGCCTCTGTGCTGCACCATTTTGCTCCAGAAGCATCTCACACTATTTCCACCTTCCAGCCCCTGCTCCACGCCAGGGAAAAAACAAAATGAAAGAAAAGCATCCAAAGATAGATATTATAAAACACTATTGGATTAGCATTTCACTTCATAAATTAACTTGCTGACACCAAGGCCTGTCTTTTGCACCTAATAAATTTGCTGTCCAGCTTTAAAGTGCTTTTATGAATTCTGTTCTGCCCTTTTTTTCCTATCAAAATAACTGTGCTGGGTTTTGGTTTTCCCCTGCTCTGTTTTTCAGACCATCAGGTGGACTGATTTCCATGCAGTCACAAGGATTTGCTTCCAGGACAGGCAGATCTACCCTGAGTTAGACTCCTGAGGAGATGGCCTTGAGTATTAGTGAAGGGAAATACTTTGGATTGAAGGCTTTAAATCAGCAAAAGAACTGCAGAGGAGAGTCAAAGACTCTGTTAGCAACCCCCTCTCTTTATAATCGTTATTTCCAGGGGATTAGCTGCACCTTGTTGCAGCAAGGAAGGAATTTCCACGGTGGAAAATATGAAGGGAACCCACGTGCCATGGGAGGCAGAGAGGGAGTGCTTGGGGCATGTTGAGCAGAGCAGTGCCAACCAGCAGGTCCCTCTGCAGCTGACCCAGGGGCCACACTGGTGTCCCACACACTGCCCTTGCTGCAGGAGCACAAACACCAGATGCCAGTCACAGATTTATGGCTGGAGGTGGCTGTCAGGGCTCACAAGCCCCCAGAGCTCACCAGCTCCCAGGCTGGCTCTTCTCAGCTTTTATTTATCCAGCAACTGCCTTCCATTTCAAGCAAAATGGGTTGCCATTATTTTTAATAGCTGGTATTTATTCATCTGCCCTTTTTTGAGGGGGCTGAAATGAAGTAATCCCACAACAGCCAGCCCAGAATTGTCACCTGTCCCCAGAGGTCTCTCAGGCTTACCTCCTCGCCAATAGAGATGCAGGCTTTGGAGTCTAGATCTCTGGGTGGCCTGCAGAAAAGGGAAAAGATGTGAAATGTGCCTTAAAAAGATCAGTTTTCCTTCAGTGAATAAATATAACCCCCATGGTCCCCCAAGCCATCCCCTCACACCTTTATCCAGCAGCTTTTCCATGCAGGAACCCAGAGAATTTCATTGTGAAAGGCAAAGCAGGTGGCAAGCACCAAACCTCTGCCAGCCCCTATGAAAAATGGATTAAATGGGCATAAAGCCCTGTAATTATTGCCTCGGTCACAGCACATGATAACAGGCTAAAAAAAGTGTATTCTCAAGGAAGCAAAGAAAGGGAGACAAGCTGGACCTGCACAAATTGCCTCAGAACCAGAGGGTTTCCCTTCTGCAAGGCTGAATATATGGAGAAGGGGATACATTGACCTAAGACATGTTACTCAAACTGCGTGGCCAAAGTGCCACATCAGCCAAAATCAGGTGTTTTCTGACTTTTCCTGCCTCATTAAGCAGTACATGAGACATGGGCATGTGATGGGCACAGGTGATGGGCTGAGACCCCCTGGTTGTACCTGTGAAGTTACTGCCACACAATCATGGAATGGGTTGGGTTGAAGGGACCCCAAAGCTCCTCCAGGAGCACCCCCTGCCATGGGCAGGGACACCTCCCACTAGCCCAGGTTGCTCCCAGCTCCATCCAGCCTGGCCTTGGCCAGAGCAAGCACCAGCAAAGACTGGAAGCAACTGGACTTCGTGGTTTCCTTTTCCTTCTGCCTTTAGTGTTTGCAGACTTACGTGGAGCTTGTCTGTGGTTGCTCAAATGCTTCTTTAGGAATTTTCAGCCCAGGGTTTCTCTTCTTGCCTGAGAAACAAGAAAGAGGCAGAGTTAAAGAAAGGAGCTTTTTTGTTGTTGTTGTTGTTGTTGTTGTTATGATTCGTTTTGGGTTAATTTGCAAAACACAGCTTGTCTATATTTGTTGGCCTTATTTAACATAAATGCCTGGCCAGGCTGGTGGTGTAGACTCAGGGCACAGAGTTCAAACATAAAGTGCCTTTGTTCAGCAAGGCTTCATTTAGACCTGCGAGGTCTGGCTGCCAACTTGGTACAGAAAACAGGCAAGAGCTCTGGCAAAGGCAGAAAATGCAAAGGAAAAGGTATTTCTCCTCCTACCCACGTAGGATCCCTTAAAACATTTCTTAGATTTTAAGCCATTCCAGATACATAACTGCAATCCCTGGCAACATTAAAAATCTTTTTTTAAAATTGCAAGCTGAAAATCCAGATTCTGATTCTGTTTAACTGGATGTTTCATCCCGTGGTCATTAAAGTTGTGCAAACCCAGCAGAAACTAAAGCAGAATTAAGTTTGCAGGCTTCAAAGCAGTTTGTTTCTGTTCACACTGACCAGCCAAGCTTTTCTGAGCTGGATGGAGCTCAAGCTCTGAAGGAGTTCAACTGCAGCTCTCCTGTAAAGGGGGTCCAAGCCGGCAGACACGGAGCCAGGCAGAGCAGAGAAACACAAGAGCCTTTTTATGACTACACATATACAGCCACATTTCAGCCAGGGGTTTGGAATTCATGGGTAAAATAACCAGGGAACATAAGTCATGTCACCAAAACCCCAAGGTAAACATCTGGCTGGTCGGCTGTGCAAGAAAATCCCTGGTTTCCCCCCCAAAAAATGGTACAAGCATCTAATTTAGGTGTTAGACATTTTTAACCTAACAATTTATATCAATTACTTTCTTTTAAGCATGAGTTTTTCTCTCAATTCCCAACACTCTCTCAAAATTCACCTATAGATGTCTAAGTTTGTTTTTCCTTTTGACACAAACTCATGTCAATAGATACCTGTGCATCCCAGTGCCAGAGGGGTGCTGGATCAAAGTTCAGGCACCCAGAATGGAAAATGACCTTTTTTAATCAATTAGTCGATTCAGATTGCCAATATTATTTTTTTAACACTTTTTTTCCTTGTTTGCTCCAAAAGATGGGATCACACTGGCTCCTTTTTTAGAAAAGAGTCATTCCAGGATGGGACAAGCTGCAAGAATCCAGTTGACACCTCATGGGAAAAGCATTTATTGGAAACCCCTTGTGCACACTCACCATGGGGATTAGAAATCAACAGAACTGTGAATTTACACAAGGGGGGAAAAAGGAAAAAAAGCCAATTCTCTGCTCTCAGGAGCTTCCAACCTAACACAGAAAAGGCAACATAAAAGCAGCAAGGTCACTCAGAAGCATGAAGAACAGCTCTCTATTCTCCCAAGAGGTAAAAGCTGGTCTGGAAGGAAGGAAAAATGATGCTAAAACCCAGTGGAGGAATTCCCCCAGCAAGCAGAGCTGCTCTGTGACCCTTTTCCTTCCAGTCTCCTTCGTTGCACTGCCCAGGCATCCAGAAGGCACAAGTGAGGACCAAGCCCTGCTGTGCTGGATGCTCTGGATTCCATTCCTTGCCCAGGCTGTGCCAAGTGCCCCTCGGGATCCATCGGGATGCTAAATGGGTAACAGTGCTCTGGATGTTGGCGTGTCAGCTAAAAAAGGAATCTCAAAAATACAGGTCTGGCAGTGCAGGCAAACCAACCCCCTGTTTCTCTGGCAATTTCCAAGCCTGCCATCCCAGTGAACTCTGCCTCCCGAAACCTGCCTGCGTCCCCAGGCAAACAAGACAACCACAGGCACAAGAAAAGCATCCTCATCCTGATTTTGTATGTGGAAATCCAGACACAAACATCCCCCAAGCTGGCCACAGAGGCAGGAACTGCCTCTTCAGAGCTGAACTCTCCCTCTTAACACTCACCAGCTGCCTTTTGACACGCCACATGGACCAGCCCCTCATTCTGCTACAATCACACTGGCACAACCAAAATCAGATGAGAAACAGGCACCAATTTGCTCTGTTATTTCCTTTTTTACTTTTTTCCTTCGTGGCTTTGCTTGCACCACCCCATGTGCTGTACCTGACCCTCAGGAACCTGCTCTGGGGCAGCTCAGGGAGGGTGCAAACGAACCCACTGGAAATTACCCTAATTTGAACTGGAACCAGAACAGGTTGTACGGCGTTTAATCTTATCGTGGTTCACAAGTGGTGTCAGCAGAACTAGGTAGCCAAGCGCCAAACCCAAATAAATATTAAAAGCCTTCCGCCTTCTGGTGAAATAAAATCTGCACGTTGGGGAGTTTATTTTCCTTGTCTCTTCTTCACAGAATACAATATTTTGAAACTTTGCCATTTTTTTGAAGCACAATCTGTCCGTGTGCTCGAGTTGCCAAGACACAGGCACAGTTTAACATTCTTTGGGGTTTTCTTTTCAAGAACGAAGAAAGCGACAGCAGCAGCAAGAAGAAAACACGGATTTCACCAGGAGAAGGGATTGCAAATGGGAATTGCTGTATCTGGGGCCACCCTTGTCCCAGCCCATTGCACAGGGGGGGCTCAGCTGAACCCCTGCAGCTCCTCCAAAACTCAACAATCCGGGTCACGCATCCTTGAAAGAGTTTTTCCCCCAAAGACAAACACGGTTGCTTAAAGGGTTTTCTTTTTTTCTTTTAAGGAAAAAAAATAATTGGAAGTCCCAAGATCAGTTCTGTTCAATAGGAACTGCCAAGCAAGTGTCTCACTGTCAAAATAAAATCCTCCAGTTTGCCACAGCTTTGAGAGATGACGCCGTATTAAATGGCAGTTTGCAGAGAAAATCATCTGCATGGGAGCTCAGAACGTGGAGGCAGCTTAATAACATACAAAATTGGATGTTACCTGTTCCATCCACCAGAAAACCAGTATTTTCCACAGCGTTTTTATGAATCATTACTATTTTTAGCTTTGTTTCCTGAAGAAAATCACCACATGTGTTTATCTGACAGTCTGTGTTCCTTGTGGTAAAAGTGCAAATCCACTGGCCCATTACAGCCCCATCTGACAGAGAAATGGAGCTTTTGGAGACTGCAAATCTGACAAAAACAGGTGATTAAATAAAGAAGCCCCCACCTCAGAGAGAGGCTGAAGCACAAAAGCCACCCATGGAAGGCACCAGCCATCCACACCCAGCACCAAGTGGCTCCTGCTGCAAAGGTCCCCAGTGCTGGTGGAGCAGCACATGGGTTTGTACATCTCCAGATGGGTTTGCACATCTCCAGCACCCAAAAGACCCCGAGCTTTCTGTGTAAACAACTCCTGGAGCTTTGCTGGTCTCTGAGCCTTCGAGTTAAAGCTCATTTGAGAGCTCTCCCTGCAATTTGCCACATGGAAACATCCACAAGCACTTGACCCAAAAGGCAAGTTTTCAGAATAATTAAGGGGGGGAAAAAACCCAGCCTGGCTTGGAGCAATGCTGAGAAACATTCTCCAGAACCCAGTTTTGATTCAGCAAAACATCCAGGATATCTGCAATGTTAAGCATGAGCTTAAAACTACTTTCTTTTAGCAAAAAAATGTTCCCCACAGTAGATATGGAGCCACCTTTACAAAGCCTCTGTGCTTTCCTGCAAACTCCTTTCCTCCAGGCAGCTGGAATAGGCTCAGGATGAGAGGGAAACAGCCTCTGGTTGTGCCAGGGTGGGTTTAGATTAGATTCAGGAAGTATTTCTTCCCCAAGGGTGGTCAGCCTTGGAACAGGCTGCCCAGGGAAGTGGTGGAATCACCACCCCTGGAACTCTTTGAAAGACACGTGGATGTGGCACTTGGGGACATGGCTTAGTGCTGGGCTTGGCAGTGCTGGGTTAATGTTTGGACTCCATGATCTTGGAAGAGCTTTTCCAGCCTTAATGATTCCATGATTCCATGGAATTCCATGATTTTAATGCCAGTAATTGCCTGCAGCATCACCTCAAACTGCAGTGCCCCAGCACCGACCCCACGTGCCTCGTGCACGGCTCAGATCAGCCCCACTGAGCCAGCACTGAGAACCAAAGAGGCCTGAAAGCAGAATCCTAATAGGAAAAAGAAACCCTGACTTAATGAAAACACATTAAATACTTCCCTGTGAAGGTCTTAAACCCAATTCCTCAGGGAGGGGAGAAAAACACACTTCCAATGGGCTCGTTAACCTCTTCCAACTAGCACTGACAGAGCACGGAGATGAATGTCGTCAACCCCCTTTAATTAGGGCAGTGTTAAATATCAATATTGAGAAAGGAAACTTCAAAGTTTCCCAGCAAAAGGGTAGGAAGCAGATCAGAGAACACCAAAGAAAGGGAAGACAGAGGAATTCGCTGCCCACATAGGCTGTAACAGAAAATAAACTTCAACTTCTGAAGGAAAATCCCATTCCCCCATCTCCAGACTTTTCACTGCAGTCAGAAACTTCTTCATGATTTAATCCAAAGTAAATGGTTCCTTGCCACAAAAAGCTCCTATTTCCATCAAAGGATATTAACTAGTTCTGTCTTCACCACAATTTATTATTAAAGCTGCGTTCAATAGCTATGTAGCAATATTTCCTTCCAAATAACACTCTTTAGCACAGAACTTGCTGGTAAAATTTCACAGGCCTCTTTCTCCCACTTTTTCAGGAGATAAAAGTGGCTTATTTACTATTCCTGCCTTTCCTAAGGATTTTTAGTCTGATTTCTTGAGAGGTTTTGAAAACCAAATGATCTGGTTTTCCCTTATCAGCTGTACTTCCCTGTGTGAGCAACCCCCCATCTCTAACATGGGGAAAAATGGAAATATTTGGTGGATTTCCATGGAAGAAGAGTGAAACTGCATGTCCTGGACAACCCTGTACCCCACTGCTCCACAACCACTGTCCTGTCTCATCCCAAAGTGCCACTGGGCCACCTTGCAGAGGGAAATGACTCATGGCCATGGCTTAAGTGCAAAACCCCAAACCAAGAAGGGTCTTGCAAAACCAAGAAATTAAGATTAATTTTTTTTGTGTCCCAGACGTCCTGGAAATGCCCAGCAGGACAGTCCTTCATACAAAGACTTGCTCTTTGAGCTCAAAGGGCATCTCTTATCCTATAACTCAGTTCCAGCCCATATTAAGCAAGCAATGGTAGGTTTGATGCTGTCACAGAGAAGTTTAAGCCTTGCAGGACACGTGGAAATAGGCAGTCTCTGATAAATTCACTCACTAACACTCCTGAACATAAAAATTGAGATACTTTAAAGCTGGTGATGGTACCCAGGGCAGAGCAGGGTCACCTGGAGCAGCTGCTGCTGCAGAAGATATAGCAACCTCATACTGAACATCAGTTTCACATAGGATGACCAGAGGGGAAAAATAACTTTTAACAAGTATTAAAGATTATCTCAGAAGGTCATTATTTATGCTTGCAAATTATTGTAGAAACCCATCTTAGCACACATGAGAGTCCAAGGGCTGGGGATGGACTTGCCCATCTCCTTCAGTCCCCCACCATCTGCCCCAGCTCGTCACCACTCCCCAGTTCTCAAGGAAAAAATCCTTTAATCCTGCTCAGATCTTTCCACCAAGGAATGCCACAAGTGGGGACACCCAGCCAAGTGCAAGAGGAGCGTGAAGGCCGAGAGCATTCTTGGTGTCCCCACAGTCAAACACTCACCACCTCTAGACTAAACAACCACCCAGCGAAGCCTCTGGATGTTCCAGCCAAAATGCTGCACTTAAAAATGAAAATACACAGAGATAACAAAGCATATTGTGAATGAGGGGTCCCAGGGAGGAGCTGTGCTGCTGGACCTGCACAGCTCTGTGCCTGAAGCCCTGCTGAGCAATGCTCAAAGCAGGGGAACAGGGACAGGGTGGGGGAATGGCTGAGCTGTGCCCACCATCCAGGTTACAAATGCAGAGCTTTAGCCAAGCCCTGGTTTCTGGAGAAAACCAAACACCAGGTGCTTGCACAAGCACCAATAATGTGGAAAAGTGGGTCTGAAAATCTGGTTTCCAAACACTCACCAAGCCACAGAAGGAGAATTTAATATGCAAGCAGTGCTTAAAAGCTGTTGAAGTTTCACCCAATGGCCAAGGGAAGGGATGAGGTGGATGCTGCCCTTTATTTGCCTCCTTGAAACATAACTGAGCTGCTCCCTCCTCAGCCCTGTCAGCAAGTGGCCAAGTGGCACTGGCTGCTCTTCCATCACTGCCATGAGCAACTGGATCTGCTGGAGGCAAACAGAGATACTCCAGTGGGGATGATGGTGTGTCCTCTGTGCTGGACAGGGATGTTTCCCACACGTCCTTTATCTGTGTCTTCCCCTGTGGTTGTTTGCAAGAACTCCTTGGAAACGGCAAATTTGAAATCTGTTTCCTTAACAACTCATTTCAGGGCTGTCTGGGGAACAGAGCTGAGCCTGCCACGGTCGAGGTGGCTCCCAACTTCAGGCTTTGTGCCTCTCGTTTCAGTGCCGTGGAGCTGCCAGCTCATTTGGTGACCACAGACACATCCATGTCTGATTTAAAGCATTATTTATTTTACTATCCCCCCCCTCCCCAAGAATCACAATTTGGGTCAGGAAGCAGGGAAGGCAAGAGCGTTTTTATACCTGTGATGGATTTTGCCAACTCGTTTCAGAGAGACAGCAAGGTAGGAAACCCTGGAACACTCACACAATGCTGCACACAATGCTGCACTCACAGCCCACTTTAATTCCCAAGGCTCCTGAAGATGAGAAGGGCACGGCATGCCATGGCCTGGGCACAGTTCACCCAGTGACCACATACCAGCTGATTCCAAACTACTTCTTGATGCCATTTGCACCCACATTAAAGTGCTGGGAGTGTAAGTCACCATCCTGCCCCAAAGGTGGCCATGCTCCAGCACCTGTCCATGTCCCAGCAGCCAAACATGTCCCAGCTGTGCCCCAGACATGTCCCAGCAGCCAAACATGCCCCAGCCATGTCCCAGCACCCAGCTGTGCCCCAGATACGTCCCATAACCCAGCTGTGCCCCAGCCATGCCCCAGCACCCAGCTGTGCCCCAGATATGTCCCATAACCCAGCTGTGCCCCAGCCATGCCCCAGCACCCAGCTGTGCCCCAGGGTTTCTCCGTCGCAGGGCTCAACTCGCTCCTCTGACTCAAGCCTGCAACCTGTAATAAAGCCAGGGCAGGAGAGGCCCCAAACCAAAATAGCAGGGCTGCACAGGGAGGCTGGAGGTGCAGCGAGTGCACCGGTGGCAGAGGTTGAGCAATGCCAGGGTTATTTGTGTCTCTGCTGCAGCAGCCGCGCTCCCGACTCGTGGTGGCTGACGTAGCTCAGCCCTGCCGAGGCACAAACACAGTGGAGACAAAGATCTCCAGCTTTGCTGCGAGGTAAAATCACAAGGTCAGCCCTTGGTGCCTGCCTCAGACTGGCCTCAGCAGGACACAGTTCCGTGGGGAAGCTCAGAACAGCACAAGAAGAAGAGGCTGGAACGAGGCGAATCAGAAAGCTCTGCAACACGGACTCCAGGAGACTAATTCTGAATCCTGCAGTGCAGGCACACAGGGAAATGTCACCAAATCCTGCAAATATCAGAACCTATTTGCCTGCCTTTCAGTAAGCTCTGTACTTCAGTAGTTCAATTTTGAAGGTAATTTCCTGATTCAGGCTAATTTCTCTTACTCTGCCCATTTTCCTCTTAACACACCTGCAAAAGGGCTGCAGGCTGCTGGGTTAGTCATGTCAATGCTGAAACCAGAGGGATGCAATTTCTTCTTATCTATCTGCACATTTTGGTTAAGAGAGTCTGTCTGTCACTCTGATAAGAGTGCATCTCCAAATTTTAGACGACCTTCTGAGTGCAAAGCGGAAGAGACACTTTGATAGAGATTAGACGTGAGATCCTGTGGTAAGAGACATGCACTGAACAGAGACTCTGGGAAGGGGGCAGGAAACTGAAACAGCTTTGGGGCAATTCTGTACCCCCTGGAATCACCCACCAGACAAAACTGAGCCTTCCTGCAGCTCCAGTCCACAGGACATTGCAGGGAGCACCGGGACAATCACATGCTGGAGCAACCATCCAGCAGGTTTTGTGGGACACCAGCACCCAAGGCCAGTCTGGAGATGAAGGCTGGTCTGATGGAGAGGATGATACAGAACAGCTACACGGGAGAGGTACAGGAGTCCAGGATCACCTTTCATGACTTGTGGAAGTCACTGCCACCTCACTGAGCTGTTTCAGGGGCTCCCACACAGGCAGGACCTTGGACTTCAACTTCCCAACTGGGCTCTGCCCCAGTGTGTTCCCTGCACCCCATTCCACTGTTTGCCTGGGGGAAACACCAGCATGAGAGGAAGTCGAGGCTTCAGTGTCCATTTTCACACTCACAGATCAGCACAGAGAAGACACATGCTCTCTCCTGATGTGAACAGACAGGTGACAACAAACAGCTTTTCCAGATGAAGTCCCTTCCCAGCCCAGATGCAGCATCACTTCCAATCCATCAAGGGAAGCGCAGGCACAGCACTCATGCTCCTGCTGGGCTGGTGCCAGGACCACGCTGGTATCTGCAGATGTGACAAGGCCAGACAAGCCCTCCCCTGACGTTCTGCACTGCCAGGCAGCCTGTGGATCAGCCAGCTTTCCTTCAGAAAACAGATGCACTGCAGAGCAGCCCGAAATCCACCGTACCTTAGGTGCTGATGGAAGAGGGAGATGGGAGGTGGGAGCGTTCTGCCTGCCCACGGTTTTCAGCACAGGGCACAAGAGACTGGAATATTAAAAACCCTGTTACAACACTTTGGCTGAACTCATCCGGCGTGTGCATCCAGCTGCTCCAACTCCGATGGCCTGGGGGAAAGGGCACAGCTCCTCCCAAACTGCAGCACCTCCGTGCAGACATCGCCCAGCAGGAACAGCACCCGATGCACCCCAGCTGGGGCACCTGCCCTTAGGGACTCCCACCCAGCACCAGCAGGGATCACAGCCACCCTCCTGGCTGCCAGGATCTCCCAGGTGGGTGCAAAGTGGCAATGTTCAGTTCTCTGCTGATTCACCCCAGCTACAAGATGCTCTGTCAGGGTCAGGCACTGCCTCAGATCATTGCATAGAGGGGAGGAGGTGGTGGGTGGAAGGGATGGGGCACCAGGATGTGCATACTCCAACTCCAGCTCCAGAATTACTGACCCCATCCACGGCCACAGGCGAGTCAGTCAGAGACTCACAGAACATGTCCACTTGGAAGAAACCCATAAGGATCTCATCAAGCCCAAGTCCCAGAGTTGCACAAGCCTTGTTTGTGTGCGTGTCCCCTCTGCCTGGCACAGGTGTGTGTGTGCAATAATGAACTCAGACAAAAACACCTCTGTTGCCGTGGGCTCTGACTCACATCCACCAAAGCAAAGGACTTCCATGCATGAGGACACTGACAGCCACCAAAGGATGCAGCCCACACTGCACTGGGGGCTGCATGAGGCAGCAGGGGCTCACACCACCATCCTGTTCCCCTGGCACCTGACAGTATTCACCCAAATCCATGCAAGGGGTTCAAGGAAGGGATGGGAGAGAAGCACTGATTCCCACCAGGCTTGGGAGACACCTCTAACACCCTTTAGCTGCAAGGAAACACATGCCTGTGCCTAGAATGGGGCTGTGCCTGGGTGCTCCAGAGATGCTGGGTCCTCCAGAGACCACTGTGGAGGCACATACACAAAAACAGAAAACGTGAAGTTCAACGCTTTGTCCACACATGCTCCCAACTCCAACAGCTCAACACAAATCCTACAGGGACCAACCAAAGCCTCTTCCTTCTCACTTTCCTTTGCTTGACTATTTTACCCAGCAATGTAACTGCACAGGTGGCCCAAGCCTCCCCCCATCACACACAGACAACACCACTTCCACTCCTCTCTTCCCATCACACCGTCTCAAACGCCCTCAAATCCTGCACATCACCCACGGCTGCAAAACGGGAGGCTGTGAGAGCCAGAGGCAGCCAAAGGCTCAGGGAAATCCCACTGGGGGCCAAGAGATGCCCAAAAGGACTTGGTTTTCTGCTCCTCGTGGTCGCTGGAGCTGGTTGCATCCCTCGTGGTGTTGCTGCGCCTCCAGCACTCAGGTGGCCATATCCTCCCCCTGGCTCTGGGAAAGATGTGATGGTGCTGGAGATCCCACGGAGCAAGAGAGGCCACAGGGGCCTCATGGCCCAGGGTACCATGAGAAATCCCAGCAGTGGAGCTCTGGGGGAGAGCAGTGGGGCAGGCACTCCCTCCAGTCCCCAGCACACCATGAATCATGCCCCTGTTTTCCCTCTGCCAAGGTCCACTGGCTTTGCTGCCTCCCCATCCCAGAGCCTGTTTTCTTTGCTGCTTATCTCAAATTAGGAAATCCACAGGAATTGCAGGCTGGGGAAGCTGTTTGTCAAGAGCCTCCAGCCCTCGTGGGGATTTTTTTTTTTTTTTATGGGGGACTTTTCGTTTAGTTGCTGCTTTGTTTTCAGCCCTCGGTCGGTCTGCTTGCAGTGGGAGTTCGCTGGAATCAAAACTGGAGAAAAGCTCTTGGAATTCACCCGGGGAACAAAAGGGCTTTTGTGCCGGAGGATTTGGAGGACGCGGCTGCTTTCACTGCCACCACCTTCGTGTCTGTTCTCTCCGTGCCAAAGAGCACCTGCCCCTGGCACTGGAGGAGCTGGGCTCTGCCCATGCACAGGGGGACGCGTGGGCAGGGGCACGGACACCTTCCACACCTGCCAGCAGAGGAAGAGGAGCACAGAAGGGCGAAGGGCTTTCCAAATGTTCCTGCAGCGTGGCATGCGAGGCTTATCCAAGCCTTTGTGCTCCGTGTGTCTCAGGAAGGCTGGGTGGGCTCAGCTCCTCAGGGCAGCGCCAGCACCCTAAAAAGCCTCCCAGGGGACTCTGCCATGCCATGGGTGCTCCCTGTGCAGCCCCAGGGATGAGGGGCTGAAGCTCCCAGAGCCAGCGTGGGAGCTGAGGGGATGCTGTGGGTTCGCCCACGAGATGGGCAACATTCCCAGTGCTCTGCTTGCTTGTTTTAGCTTTCCCTTATCCACCAAGATTTCACCTCAGAATGCCACAGTGAGGGACCATATGGAGCTACGGGGCTCTGACCAGCTTCCCACACCAACAGCAAGCAGGCAGCAGCAATTGTCCTGTATTTAACATAAAAGCAGGTGCTCCATTCGCCTCAGCCACAATGGGGGCAGGATTTGCCTTAAATCCGTGTGCCACAGCCCAGCTACAGACACTTGTACACTTCCCAGACCCACTGCTCCTGGAAAACCTGACACTGGGAAGGAGCATCAGCCTCATACAATCACAGAATCACAGAATATCCTGAGCTGGAAGGGACTCACAAGGATCATCGAGTCCAACTCCTTTCCCCACTGCTCTGCAGAGCCTCAAACCCCAGTCTTCTCAGGGTGATCCTCTCCCAGTCAGACACTCCATAGACACACTTTTGCTCGAGGTCTCCCTCCAGCTTCAATTTTGCTTTTATGTTTTTTAATGTGCTCAGTGCACCTGGGATTTTCTCCCAGAGTGGGGGTCCTGCAGCAGAGCTCTGTCTGCCCTGAAAACACAGCTCAGCTCCTGCATCTCCCCCAGCTCCCCAGCCCTGAGGGATGCCCAGCCCATGCACCAGCACAGGGGCTGCTGTCCTGGCAGTGCCAGCACTCGCCTCCCGAGCCAGGGCCTCTTGGAGCTGTCAGATGTGCTGCCAAGCTCTGGGAAATGCAAATTGCTTTGGAAAAGGAAGGTGACATTTCCACTCACTGCTGTGCTGCACTCACAGCCCGCGGCTCCAGCTGGGAAGGCTCTTGTGTCTTGTTGGTGCTTAGATTTAAGTGCAAGCTCAGCACGAGCTCACGTTCCCACTAAGGCTGTCCTGAGTGGCAGGCTGAGGGAGATCAGGGGTGTAAAGGCTGTGCCACACAGCTTAGCCTTTGCAATAGCTGCAGCATGTCCCTGTCCCCCAGGCACCTGACTGCCACCTTCAGCCCCTTACCCAGTCCCAAAAGGGACAACCCACACATGGACACTCGTGGCTCCCCATCATCACCCTCCTGTGCCCAGTGATGCCTCGTAGCATCCACTGGCAAAGCCACAAGGGCAAGTGCTCAGGCTTGTTCAGCCAAAATGAGTCAGGCTTGGACACAGGAAAAGCAGGACTTTGCTAAAGCAGGAGGGTGTGATGGGCCACGAAGGACTTGCCTGGGGAGCTCAGCCAATGGCCCCTTTGGGGTGTCACTGTCCCCAAAAATACAAACACAGACATTTGTCCTCCCCCTCCTTCTCCTCACATGGCAATGCAGCCTCATTTCTCCACGGAGATGCTTTTGCCCTCTGAAAACAGTCCCTGTGGGACACCTGTCCTGGTGTCATCATCCCCACAGCAGGACAGAATAAAATGCAGTCAGTACCACAGGGCAGTCCAAGGTTTTATTGCTGTTACCAGGTGCTCCAGGCAGCCACAGGAGTCTCATTTTACCAAGTACAGATGGAATTTGTTCAGCATATTGTAAATTTGGACATTCCAAATGCACCACCATCAGACATCTACTGCTGATGCTCTGCATATAATTTTCTGCTCATGAGTAAAGCCACCTTCAGTTAAAATGAGCAATTTACATTCTACAGAGAAAAAACTGCTCATTGATTTGGTCATTCTGTGTGCTATGAAGTATCAATAATATTTACAGCCAAATGGGAATATCCATGGAAATAGAAGAAATGCCACAAGCCATTTCTTCAGCAACCTCCTCACCTACTGCACAGAAGTTCTGGGGAACAGAAGGCCTATGTTAATCCATTTGGAAGTGAGAAATTAGGTGGCAACCCCACCCAGAGGTTTTCCTGCATTAGAGGAACGTCAGGGCACCAGCAGCACTGCCATGGAAGGGGAGGATCTGCTTCCCTGCCTAACATTTTCTCATGGGGAATTTTGGTAAAGGTTCAGCCAAATATTGTGATTAACTTTTCAACATGGCTTTGACCAAGCTGCCTTTGTGCTACCCTGTTGGACAGCTCTCTCTTGCTGTTCTTTAATGATTTAAGAGCTTATTTGCTTATTTTAATATCTAAATTATTAATAGATGGTATTTCATAGATCTGGACAGTGTAGATGGGAGGAACTAACTCCTGCTCCCTCTACTGGTAATGCCTCCAGCAAACGTATAGGTCCTACTTTAAAAACATACAATACTATGTACAGGAAGAAGCCAAGGGAACTGCAGGAAAGCCAAACTGCATCCCCTCCAAGCCCCAGCACCCACCCAAAGCTCCAGCTCTGCAGCTTTGGGCACTGCCCCAACACCAGGGCAGGACAGCAGGCTGCAGGGAATAGCTGCCCTCCTGTTTATTGCACTGTCAGCAGCAACTGCTCCAGGAAATCACCAGCACAGAGACAGGAGAGGCCAGAGCTGCTCCAGCACTGCTGTGGCAGTTGTGAGTCTGTCCCACCATGAACACAAAGGCTGGTCCTGCAAACACCTCAGCAAGGCAGGTTGGCACAGGCAAGGAGGCTCCAGGAGCTCAGAGCTGCGAGGTGAAGGTGGATGCTGCTTCCAGGGAAGCTCTTAGAAGTTCCAACCCATTTTAGTCACAGGTCAGAAAGCATGACCTGCCAGACACCTGCTCAGAATCATGGAATATCCCAAGTTGGAAGGGATCCACAAGGACCATCAAAGTCCAACTCCTGACCCTGTACAGACACCCCAACCATCCCACCCTGTCCCTCAGAGTGTTGTCTAAACCCTCCTGGAGCTCTGGCAGCCTTGGGGCTGTGCCCACTGCCTTGGGGAGCCTGGGCAGTGCCCACCACCCTCTGGGGGAAGAACCTTGTCCTGAGATCCCACCTAACCCTGCCCTGACACAGCTCCAGCCATTCCCTGGGTCGTCACTGGTCACAGAGAGCAGAGATCAGTGCCTGTCCCTCCAGGGCTCCTCAGGGAGAAGCTGCTGACTTCTCTGAGGTCTCCCCTCAGTCTCCTCTTCTCCAGGCTGGAAAGCACACACTAATCTGTACATCAAATAAAGAGCAAGCAGTATGTAAAGAACAGAAGCCTTTCCCCAGTTTTTCTCATGCAATTTTATCTCAATTTGGAAAACACACTGAAGGAATCCACTACAGCACAGCACTGTAGCAGAAGGCAGCAACACTTATCCTTTTTTCCCTAATAAAGAGTCCCTGACACAACTGAGCACATCTTTTCTCTCTCCATATGTCCACATGGATTAAAGCCCATCAGGTCACATCTCTCCACCCAGCCTTCTAAATCAGGAGCTGAAAATACAAACCTCTCTTTATAAGCCTTTCTGTCAAAGCCTCCACAGAACTCTCCATGCAAGTTCTGAGACTGTCGTTTCACTTATACACACACACTCCCAAAAATGATACTGCTTTCTATGGGCAAGAGCACACAAGCACAAATGGGAAAGAAGAAGAGCAGAGGGGAAAAAAAGCAACCAAGAGAAGCAGGATAGCGTAAGTCATGGACTCAAATCCATAATGTCCATCTCACTAAGCAACCAGGACAAAATACATCCCTTGTAAATTCTTATGTGTGTGCTCAACCCCAACCAAGCACATTCAGTCCCACTGACTCCTGCACAAGGACTTGGATGCTCCAAGTTCAGCACGTGCACACATAGGTTCAGGATGAAAACATCCTATTTAGCTTCTCCTTTAAGGGGAAGGGAAAGAAAAGAATTCTTCAGCCCCTACTCGCCCAAACAGGGCTCTGCTTGGGTACAGCTGCTCTGACTGGACCTCAGGACTGCTGCTGCCTTTGTAAAACACACTGCTGGGAAAGGAGCCCCCCTTGCAGGAGGTGCTGGCTGGGGAGATGCTGCACAGGATGGGCCCTCACTGAGTGTGCTGCGAGGTGCAGTGAATGGCTGATGACGCTGGAAGTGCTGGCATTGTTCTGCTTTGGCTGCAGGAAGAGCCAGAGGAGGAATGCTCTCCTAGTGCAGGAAGCTGTTCCAGCCCCTTATCAGGCATAAAGCTTCTGATTTCTTGCGGGGGAAGTACCAAATGTTTTTGAAGGGAAGAAAAAAATAGGGGCAAAAAAAAATCGCATGCTTGGCTCCAAAGGAAGCTGCCTAATGGCATGAATGGAGCTGAAGTCATGCCACGAGAGAGGCTGTGGTGCTGCCCAGCTCAGGGGGCTGCGAGCAAGGGCACCTTCCCCTGCTGGCACCCCACAAGGACCTGCAGGGGTGCAAGCCCTGGGGTCCTCCTCTCTGCCAAACCTGTGAATTCAGCCTTTCCTGTCTCCAGAAAGCAACTCACTGCTGCTCTCCACTGAAGGCAACACCTGTGCCACCCTGCCAGGGGCTATTTTGGACTCCCCTTCCAGTCCCAGTCCCAGCACTGCCCTGTCGGGGGGCTGCTGTGGGATGTCCTTCCATGCACTGCACCAATCTGGTCTTTTAGTTAATTTGTGGAACTGGTTCCTTGGCAGGAACCCAAGTTTTCCGCAGAGATGTTCCAAGTTTTATTAGCAAATTGCTGATGTCCTTGGGAAAGGTAAGGAAGTCAGAGCCTATGTTAATTGCTTATATTTTTTTTCTAGAGAGTATCTCCCAAAGGGCAATTCTATGCCACATAGCACAGCTCTCTGGATACACAAGGACCAGTCTAAACAATGGCTGTCTTGGCTTGTTGTATAGATGTCTGACTAAAATTCTAAGTATATTCCCTATTTTATCAGACTTTGTGCCATGTTTCATTCAAGCCCTCCCTGTCTCCAGCCTGGTTTCTCCTGGTAGGTTGTTAGGCCATTGTGGTTTTCATCTCTCAGAGTTAAAAAGCAGAAAAATGTTTTGGAACGGGTCAAAATCCAACCATATTAGAGCGTTGCCTTTCTCCTGCTTTAATAGGCTACTCTGACAGCCCTCTGCTTGTTAAATGAGAGAAAAATCTGTGGGCATGCAGCGAAGGTCAATCTTGTGGTTTTTGAAAGCATTTAATTAACAGAGTTAAGCACCGAGGTCTGCTTGGGAGGGAGCTCCTACATTAACCAGCATCCTCCTATGCAGAGAGCAAACCTTCCAGAGGGGACTGCAGGATTCATCTCCATGTGCCAAACTTCAGTGCTGTTCAAATTCAGGTCCAGCAGCCTCCCTGTCCTGTTCCCACCTCCCAAACCTGCCAGGAGTTTGGAAATCACGGTCAGACCCATGTCTGCACCTCCCTAACAGCAGAGTCCCAGCTGGCCAGACCCTGACCTTCCTCTGCAGGGGCTGAGATGGTCCAGTGCACCTTCAGGGCCCATCAGGGCTGCCAGAGCCCTGTGCTGTGGCTTGTGCTTCTGCTCGAGGCATTTTTGCCAAGTGCTGAGGCTCAGTGCTTAAACAAATCTCCTTAAGATGTAGCTTAGCCCCAAGGGGTTTTGATGACAGCACATAAAGTCTCTGTCTTTTCCTTCATCCCACTGGCAGAAGAGGATGGCTATTCTCAGCTCCTACAGGTGTTCGCTCCTTGAATAAACCTACAATAAACATCCCATATTTGTGCTTTAACCCTGGGCAGCCACATGCACAAAGCCCACAGTCTGAGGCTGACACTTCCTTTCTAAAAGGCCACAGCATCAGCTGTTTGAGAGAGGAAATCAATCCCAGCCCTCTCAAAGCCAAACTGGGTTTTATTTCTTCATACTTTTGCAGCACTGGAGACCCTAATTTCAGGCAATTAAAGCAGCCCTAGGAAAAAGGGCTGTGTTGAAACCAAAGCTGGGAAGTGTGTCTCTGAGTGGGGGCCAGCTGCCAGCACTGGAGAAGTGCCCTGGGAGAAGGAGCCAGTGCCCAGGGCAGTGTGAGGTGCTGCACAAACCCTCCACAAAAAGAGTGGGTGCCAAAAGGGCCTTCTCATCTCCAGGGCCCTGGTTTTTTAGGGAATGCTTCCCCTCCTACATGCAGGTACTTGAGTCAGCCTGTGAATCCAGCGGGCTCTGACTGGGGCTCCTGCACATGGGAGATGATGAGAGGCAAGGAGAGCATCCAGAACAGAGTAAATCCAGGGAAAGCATCACAGAACTGTTTGGGTTGGAAGGGACCATAAAGATCATTTCATTCCAATGCCCTGCCATGGGCAGGGGCACCTTCCACCAGCCCAGGTTGCCCCAAGACCTGTCCAGCCTGGCCTTGGACACTTCCAGGGATCCAGGGGCAGCCACAGCTTCTCTGGGCACCCTGTGCC
>JAWWEE010000041.1:2277443-2289115 GCA_035221455.1 Xenops minutus
CCTGCACCCCTGCCTGCACCCCTGCCTGCACCCCTGCCTGCATCCCTGCACCCCTGCCTGCATCCCTGCCTTCATCCCTGCACCCCTGACTGCATCCCTGCCTGCATCCCTGCACCCCTGCTTGCAGCCCTGCAGCCGTGCCTACACCCCTGCCTGTATACTTGCATGCTCCACTGCCTACCTGCACCCTTTCCTGCATGCCTGCACTCCTGCATCCCTCTCTGCATCCCTGCAGCCGTGCCTGCATCCCTGCACCCCTGCCTGCACCCCTGCCTGCATCCCTGCACCCCTGCCTGCATCCACACCTGCATCCCTGTGCCCCTGACAAGCATCTCCTGTCACCCTGCACCATCTGGGTGCCCCACAGTGAATGTTGGAAGAATAAATAAAAGTAACTAAGCACTAAGAAATTTGTGCTTTAAAAACATTTACAGTTAAGTTAGTGCCAAGGACATTTTACACCCCAGCAAGATACTGGTGACAAAGGTGCAGAATCCAGTGAAAAGGTTGCATGGAGAGCACGGCTGGGAGTGCACACAGTGCTGACACCTTTTCCTTGGGCTGGAAAATGTGTGTTTTTAGCTGATTTTGATACCATGCCTCCATTCCCAGCCAGCCCCAGGCAGTGAAATCACACTCGTCTGGCCTTGCCATTTTTAGCTACAAGGGCCAAACTCTGAAGGAGGCTGCAACCCTCAATTAGGGATCTGTGTGGAACTTCCTGCTGTTCAGAGGGTTTCAGGGATGAGGGAAACGCGCTGCTGTGCGTGGTCCTTCCTGCCAAACTTCCAGCTAGAGCAAATCCTTACAGCCAAGCAATAAATCCCCAAAATGAAAGCCTTGGGATGGAAATGCTGACAGACCCTTAACTCAGACATTACAACTGGCAGTGTTGCCACTCAGTACCCATGAGCTAAAGCAGCATTAGGGCAGGATCACCATGAGGAGCCAGAGGCTCTGGGTTTTAATAGGCTTTTAACATTTCTAACAAACATTGTTGGACAAACTTGCACACAGGTGCCAACTGAGGGATGCTCCTTTGGGTTTTCCTGAAGTTTTTGGGTGACCATTGAAAGATCTTCCACTGGGAGATATTTAAACCTGGTTGTTTTCATAGAATCATAGAATCATGAAATATCTGAGTGGGAAGGGACCCTCCAGAATCATCCAGTCCAACTCCTGACCCTGCACAGGACACCCCTAAGAATCCCACCCTGTGCCCCAGAGCATCACCCAGCCCCTCCTGGAGCTCTGGCAGCCTTGGGGCTGTGCCCACTGCCCTGGGGAGCCTGGGCAGTGCCCACCACCCTCTGGGGGAAGAGCCTTGTCCTGAGACCCATCCTAAACCTTCCCTCACACAGTTCCAAGGAATTTTTTGCTATAGAGGATGGTGTCCTTGTTCTCCACAGCATCCTGAAGCGCTGCCATGTCCCTTGCTGGCTGCCAGGTGCTATTGGGTGTCCTGGGATGTCCCTGTCACACGCCCAGGCTTGGACAGCACAGCAAACCCTGTGTCCCACCACGAGCAAACAGCACAATGGCAATTTTTACTGTCTTTTTCTGCTTTCCCTCTTCCCCCTCCCCAAAGGCACGGAGGGGTCTGGGGTACCCCCACAGCGCTGCCTTCCTCAGAATTAGGGCACCCTTTTACAATGCCCTGCTGAGGCCAAGGGGAATTTTCTCCCGATTTTCACAGGTTTGGGCTGAGCTGGGGCCTGCAGAGTCTTGTCCATCTCACGTGCTGCACAGCAGCTCGTGTGTGCAGGGCTGGAGGGCGTGTGATGCTCGGCCAGGGGATGAGCCCAGACAGGCTGCAGCAGGACCAGGAGGTGCTGGGGAGGGCACACAGGGGCACACAGCAGCATCACCCCCAAACTGGGGGGCTCCCCCAGGCTGTGGGGTCTGCAGCCTCCCCCAGACCCTGCAGGATGCCCTCCCCTACCCCAGAGCCAAGCTGGGACATGGGTGGGTGACACGATGTGAGTGGGACTGGACATGAGAGCATCACAGAGCAACTGGACAAACACGCTGTGGCTTCAGAGCCCTGCGGAAAAATGTCCTCCCTGCATCTCTAAACAGAGGGTTTGCACCGAAATATGTATTTGTTTCAGACACAGCATCCTTTCCAGCACTTGCTTTGATCGGGGCGCTTGGAAGCTGAGCCGGGTCACGCGTTGGGTTTGTCCAGGGAAAAGACAATTAGAGGCTTCAGTGTCAGTGTTTGTGCAAACCTCACTCGGGGGTAATTAATCCCAGAGCTCTGTCCACAAACAACAGCGAGTTCCAAACTGTCCTGCTTCGCTCTTGCAGCACCATTGTCAGAGGTAGTCTCTGTATCTCAGTTTCTTACATCTCGGTGTGGAGGGGTGTGTTTCTTCCCCTGGCCCATCTCTCTTGACTAAAAATTATTTGGAAAATTCAAATGCTGGTCCTGTGTGGTTTATAACTGTTATAATCATAGGTGGTGAGAAACAGCAAAACTGCTGTCCAGACACCTGTGGTGCCTCCCTGTGCATCCCAGAACATGAAATTCCCATTGTTTTTCAGCTGAGGTGGTGGTCAGTCCCCTCAGACCATGTGGACAGGCGAATGCCAGCCATTCCCTAATGCTCCCGAGGTGCAGAGGCCTCACACTGCAGCTGAGAATTAAAAAGAATTAAAAAGAGTAGGAATAAGCACACTGAAGGCTCTGCCTGCTGTGGGGCAGCAGACAAGGCAGGACTTTCTGCTACAAAAGGTGAATAAACTGCAGGAAGTTCTCCAGTCCAAGAGGGACCAGCTGGGATAAGGGATGCTCCAGAAGGATGTCTGGGGAAGGAGCTGGAAGAAAAGCCCAAGCAAACAGTGGGTGCAGATGCTGGGGAGGAGAATAGGGCTGGGGGAGAGAGGAGGTGAGAAACAATAAGCTGTCCTGAGCAGGAGCTGCTCATGGGAGCAGAGACCATCTGCTCCTCAGGGTCTGAATGGGTGACATCCTGCATTCCTTTGTTCCCCGGGTTACAGGGAATTGCAGGCTGCAGGCATTTAAAGCCAAACACAGCCCCGGAGAGTTCAGCCACATCTTACCTTTTGTCTGAATTGCCTGTCTCCTCCTCCTCCAGCCTCTCCTCTCGCAGCCCTCAGCTCCCCCAGCACATTCTTCCACCTCGGATCCCAAGGAGGTGGATTAAAGCCCAGGAGGACATTACAGTTCTCAGAAAGTTAAACAAACTGTGCTGCACAGGGTGGGATGTTGGTGCACAGGGTGGGATGTTGGTAAACAGGGTGGGATGTTTGTAAACAGGGTGATATGTTGGTAAACAGGGTGGGATGTTGGTAAACAGGGTGGGATGTTGGTAAACAGTGAAATGTTGGTAAATTCTCTCCTCGTGGCTTTAGCCCGCTAGGTGGGGAAGTGGGAGAGGATAAAATGACCCAAGAAGTACATGCAGCTCATAAAGGAGGCAGAGTAAATAAGGCCAGTAAATAAAAACTACATTCACCTTAGTAATAATAATGTCTTAGAGCCATAAATCTGGCTGGATAATAACGATGAGTCGAGCACACCCTTCCTGCAGGGGCGAGGGTGATGCTCATGTCTGTAAACCTAGGGAAGAGGGACAGAGGTGGAGAGCCAGGTAGGATTTTTTTAAATTTTTGGAAAAATATGAAGTCAATGCACAGATGAACTAAAGCAGCCTCAGACCTCTGGAAATCATTGACTTGGGGGCTGGGAGAAAAGGCATTTTTATGTGGCCTGTCTTATGTTGCTTGTCCCTCCTTGTGAGCTTTGCAGTCCTGCTCTTGAGGATGATTTGCCTCTTGTTAAAAGCCTGAATTTTTGCCAGATAAGTATTATGTGGTCCCCTTTTTGCTGTGTTGCTGCACAGAGGTGTCCATGCAGAAAACTCCCATCGAAGGTCCCATCCCTCTGTCATGTGTTGGGGCTGGGGTTGGCACGAAGGGGCACATCTGAAAGTTGTGGCTGCTTTTTCCTTGCCTTCTGGTGTGGGTTTTAACGCTGCAAATACTGCTGGGGTTTTTTCCCTGCTAGCATTTCCTCCTCTCTGCACTCCCTGCATCACTCTCTCTGTATAATAGATTCTGTTTATTTCGGTGCAGTAATGGACCCAAATGCATCCTTCAGGCGTCCTGGGAACACTTAGCCCAGCCTTCAGTCCCAGCCCTTTTGTGTCTGATGGGTTTGCAGGGCTGGCTCTGGGTCACATCCTGAGCCCGATGCTGTGCCACAGGGTCCCTGTTCACTGCCTTGTGACTGCTCAGCTCTGCCAGGGGCACCTGGATGCTTCAACATCTTTTAGGGTCAGATCCATCACCTTTAGTCCTCGTGGTTTTAAGATTTGCAAGCATTGTTTGAATGCCCAGTGATTTCACCCCAAAGACAGGAGCAATAAAGAAAATTCAGTTTCCTAAATTCTGCCCAGTCACCCATATCCCAGCCCCTTCACAAGGCTGAGTGCAGCAGCACATCTGCTGCTCTGAGGAATTTTTAAATTACTCTAAGGTTCCTCTGAAGTCACATTCAGTAAGCACCTGCTGTTTGGGGAGGGATCCTCACTCCTTGCCAGGAAGGCAGAGATGGGAGCAGGACCCCAATGAGCCAGAGCTGGAGCCCCCAGCCCTGTGGCACCACTGGTGACACAGCAGGATGTCACACTTCACTGGTGGCTGGGTGGAGGTGTGGGCTCAACAATCCCTCCAGTCCCCTGCCCAGTGTCCCTCGCTCCTGGATGACAGAAGCATTTGGGATTTTGGGGGAAGAGTTTCACCTCGGGCCACTGCTCTGCATTTTGCACTTTGTTTCTCACTGTTTTTCCCTTTATTTTTTTTCCAGTAAAATATGTTGCAGGCTCATTCAACAACACAATTAAGGGTTCAGTCATAAACTGGTCATTTCTCTGGATCCCCATGGATGCAAATCCATGTCTGCCCATGCTCCTGCATGGGGGCTTTCTGCAGAAGCCTGGGTCCCACCCAGGGCTGAGTGTCTCGGGGAGGGAGCCCAGGGCTCCTCCTTGCCACACCAGAGCTGCCCATCAGCTCTCCATGGTCAGGGATGATTAAACCACCATGTGAGTGGTTTTATCAAGGTGGTTTAATAAACCTTTATTACATTTATGTAACTTCTTGGGCAAGATGATCTGGAGTTAACGACTGGAGCTGATTTTCTTAGTGAATACATCCAAAGAATTTGTCCAAAGCCTGTGGAACTCCTTTGTGCTCCTGTTTAACACAATATAATACAAGTTTGGATGGTTTGGTGTAAACATTGGCATCAGAGGGGCTTGGACCTGACACTTGGACACCTTGGACACTGAAGGGGAAGGTGGCCACGAGCCCTGGGTGGCTTTGCCAGGCGTTTCATCCCTACATGGCAAAATCCCTGCCTGGGATGTGGGTTCCTGATGACTTTTTGGGTATGGATACAATGCCACACCATGTCCCAGCCATTCTGGGGTTTGGTGGGAGATACCAGGAAACTCCCAATACAGAGTATGCAAGGCAAGGAGACACCTGGATATTTTGGGATAGAAGCTGAGCCTTCACCAGCAGCCAGGGAGAGGAAGGAGGAGGAGGAGGAGGAATCCACTGTAAAAATGTTCTGAAACATGGTGGACTGAGGCTGAGCAGCTCCAAAAGTGAGCCTCTGAGAGCAGCAGTGCTAAATAAGGACAGGTAGCGCCTCTGTCTGAAGGGATGTTTTTGTTGGGATGGCAGCAGGAAACATAATTTTCTTTAGCTGACATGTATATCTGGAGTATGTTGTAGTACAGAGTCAGCCAGTGTGGTGCTTTTTTAAAGAGGGAAATCATATTTTCATAATCCATCCAGAAAACCACTGGGAAGGGAACACAGCTGGAGGTGGGCAAGTGGCCACTGGACCAGAGGATGGCAGTTCTGATAAAAAATACCTGGTTTCTGTCACGTCCCCATCAGTGATTGGGCATGTTTTCCCCTCCAAACTTTGCTAGTTTAAAATAGGCATGTTGGTGCTTTTTTTTCCCTACAAACATGAGGTATTATTCATGGCCAGAATGAATATATGTTTGTCCCCATATGGCTGTAATTACAGTATTCTATATGCATTACATACAATGTATATATTGTATATTATACTGCTGGCAAGGTTGTTGTTGAGAGTCTGTTGATTCTTCAGTTTAAAGCTTGTTTTTTTCCAGAGGTTTCTAACTTCCCGTAAAAGTCTATTCTGGGCTGAAACTCCCTGTGCCAAGTCTTAGGCCAAGATTGAAATTTCTTTTATGAAATTTTATTTTGAGCCAAATTGGAATGTTGTTCCAGAAGGTGGATGAGGGCATGGAGTAAAATCTCTGTCTTGCATGGTGTGAGCAGATCTGACTCCTAAAGAGCTTGAGTGTTGGGTAACCTTTTATAAAGGTGCAAAATGTTGCCTTCTCCAGCTGGTTTTTAACCCCTTTTCTTTATAACCAAGAATAAATTGCTCTTGGTATTGGCCTGTACATGATCATCATGCCCTGGGTTGGAATATCAGGATGTTTTTGCTGTCCAGCAGCTGGTGGCTTTGGCAGTGGCCGAGCACCCCTCTCATCTGGGTGCAGCTGCAGACTTGGAGCAGTAAATGCTGAAGGAAGTGGGTTTTACACAGTTTATTTTAGTCCCTTTCTAGCTCCCAGAAAAGGCAGGTCTCTAAATTAGGTGCTCTGAATTACTGCTAAAGGGCTTCCCTGGCAGGGAATCTGGGCTGTAGATGATGCAAATGCATCATCCTTGTGCTTTTGCACAGGTTTATTGATGTGAGCACATGGTTTCCAGTAAATATGCAGTGTATGTCCTCAGCCTGCTGTTTGCATGAGAAAAATAGATCTAAACAGTAGCAAGAGGCGGGCAGAAGTGAGACTCAAGTTGGTTAAAAAGCAGATGGTAGACCAAACGAAAATGTAAAATAATTTGGCTTTATCTGTACTTGTATCTGACAGCTTTATGTGACGGGCTTCTGGTTCCCAAAGGGCTCTGCAAAGCTTTGGTAAAAAAAAGAAATGGAGAAAGAACAGCTGCTTTACCTGAAGCTTCTGCATCAGTGCACAAAATCATTACAGCATTCCTGGGCTTCCTGAGAGCTCTCTGCAGACTGGGAAGGGCAGCCAGAGCAGCCCCACTCTTCCCATCTGTGACAGAAAAGCCAGAGGGGACAGAAGGGCCACATCCACCAAACTGAAATTCGAGAATAATGCTCCATCTCTGGCCATGTATTTGCTGTCCTGATACCGAGCTCATTCTGCCCAGTCTGCACAGCAAACAAAGGATGGGCAGGACCGCCCATATTTAATTGCAAGAATTGATGGAGGCATCTCCTTCTGCTCTGCTCCATATCCAGGGCAGCAGGTTTGGCTCAGGATGCACAGGGATGCTACCAAAGAATTTGGAAATGGTCCTTTGTGATTTTTAAGGCTTAATTTTTTTTTTTTTTCTCTTTACTTTTGAAAGGCTGAGTCAGACAAAGAAAGAAATGGAAGAAAGGAAAGAAAGGAAATTCAGTCAGTCATGTTTCCTTTCCGGATGAATTAATGCATTACCACTGCAGTGCATTGAACTGTGCTTCCCTAATATCCTGTTTACTGAATTCCTTAGGTGAGCACCTGTGCACAACTTTCCTTTTCAATTAAATACCCCTGTAAGGAGACCCTTTAAACAGAAAGTGGAAGAAATGGCACAGCCTGGCAGGGAGGAAGTGCCATTCTGCATGTGCTGCTGTGGCTTTGGAGCTGCTCCCAATGTGATTCAGAGTCCATGAGACCAAAGTGATGAGGACTGGAACAAGATGATCTTTAAGGTCCTTTCCAACTCAAATAATTCCATGAGTCTGTGATAAATCTTTGCTAAGAAGTGTAATCTGGACAGGCTTTTGGTGCCCACTGCTTGCAAACACAGCATCCATTCCCATCTCAGTGCAGATTCCTACTGGTCTGGAAAAAATTACATCACCCTTGACTTTTTGAGTCTATAAATGGGGATTATGGTTGAGGCACCTGAGCATACAGGGCTGTTGCAAAAATGAATTAGGTGGTGGTTTTAATGTGCTTTGAAGATGAAAAGCATGTCAGTGCTTTAGGTGATAATTGCTCTCTGAAGGTTCTCTACCCGTGGTGCAGGTTGGGTTTGACCCTCAGATGCTGATGCTGCCACGTGTGTTTGGTGGTTCTCTGGCTGCAGCAGCACCCAGGACCGTGGGTGTCTCACCCATCTGACAGTAAAATACATTTTAGGGGGGCTTATCCTCTCATACGTCACAGCCTGATGCTTTGGAGCACCCACGTGTGAAACCTCTCCCCTGCTCTATGGGTTTCCTGTCCATGAGCTGTGCTGGGGGGGTTTTGCTGCAGACCCCGAGCTCTGAGCTCTTCTCTGGAAGGACAGAGCTTGAGGTAAGGAAAGCTTTGAACTTTTGAAGGAGGAGTTGTTGGGCTAAAATACCCTAAACTTCAAGGAGTTGCAAACTTTGCAGGTAGAACGTAAAATCATGGAATGCTTTGGGTCAGAAGGGACATTAGGGACCACCTTGTCCCCACTCCCTGCAATGGGCAGGGACACCTTCCACTACACCAGGAAGAAGCAAAACATGAATATGAGCAGTTAAAACTTTTGAACTATAAACAGAGACCACAACAAACATCAAAGTGACCAGAAGAATTCAGCCTCAGACGGGCTTCTATTCTGTTTAATGCTTGATGGATGAAGATAAGGAGTTTGGGTTTTTTTTTTCTATTGAAGTTCTAGTTATGCTATTGTATTACTCAGTATTAATAAGGCAAAAGTGAAGGGCATTATTTAATTAGAGGGCTTTTATGTAATTCTCTTTGTTAAAGTGGAAACCAGTGGGGGAAAAAAGAGTTTGCATGAAATTTGTGCTCTGGGACTGCAGCACAGGGTGCTTGTGCCTGATGAGGGCTCTGGGACCACGCTGGGGCTTGAATTAGATGTTCCCAGTTGTTACTGTAGGTGAAGGTGTGGATGCAAAGGCTTCTGCATGGCTGTGGTATTATGTATGCAAACAGTGCTCCTCACTTAAAACTCTGCTGGGAGACCCTTTCCTTCCCTCCCCATGAGCACACAGCCCCTAATCTCCACTTCCCAAGAAAAACGTGCAGTCCACACTGCGGCTACAGATCCGTGCCACCGGTGAGTGATGCTCGTGCAGCTCCGCAGGGACACAAAACACGGCGGGCAGGGAATCCCAAACCCTCCCGCATCCCCCGCAGGGACCGGAGCGGAGCGGGAGCCGTGCGGTGTGTGCCGAGCGCTGGGTGCAGCATCCCTGCGGCGGGGCTGGGGATGCTCGGAGGCAGCGCTGCCTTCGGTGCCCCGCTCAGCCCTCCCTCCCCAGCAGCAGCATTTAGGAAAAGGAGCAGGTGGGATTGCGCTGCCGGCCGCGGGAATAGCGCGGGGAGCATCTCCGTGGGGTTCAGCGCATCCCAGTGTCAGCTAAAGGGCTGTCCGCGGGGTGACGGGGACACTGGCCCGACGGGAATAACGCAGTGGGAAGCGGCACCCCCCGTAAATAACAGGAGCTCGGCGTTTGTGTGCAGGGCAGCGTTTTCAATGCTTTAATTTTGGGTGATGTAAGGAAATACCGGCGGCCCTCTGGCTGCGGGCGGGAGCCAGGAGCACCGATGGCAACCCGAAATCCCTGAGCCCCCGGCTGACCGCCCCTTCCGAGGACTCCCTCTTCCCAGGGGCCCTGTTTCCCGGGTGGTCCCATCCTCCAGGTGACCCCACCTTCCGAGGGCTCCCCTCTCCCGGGGATGTCTTTCCAGCCCCTTTCCTCTGCTCCTCGGCGGGGTTGTGCTGGGAGGTGGAATGGGGGTGTAACTGGAGGATGGGGTACCCAGATAGGAGGGAGGACACCCGGAGGATGGGGGTCCCAGGGATGGGGGGGTCCCCGGGATGGGGGGGGCACCCAGACAGTGGGGTCCTGGAGAGGAGAGCCTTTGGAAAGGGATGTTCCTTGGAGGAGGAGGTCACCCCGAGAATGGGGTCGCCGGGAAAGGGGGGTCCCCGAAAGGTGTGGTCACCCGAAGGAAGGGGTCCCTGGGGTGGGGGGTCCTCCAAAAGGGAGGGGGTCACCTGGAGGGTGGGGTGAATCCTTTGTACCGGGGCATTCCTTGGAGGTGGGAGTCACCCAAAATAAGGGGGGGGATCCCCAGGGAAGATGGGGTCACCGCAGAATGGGGTCCCCGGGAGAAGGGAGCCCTCGGAAGGTGGGGTCACCTGGAGGATGGGACCACCCGGGAAACAGGGTCCCTGGGAAGGGGGAGTCCTCGGAAGGGGCGGTCAGCCGCAGGATGGGCTCCTCGGGAGGAAAGCCCGGGGGAGGAAAAGGGGGTCCCGGGAGCAGAGGTGTCCCCGGGAGGGCAGGAAGGTCGCCAGGAAGGAGGTGTCCCCGCACTGCAGATGGGCAGGGCAGCCCTGCCCGGGTGCCACGGGGATGCGGGGCTGGGGGCGGCGGGTGGGCAGCCCCGCTCGGTCCCGGTCCATCCCAGTCCATCCCCCCCATTCTGGTCCACCCCCTCCATCCCGGTCCATCCCAGTCCATCCCGCTCCATCCCCTCCATTGTGGTCCACCCCCTCCGTCCCGGTCCGTCCCAGTCCACCCCCTCCATCCCGGTCCATCCCCGTCCATCCCGCTCCATCCCGGTCCATCCCAGTCCATCCCGCTCCATCCCCTCCATTGTGGTCCACCCCCTCCATCCCGGTCCATCCCAGTCCACCCCCTCCATCCCGCTCCATCCCAGTCCACCCCCTCCATCCCGCTCCATCCCAGTCCACCCCCTCCATCCCGCTTCATCCCCGTCTATCCTGGTCCATCCCGCTCCGCCCCGGGACAGCGGTCCGGTCCCTCGGGAGGGGAGCGGGGCGGACCGGGAGATGCTGGGGGGTGCCCGGAGATACCGGGGGATGCCGGGGGGGTACCCGGGGGTATCGAGGGATACCCGGGGGGTGCCCGAGGGTACCGGGGGATGCCGGCGGGAGGGTGTACCCGGGGGTCGCGGGGGATGCCGGGGGGGTACCCGGGGGTATCTAGGGATACCCGGGGGTACCGGGGGATGCCGGGGGGGTACCCTGGGGTATCTAGGGATACCCGAGGGATGCCGGGGGGGGGTACCCGGGGGTAGAGGGGGATGCCGGGGAGGTACCCTGGGGTATCTAGGGGTACCCGGGGGATGCCGGGGGGGGGGTACCCGGGGGTATCGGGGGTACCTAGGGATACCCGGGGGGTGCCGGTCTCTGCCACCCACGCCTCGCTGTGGAGGGAGGTGGGACCGGGGGGCGGTGGCAGGACCGGGGGGCGGTGGCAGGACCGGGGGGCGGCCCCTCCCGGGGTGGGTCGAACGGGAAGGGGAAGGAGCGGAGAGGAAGAGGAGGAGTTGGGCTGCACCTGAAAGGCGCGTCATTACTCCGGAGTACGGGCTGGGCTGCTGATGGCTGTGCGTGCCGAGGGCTCGGGGCTGCGCGGAGAGTGGTGAGGAAAAAACACATTTAAAGCGGTTTGGGGTGGGGGGAATAAAAGGGAGGAATAGAAACCTGGAGGGGTGTTCGCCCCCCAAAACCTACGGGGGTCCCCGGGGGCGGCGGGCTGGGGCGCGGTGGGGATGCAGGAGGATGCGGGAGGATGCTCGGGGGATGCTGGGGGGATG